>BMAC01000667.1:32351-47375 GCA_014905375.1 Phtheirospermum japonicum
AAAAAAACCTTGCACTTACCTATAAGCAGGTCTTGGATAGAAGTAATAAATACATTCATGTGGAGGAAGATGAGGATTAAATTAGAGGCTCACGAGCAATAAGATACTATACAGAATGAGTGGAGTACGGATACATAGACTTAAGCTTCGTAGGGAGGAACGGTGGCACCAAGGGTTTCGGCCCAGCTAGCTAATTAAAAGAAGGTTTTCAGTAGCGGCCATTGGACAAAACAATTTTGGAGTATAACGCAAAAGAATTACACACCTCTCACAACACCTCAATCTCAGGATTTTGTTGTGGCAGAGAAAATAGTTTGGGGAATATCTTGAAGTGGCAGGTGGATTATGAGACTCTACAGGTCCTAATTGTGAGTCTCTTTTGAAGGACATCACAAACAATTATTGGCATGCCACGAAAAGGTTGCAGGACATTTGAAAGGATGAGATAGAGCGTTTGATACAAAGATGTTCACTTGGAAATAATTCCATTATCAAGATCATGTCCCAGGAAAAGAGGGTAGGATCAACAGAAGGGAAACTAACCCAATCAGAAAGGAGGATAGGGAGGTCGCAAATAGAAAAAGACCCGGACCAAGGTTATTGGGGGTGGGAAGAGGTTTACCAATGGATATTCAAATAATGCATGAGATTGCATGCTAGATCGCATGACCACAAGATTTTGACGTGTCGGTAAAAATATACATCCTCCCCAGCATTTGTAGGGACAATGATTTGCTTTATCCTAATGAACAAGTGAGGGATTTGTGAAGAACATAATGATGCGCTGGTGATCCGAGTTGAAATAGCTGCGTATGATGTGGGTTGGATGTTCATGGATAATGGGAGCTCGGTGAATATTTTATATTAACATTATTTAGAGTAGATGGATTTGAAGGTAGACATAAAGGCAGTGAAGACATCTATTTTTCCCTTTAACGGGACTTAGGTGACTATAAAAGGGGAAGTGGCATTACCGATCACCATAGGAGAAGGGGATGTTTAGGTGGTCAAGAAGTTGAAGTTTTTATTCATAAAGGCAAGTCAGTGTACAATATTATTATTGGGCGACCTTACTTAAATGAGTTCCAGGAAGTAACCTTAACCTAACACATGAGTATCAAATATCCTACAGATGATAAGGTTGGAGAAATAATTGTGAATCAGTAGGCTGCCAAGTGTTGTTATCAACTGACAGTTCGGGTAAGTATAAAGGATAATAAGAGGGAACAGATGAAGAATGAAGATGAGGAATAAAGAAAAAGAGATCTAAGAAAGAGGAGGATAAGACCATGTGACCTCATGAGGAGCCAATGGAAATTGAGTTGGTAGATGAGGAGCATATTTATGTCACGCGGATTGTTAACCAACTGGAAGAACTGGGAGAGTTTAGGGATATTTTGCATTTACAGACAAGGATTTAGTAAATATAGATCCAAAGGTTGCTTAACACCATTTAAATTTTGACCCTAGTTTAAGACCAATTAAGCAAAAGCGGAGAAACTTCGATGTCGAGCAAGATAATATCATTGACGAAGAGGTGCATAAGCAATTAAAAGTAATGCATATTTGGGAGATTTACTTCCCAGGGTGGTTATATAATGCGGTGATGGTTCCAAACCTAGAATGAAAGTGGTGCATGTGCATCGATTTCAGGGATCTCAACAAAGCTTGTCCACAAGATCAATATCCTTTACCTTGGATTGACCAGTTGGTTGACTCAACATCAGGTTGCGAGCTCTTAAGTGTGATGGATGCTTTGCAAGGGCATCATCAAACTCCATTGGCACTAGAGTATCAGCCTAAGGTGAGATTTGTTACCTCCACAATTACTTATTTATGTGTCTATGTCATTTTGTTTGAAGAATATGGGAGATATGTACTAGAGGTTAGTGGATAAGATATCTTAGGATTAGCTAGAGAGGACCATGGGGGTATATGTTTGTATGACCTAATATTACCTGACTTGAAGAGATGCCAAGCCTCGAGACAGCTCAGTCAAGGCGAGTTTGGATGAGCCGAACCTGTGCTTTGCACTGTAAAAGGGAAAAGGTCAGGAAAAGACAAATTAAGCTAAATTTATGTAAATAGTTCAGGAAGAATTGCCCGGACCTGATCTCAATTCTTGGACAAGGTTTTATCGTGATCAGGTCAGGAATGCGTAGAAGTTTATGAGTAGGATCGAGGAGCTCTAGTCGTCTAAAGGGATAACCTGCTCGGGTCGTCCGAATAACTGTCTGAGATTCGCAGGCCTATTTTTGGGATCTCAGAAAGGCCCCTAACTAACTTAGATTATAATATCCCAGTCAAGAGAGGCAGAGGTATCACATTCCTTTTACGCTCATTTCTTCTTATACTCATAAAGCGCTTAAGTGACTTAAGCATCGGAGAGGATTCCACTGGAATTCCTCCGGTGATCCTTTCTAATGTATTTTCAATAACCAGTCCTGAATTCGGTAGGTTTAATACATTGTAAATCATCTTTGTTATCTATCCTGCATACAAGCAAACAATAACCCACTTTTCTTTTCTTGCAGAATGCCTTATACTTGACTGTGTGTCTTCGATCTCGGAAAGAACAGCAGTAGCCCCACCAGACTCAATCCCAGTCGTGACCTCAACAACTCCTATTATAAATATTGAAAATGAAGTGGAGCTCGCCTTGGCTACCAAGGATAAATCAGTGGTGGTCGCTAACTAGGATGACCAAATGACCTTGCAGGCATCAATTGGCAAAGGTAAAAAAGAAAAGAACAGTCTGCGATTGAGATTAAGCACAGTCTGCATCTCCTCCTCCCAAATGTTGCCGCACTCAAAGAGCATTTGGATCGAACCCCCCGAACTTGGACAAAGGCCTCTCACAATGCGACAATGCCGACCAGATCCAGTCTTTCCTCCATAAACAAGTGATAACCCTGGTAATTTATCTTCTCAAAATCATATAATATGCTAAATAATATGTTTTAGTATATTTCTAACCCATAACATATTCCTATTGTTTCTCATGATATAGCTGCAATCTCTAATGGCCTCACTTTCCAACCACCTGTTGGAAGAAACCTCTGAAGGGGAATGGAAAGATTGTGTGATGAGCTGATAGCCCATGCCAATAAACAAACCAAATAACTGCCTTTAATGCAAGGAGAACTGGATGAAGCTCGTCTCCTGATAGCGACCCAGGGAGAAGAGCTGAACGTCGCAAGATGTCAGCTGGATACAATGAAGAACGAGGTCGCCTAACTAGAAACAATGAGATAAGAGGTCAATTGGCTTGGGAAGCGCTAAATGGATTTGGAAGAGCTATTGCTGGCAAAAGAGAGGGAAAATAAACAGGCGGTGTATGTGGCACGCCAGTAGGGAGTTGCTGAAGGTCGTCGGATTTTTTTGAAAAGTGAGGTGGATTAGAAGTTTATAATGGCATATAGGACCAGTCTAATCATGACCTACCGGTATACAACGACTTTTCTACATAAAGTAGGGAAAGGGGCCAAACTGTGGTTCAAAATGATTGTCGAGTGAATCAAGGCTCAGCTCCAAGCGGGGAATATCAACTTTAAGCTACACGAGAAACAGTTGGAGGTCGACCTACCCCCCTTTGATTTCTGGCATGGTGATGATAAGCAGAATCCGAAAGCCGCCTGGTGGACTAGTGCACGAGTCAGACGATAATGAAGGTCGGGCTTAGCGACAACTTGACACCCCTAGGATGAGCTGGTTCCTCCTTGTTATGCTGTGTAATCCTGGACTTTTCCTTTATTAATGAGATTTTACCTTTTTGTTTAAAAATAAAAGTTTAGCTCGTCATGGATGAATTGATCATTATACCATTTATGCCTTAACATTAATTTCATCGAGCTCCCCCATAAAACCTGTAATCTTAAAAGACTCCATATCACCATGTATATGTCGATCTTAGCAAAAGATGATCCAAAGAGATCATAACGAGTAAAACCATAGTAGAATGCAGGTGATCGAAAAACTACTCAACCCCTTAATAAATCATAAGAGACCAAGAATACTACTTAATCCCCTATTTTAAAATAATGCAAACAGGGCAACACTACCAGGTTGCATTAACTTAATACAATTAAACCATTTGTGACAAAGAAAACCACTTAGACCCCCATATTTTAATGATGCGAGCAAATAAAACTACTAAGCCACATCACCAAATAATCTCATAATCACAAACACAGAGTACACTTACATAGACACCCAAAAAACAATCTACGAAATATGTTAATCAAACATATTATTATCAAAGAACATGTTAATCAAACACATTCTCCTACACACACAACAAAACAAAGAATATGTTAATCAAACATAGTCAAAATTCATAGCCGAAGGTTGCAACATGTTATTTAAATATGTTCCTCACAAACTTAGACATAGATCATCCATCCATAAATCCATCACTTAGATAATAAAAGCTTCGGCCCATAACTATATCCATAAAACCATCGCCGACCTGATAAAAGCATCAGCCCATAACCGTATCCATAAAACCATCACCGACCTGATAAAAGCGTCAGCCCATAACCATATCCATAAAACCATCGCTGACCTAAAGAAAGTGTCAGCCCTTAGCCGTAAAACCATAAGACCCATAAAGTGCCATAAGAATAATCCTTTATTCACCACTGATCTAAATAAGCATCAATCCATAGTTTGAAAAAAAGTGCTTAGAAATTTGAATCCATCGTCGGCCTAAATAAGCGTCGGCCCATAGTAATAAATTATAGAACCTTCATCCATCGCCTAAGAAGTTAGGCATAATATTTCTTCAAGTAGCAAATATTCCAACTCCTAGGTAATGATTTTCCCTCTTCATCCTCGAGCATATATTCACCTCCCTTTAATACCTTAATGGCCTTGAATGGTTCTATCTAGTCAGGACATGATCCAATTTTTTTTGTAGAGTAGATTGCATCGGCTCGCTTCCAAACTAGGTCACTGACCTGAAAATATCTTCATTTTACCCATTTGTTATAGGCTGCCTGAATCCTTTGTTTGTACCTTTCGACGCGCATTGAAGCCTTATCACGTATTTCATCAATCATTTACAAATCTCTCCTAGCTAATCTCTCGTTCTTTTCTTCATTAAAACTCTCTAATCGATGAGATCCTCCAACTATCTCTGCTGGAATGACAACTTCCATACCATAAACTAAGCTGAAGGGTGATTCACCAGTGGTAGTTCCTGGAGTAGTTCGATAAGCCCATAAAATATAAGAGAGCTCCTCCAGCCAAAGTCCTCCTTCTTTTTCTAATCACAATTTGACTCCCTGCACAATAATCCAAGGGTGACCTCAACCTGTCTATTAGCTTAGGGATGTGCTACAGAAGCAAATTATTGTTTTATCCCCATAGTTTTTCACCAATCCTACATCATGTGCCCATTGAATTGTGCACCATTGTCCAAGACTAACACTCGTGGAATGCCATACCTGCAAACAATTACTGTTAAAAATAAAATCAATTATGTTTTGCTCGCCAATGTTCACCAGAGCTTCAACCTCCACCCATTTTGTAAAGTAATCTATTACAACTACCAAATAGAGCTTTTTGAAGGGCGTTCTTGGCAATGGTGCCACAATATCAATACCCCATTGTGCAAACGGACAGGGCAATCTCATCACCATTATATCTTCTGCGGGCACGTGAATAATAGGTGCATGCATCTGACACTTTCTGCAAGTCATAACAAGCTCGTCTACCATACCCTTCATTCCTGGCCAGAAAAACCTAGCTTGCAAAGCCATCCCAACCAACTCCTTGCTATTGGCATGATCTCCAAAGTATCCCTTGTGTATTTCTCGCAACATCTCCAACCCTTCTTCTCGCGATAGGCACTTCAAGTATGGGCCAAAGTGTGACCTCTTGTACAAACACTCATTCATCAAACATAACTGCTTTGCTATCATGGCCTCCTTAGTGAATAACTGCATATTTCCAAAGACCACCTTATCGAGAGTCTCCCGAATCAGTGTCCGATAGTCCTCTCTTTCATCTATTTCTATGACCTCCTTCCCCTTTACCAAACTGTTGTTAGCTAACTCCATCAATGTAACCCTTCTTGTGTCACAAGTGCCCAATGTTCCTGCCATTTTGGCGAGCTGATCCATCATAGTGTTATCAGCTCGCGGTAGACGCTCCAATATAAATTCCTCGAATTGGGCCACTCCCTCTTTGAGCTCATTCAAATATTCATGTATTCGCTCTTCTCTTGCTTTAAAAGATCCATCATACTGGCAGGCTACCAGTTGTGAGTCAGTGTAAGCCTTTATTCGCCTTCCACTCATGTCGCTTGCCATTTTTATGCCTTGTAGTAATGCTTCGTACTCTTCTTCATTATTAGAAGCCTTAAACCCTAGATTTATCGTGAAATCCAGGTTCTCCCATTCTGGGCTAGTTAGAGAAACCCTTAGCCCTGCTCCCGATGCCATTGTTGATCTATCCACGTGCAGCAACCATGCCTTTTGTTTAACTTCGCTTTCGGCCGAGCGCACCATCCCTTGTAAAAAATCCACCAATACGTGAGCCTTAATCTCCATTCTTGGCTCATACACCACATCATACTCGCTGAGCTCAATTTCCCACTTCATCAATCGTCCTGACACATTGGGATTACTCAAAACCTGCTTGAGAGCTAAGTTAGTGCGTACCTTAACCTTGTGGCCTAAAAAATAAGGTCAGAGCTTCCTCTCTATGCATATCAATGCCAGTCCACCTTTCTCAAGCTCTGAGTAGTTCAATTCAAATCCTCTTAACATCTTGCTGATATAATAGACGAGTTTCTGAATACCTGTATCCTCCCTGATTAGCACCGAACTTACCGCGACCTCTCACACGAATATATAAAGGATCAGATCCCTTCCTGGCATAAGTTTATTTAACCATGGAATTTTAGCTAGGTACTCCTTAAGCTTATCAAAAGCTTTTGTTGCCTCTTTAGTACATTCGAACTTGGACCCTTTCCTCAAAGTTCTGAAAAAGGGGAAGCCTTTCTCCGCCAACCTGGATATAAAACGACTAAGCCCTTGAAAGAGTAGTTTTAGTTGTTTTGAAAATAAAGGATCATTTGGCTCGATATTATCGGAGATCGATTCGATTATAAGAATCTATGAGTTTGTAGCTTTAGAGTTTAAGGAAATAACGAAAAACTATGAAAACAACTAAGTAAACTATACTAGGAAATAAAATTGTAAGTTGGTAGAATGCCTCGGTCGTATGCCCAAATTCAAAGTGCAAACAAAAAGAGAAATCAAGCAAGAACAAGCAAAGTTTCATCAAGTACGACTAAAGTAACCTAAGGTACAACTATGCATAAAAACTCAAATAATGCAAATTAGCAAAAATTGAAAGCAACAATTGAAAGAGCATTAAAAGTTCACGTGAAAGTTTAAATCTTTACGTAAAATAACAAGCAACAAGAATTAGATCTAGGATCCAGCATGAAACAATGCATGAAAATTAAATTCAAAATAAAGCATATGAAGAACTTGAAATAAAAACGATCCGAGACTCGATCTATGATCTAGACATGTCACTCATCTAGATTCCATGGACGATTCATAAGATCTGACAAGAAATCAAAGACCTAAGGCAAAAAGCATAAAATTGAAGAACATGCATGAAAGTTAATAACAAAGCATGAAATTAAAGGAAAGCTTACTTGAATTAAAGAGAGAATCCAAAAACTTGAATGAAACTACAATCAAAATAAAATCCAAGGGAGTACTTGAATTCTTCTTAGGATTACAAACCCAAGGCAAAGCTTGAATATTAAAATCTAAAATCTAGAGAGAGAAGTTTAATCCCAAACCCATGCTTGCGTTGGGAGGAATGAGATAATCTATAAAATGAGAGAATTCTACTATTTATAATAGGTTTAATTGGGTTTAAATGGGCAAAATTAGCCTTAGAGGCTTGAAATCCCTGGGTTTGACCAAAATTTACCTGTGTTGACCTTTCTAGCCACTTGGCTAGCCTTTTGGCACATCTTAGTGATTCGAACTTTTGTGTACCTACTTATAAAGATTTTTCAAAAATTTAAAAGCTCGCCCGAAAGAGAACGGGATCGCGTGTAGGTTGGTAAGTTGAACCAAATCGTCTCTCAAGGAAAACTAGGCTCGAAAGTTCCTTTTGTGTTTGTTTGTTCATGAACAAGAGAATAAAATAAAATTCTAATCTAAACACATAAAAGCAATAAATTGAACTAAATGAAGAACAATTAAAAATTAAGAGTTTTGAAAAGATCTTGAAAACAAGGGTTCTAGAGTTTCGAATCATTTCCACGATCTATTGGGATAAACCCAATTGATGGTTCACAACGATTCCAGGCTCTAGACCCGTTAGATCTAGCCAATAAATTTCATCAATCTCAACATAATAATCCCAACATCATCATCACCAATCTCAATATCATACAATTCATCATCATACATGGGGGGTTGTTTGTTGGAGCTTTGATTATTCTAATTTAAGCAAGAAATTAAGAGCATCATAATTAATTAAACTAAATTAAACGAAAGGATTTAAAGACTTACTAATTATACTATGATGAACAACAACATTTTGTTGTCGAGATCTTGAATCTAAGCTATCTATCTAAGAACTAATCTAAAATAATCTAAAGCTAGAGATTTAAAACTAAGAAATTATGAAGAGTAACTACGAAATTAAACGGAACTCGTTGGGGTTGTCAGCCCCCAAAAGGCCTTGGAACCCTAGGAAATATGATATTGTCTGTAAAAAAAATGAAAAACATAGGGTATTTATAGTTTTGGGAAGTCTTGGGCAGTAAGAAACCCTTAAAAACGCGTTTTCTGGGCAGTCGCGTTGACCGACGCGTTTAGGATTGACGCAACAGAGAGTTAGTGGGCATTGGCATCGATCAAGGCTACTATAATGGTTCTCGCGTCGACCGACGTAAACTGGTCGACGCGGGCGGACTGACGCAGGCGCGGTCGGCAGGTGTGCACAGCGCTTGGCAGGACTGGTCGGCAAGGGCTACTATAACGGTTCCAGATGGAAAACTATTATAGAATGTCGGCAGCTTCACATTCTTTGAATCACGGCCCATTTTCGCTGAAACTCTACTCGTTTTCCCATCCCCGACTATCTTCAGGACAAAACAATTCAAAATACCAAAAATAAACATAATACTAATTAATTATAATTAAAATACAATAAAACAAGTTGGAGATAAGAAAATACGAAAATAAGCTTAATCTATCCAACTTTCACCAAAAACAATTATAAAAACGAACTAAAATACTAACTAAAATCAAGACAAATTTATGTTAATCAACTACCCCACGCTTTATTAGTTTGTTTGTCCTCGAACACACGATAGTTTCAAAGTATAACAAGAATGAAAATCAGTCCAAGAAATGAGTCGTGTTGTGCTATATACATAATTTTGAAAATATAGATACAAGTCACGTAACTTCAAACACTCCACCTGTATTACATTGTCGCTCCAAAATCAAAATTCACGCATCCTCTCAAAAGGGAAATATATATGGGTGTTCGCTCAAAGCGCTCAAGAATATTCTGCATGGGACGTGTATACGCTCAAAATCATACAAATATAAGCACAATGAATAAGCACGGAAAATCAATCTCTTTTCAATCGCAAATTAAGTGTGTTGTCAAAACTAAGAATCGGTAAAGGTCTTTACGGGTTATAAGGTAAGGCTCTTTGGATGGGTATGGAATATATGAGTCGTGTGTCTAACTCATGATCTAACATGATCAATAAATCACCAAACTATTCTAATCACGAAGCAATGTGCTTCACCTCATCAAAAATAAAAACCTCACTAAACACTCATAACGTAGCCTTTATACATAGGCTATTTCTCAACTCGTAACTCTAACCGACTTTTGCTCGAACCACTTAAACACTATAGAAGCTCATAATATGCTTCTTTTTCAAAACAACTCTTGCCTCTTAAATATTAGGCTTCATAAGAAAATAAACAATAAAACACAAGCCTTATTAGCGCGTAGGCAATTACATAACATGATCTAACTAGACTCACCATTTTTTTCTTCTTCTTTTTTTTTAAATTTTGTCCCTTTTCTCTTTTTATAAGATCTTTTTCTTTTTTCCTTTTTTCTTCTTTACTTCTCTTTTTTTTTTCGGATGGTGGTCCTTAATTACATAAATTCATAAAATCATAAATTCCTAATAAAAATTCCAAAACTCTAGTAACCAATAAAAATAACGAACTCCTACCTCACGCTTTTAATGGGTTGTAGGAGTCGACTCAAAAAAATCACTCATGGTTTTACTCATGGATAACCTGGCTATGATTGGTTCATTCGGAATTTATAGTGGCTAAAATATATGGATATGGCCGGAAATATGGTTTTTTTTCTGTGCCTTAACGTCATGTTCAAAGTCAACTACACACAGCGATTTCAAAGAGATATCACAACTGATACTTATTCAAGTACATGCAATGATGATAATCACTCAGGCTACTCATAGGCTTTTTGCATGAAAAAGTCTTAAATTGACGCTGCTTTTAAGGTTTTTGCGAAATCAATTGCGTCCAAGTACCATTTTACAATATATAAATAATAATTTTGAAAAATTTTATACACTTATACACGCTCAAAAGGCAAGAACTTCAAATCATACCTAGCTAACTTCGACAGGCAAGCCATACAAACACAATTCAGCGCATAAATAGCAATCAATCACGTCAAAATTTTCAATTTTTTTCACAATTTTCAAATATAAATCATACTCAACCATCACCCCCTCTAAAAACTCGGCAATCCCCTGATTACCATAAACGAGTATAAGAAAATAAAAGCAAGGGAGAAAGGGAATAAGAAAACGTCACTGAAGAATTGCCGAGCAACTACAAAAAGTCGTTCGTGCCAATAATCCTTTTGTCTCGAACTCGTGATCGAAAATGTCTTGAATAAATACCTAGAAAGCCAAAACAAACGAACAAAAACAAACTAACTAGTAAAACTGTAACGAAAAATAAAAGAAAACCAATACTTGGGTTTCCTCCCAAGAAGCGATTTAAACCACCAAGGCAAGCACGGACATCAAATCGTAGAAATAAAATACCAAATCCCTTCGGAGGTTGAAAAAGCGAATGTTTGATCACCACGAACATATCAATCATAGGGTGATCCTCGAACTTCTTAAAGACTAGGAAATCCGTCGAACAAACGGAAAGTCCCTCGTACACTCCGAACTCCTTCAAGTCTTTAGCATCTTCCTCAACACCCTGAAAAATATTAAAATCTATATAATGGCATAGGGGAGGGAAACTTTGCTCGATTACCTCAACCACCATCTCATTCTCATCCTCGATCATGGGTGGCCTGATAAGAGGCTCGATCATCGCATCCTTCTTGATAAATTCGTCCACCACCTTTTCTACATTGGGCATCGAATCACCTCCAATCTCATTGAGTTTGATTGGGCATGAATCTCCATCGTCGGTGGGCTCCACCACATCAAGAATCGGCAATTTTGGTTGAATTAGAAGTTTGTTTTTCTCGTTCACCATTATTTCCAAAGTAACCAATATTTGACCCAAAATCTTCTCTGAATTCTGAATACTTTGCCGCTGTTCATCAAGACTTAACTTTGTAATGTCAAAAGGGTCATCTTCCTGTTCATCTTGAAAACTCGTGCTCTCAGCTTCATGACCTTGTTGCCACGCCAAAAATTGATCGTCTAGTTTATATTCTTCATGGCTCGTACAATCTCGGACAGCGACAACTACCTCATGTGGCTCATCATCCAACGTCACCAAACATTCACGCGTCATATGTCCTCGGCATCCACAATGATCACATATCACAGTGGGTATGAAGAACATCCTCATGAATTTATCGCCTACTTCATATCATTTACGCAAAGAATTAGGTTCTAGCGTTTCAAACCATTTCATTTCTTCTTCCTTCAGCTCACAAGTGAAGATTCGCATCCTCACTTGATCCCTTGTAATCCCGTGAAGAGGAGAACTATCGGTGATGAACTCGTACTTCTGAATGAATTTTAGCGCATCTTCGTTCGACGCCCATGAAAAGTCGGGAGATTCAATTGGTCGTATTTATCAGGAAAGTAATTCGTCATTGCGTCGCTCAATGGAATGGCCGGTTGAAGTTCACGACGCCAATCGAACGGTGGTTCATCGTACGGATAATACATTTTTTTTCAATTTTTTTAAAATTTAAAATTTTGATTTTTTAATTTTTTAATTTTTTTAATTTTTTTTGAAAGAAATAAAATAAATAAATAATTTTCAATTTTTTTTAAAAATTATATTGTTTCACCCCAAAATATGATACTGCCTAAAACCTAGATTTCTTTCTGACCTGCACCACAAACACAAGTTAGAAAGGACCACCGGTGATTTTCCGGTGGAAACCTCTCCGATACTTAAGTCAGAAAGCGTATGAGGTGTGTTCCAGGAAGTAAAGAAGGAATGCACAAAAGAATGACATACCTCCATCAGCCTTGGGGCTGAGATATTTATAGTTTTCCCCAGTGAGGACCCTTTTCGGGATCTCGGGAACAAGTGCCGCGAATCAGGGGCCGTTGAGGCAACAAATTCTGACAAGTGGTCCCACTTGTCTTCCTCAAAGGGGGTCAGGAGACCAGGTCTTCCCTGGGCCCGCTTTTCCCTCAATTCTGTCCACCTTGGGACGATCATGTTTTCTAGGAGGAGTCAGGTAAAACCTCACCCAGGCCTAAACTGTCTCGATCTCCTTTTTATTATACCAGTTCAGGTCTATAGTCCTGGCTTATCCTGAACTGATCTTCTAATGACTTTCCCAAGGATCTCTTCTAGATATCAACTCAGCGTAATCTTCTTTATAGAGGAGATCAGGCCTTGCTTTGAGAGAAAGATCTGACTGAAAGCACCGATCACTCTGGTCCGACCGTGCTTATCTAGCGGTTTCCCAAATCAGGTCTACCCACACCAAGTCTGACCTATTCCTGTCACATCATATATATATATATATATATATATATATATATATATATTATTTTTAATTTTTGAAAAACGGTTTGATAAATCTTTGGTTTTGGTTGAAGACGTGCCTTGCAAACACAACACTCAACACAAGATTAAACACACTGGTGGAAAATAATAAAAATGAAATAAATAAAAAATCACAAAGAAATACTAACGATAAACGAAATAAAATAATAACAAAAATAAAGATACGACGAACAAACACAAATATCACAACCTTTAGTTTTCCCCGGCAACGACGCCAAGATTTTGATTCGAACTTTTGTGTACCTACTTATAAAGATTTGTCAAAAATTTAAAAGCTCGCCCGCAAGAGAACGAGATCGCGTGTAGGTTGGTAAGTTGAACCGAATCGTCTCTCAATGAAAACTAGGCTCAGAAGTTCCTTTTGTGTTTGTTTGTTCACGAACAAGAGAATAAAATAAAATTCTAATCTAAACACATAAAAGCAATAAATTGAACTAAACGAAGAACAATTAAAAATTAAGAGTTTTGAAAAGATTTTGAAAACAAGGGTTCTAGAGCTTCGAATCATTTCCACGATCTATTGGGATAAASCCAATTGATGGTTCACGACGATTCTAGGCTCTAGACCCGTTAGATCTAGCCAATCAATTTCATCAATCTCAACATAATAATCCCAACATCATCATCACCAATCTCAATATCATACAATTCATCATCATACATGGGGGGTTGTTTGTTGGAGTTTTGATTATTCTAATTCAAGCAAGAAATTAAGAGCATCATAATTAATTAAACTAAATTAAACGAAAGGAATTAAAGACATACTAATTAAACCATAACGAACAGCAGCGTTTTGGTGTCGAGATCTTGAATCTAAGCTATATAATCTATCTAAGAACTAATCTAAAGCTAGAGATTTAAAACTAAGAAATTATGAAGAGTAACTACGAAATTAAACGGCACTCGTTGGGGTTGTCAGCCCCCAAAAGGCCTTGGAACCCTAGGAATATGATATTGTCTGTAAAAAACGGAATACATAGGGTCTTTGTAATTTTGGGAAGTCTTGGGCAGTAAGAAACCCTTAAAAATGCATTTTCTGGGCATTCGCGTCGATCGACGCGTTTAAGATCGACGCAACACAGAGTTCGTGGACATTGGCGTCGATCAGGGCTACTATAATGGTTCTCGCGTCGACCGACGTAAATTAGTCGACGCGGGCGGATTGACGCAGGCACGGTCGGCAGGTGTGCGCAGCGCTTGGCAGGACTCGGCAGGGCTGGTCGGCCAGGGCTACTATAACGGTTCCAGATGGAAAACTGTTATAGAAAGTTGACAGCTTCACATTATTCAAAATCGCGGCCCGTTTTCGCTGAAACTCTACTCGTTTGCCAATCCCCTACTATCTTCAGGCCAAAACACTTCAAAATACCTAAAATAAACATAATATTAATTAATTATAATTAAAATATGATAAAAACAAGTTGGAGATAAGAAAATACGAAAATAAGCCTAATCTATCCAACTTTCACCGAAAACAATAATAAAAACGAACTAACATACTAAATAAAATCAAGACAAATTTATGTTAATCAACTACCCCACGCTTTATTGGTTTGTTCGTCCTCGAACAAACGATAGTTTCATAGTGTAACAAGAATGAAAATTAGTCCAAGCAATGAGTCGTGTTGTGCTATATACATAATTTTGAAAATATAGATACAAGTCACGCAACTTCAAACACTCCACCTGTATTACATAGTCGCTCCAAAATCAAAATTCATGCATCCTCTCAAAAGGGAAATATATATGGGTGTTCGCTCAAAGCACTCAAGAATTTTCTTCATGGGACATGTATATGCTCAAAATCATACAAATACAAGCACAATGAATAAGCACGGAAAATCAATCTCTTTTCAATCGCAAATTAAGTGTGTTGTCAAAACTAAGAATCGGTAAAGGTCTTTACGGGTTATAATCATGTACTTGAATAAATTTCAGTTGTGATATCTCTTTGAAGTCGCTGTGTGTAGTT
>BMAC01000667.1:50475-63977 GCA_014905375.1 Phtheirospermum japonicum
AAACCCAATTGATGGTTCACGACGATTCTAGGCTCTAGACCCGTTAGATCTAGCCAATCAATTTCATCAATCTCAACATAATAATCCCAACATCATCATCACCAATCTCAATATCATACAATTTCATCATCATACATGGGGGGTTGTTTGTTGGAGTTTTGATTATTCTAATTCAAGCAAGAAATTAAGAGAATCATAATTAATTAAACTAAATTAAACGAAAGGAATTAAAGACATACTAATTAAACTATGACGAACAACAGCGTTTTGGTGTCGAGATCTTGAATCTAAGCTATCTAATCTATCTAAGAACTAATCTAAATTAATCTAAAGCTAGTGATTTAAAACTAAGAAATTATGAAGAGTAACCACGAAATTAAATGGCACTCGTTGGGGTTGTTAGCCCCCAAAAGGCCTTGGAACCCTAGGAATATGATATTATCTGTAAAAAAACGAAATACATAGGGTCTTTGTAGTTTTGGGAAGTCTTGGGCAGTAAGAAACCCTTAAAAATGCATTTTCTGGGCATTCGCATCGACCGACGCGTTTAGGATCGATGCAACATAGAGTTTGTGGGCATTGGCGTCGATCGGGGCTACTATAACGGTTCTCGCATCGACCGATGTAAACTGGTCGACGCTGGCGGAATGACGCAGGCACGGTTGGCAGGTGTGCGTAGCGCTTGGTAGGACTCGGCAGGGCTGGTCGGCCAGGGCTACTATAACATTTACAGATGGAAAACCGTTATAGAAAGTCGGTAGCTTCACATTCTTCAAATCGCGGCCTGTTTTCGCTGAAACTCTACTTGTTTGCCCATCCTCGACTATCTTCAGGCCAAAACACTTCAAAATACCTAAAATAAACATAATATTAATTAATTATAATTAAAATATGATAAACAAGTTGGAGATAAGAAAATACGAAAATAAGTTTAATCTATCCAACTTTCACCAAAAACAATAATAAAAAAGAACTAAAATCAAGACAAATTCATGTTAATCACTTAGCTTGGTTTGGGTCGAGGTCACTCGACCATGGCTCGAGGTGACTCGGCCATGTCCGAGCCTAGGCGTAGCTGGGCGCGCTTGGGCACTAGTGGCCGGCAGGCTGGGGCCTGGGCGTGGGAGTGGGCATGGTGTTGGGCGACAATGGGCAAAGGCGGGAGCGGGAGTGGGCATGGTGTTTGGTGACGCTGGGAAAGGGCGGGCGCCGAAACAGGCGAGCAAATGGGCGCCGAAGTGGCACCGGGCGCACACGGTGATAGGCGCAGGCGCGGGTGCTGGGCGAGAATTTGGGTAATGCTGGGCGTTGCTGGGCAACGCTAGGCATGGAAATGGGCGAGGCTAGGCAAGGCTAGGCCACCATTCCAGAATGTTAGCCATTTTTGGAGCCTCTTCTTGGCACCGATTGGGGCGTGCCTTGGCTTGAACTTTGACCCTCAATGCCTTTACCCATGGAAATAGAATTTTAAACATAAAAACCCAAGAATTTCACCAATCCTTAAACTAATTGAACCCATTAAACCATATTAAATATAAAATCAACAAGAAACATGAAAAATAACAAAACGAGAAAAACAAACGAATAACCTAACGAAACTCGATTAAAAACTACTAAAACTAACATAAAACCTTAATTAAAAACACGAGAAAAACACCACAATTACATGCAAAAAAGCAACCTCACACTTATCGGTTTGTTCGTCCTCGAACAGTGAAAATAATCGAGAATGTGCATGCAATGAACATTATGTAAAAAGAAAAATCCTTGTGCTTATCCTATTTAATATGATGAAAGTATCAACATAAACTCGTTATCGCCAAGCATTGCTCGTATTACCCCTTCTCAATTGAAAATCAAATGGATAACTTCCTCACAAATGGAATTTTGAGGGTGTTCGCTCAATTCACTCAAGTGTTTGTTTAATAGGATGTGTATACGGTCGAGTCGGACTATACATGCACCTTGTCAAGATTTCACAAATTGGAAACTCGAAATTTGCCCATAGTACATGACCGAACAATAGTCGAAAGAGGTCTTTATTATGAGTTGTAATGTTGGCCCTTTGGTAAGGTATGAAATATTTGGATATAGCGGCTAACACACGATCAAACATGATCAATAACACAAAAAATCCTAACTTCTAAACCCAAAGCTTATGATCGCTTCTCCCTTCCTAGTTTACCAAACTTTCAATCGAAACCCTTTTTTTTGTACACACTCTTTCCTGAATTTTATTTCACAACACTTAGAAGCTTTTTGAATTTGCTTCTTTTCACAAAACTTGGCCTTTAAATTAGACTTTTCACATGAACGCCCGCTTTATCACTTTTCGTGATTTGTGTTGGAGTATTATTATTATTTTTTTGTATAAGCAACTCAAAAACCCATAACCCACAATTAATCTCCCTCACATTTCTAGTCAACTAACATTATACACTCTCACCTCATAATTTATGAAGATATAAGAGCTAAAATCGAGCTCGGCTAACAAGAAACGGGGTATAGGCTCAAGGGGGCTCTTTTGGGATATTTTTTGTAGCTTATATTTGGATATGGCCGGAATAAGGGTGATATATGTGCCTAAAGATCATTTCCAAATTCAATCATGTATGAGTAAAATCAAGCCACCTCAATGCAATTTCCATAAAAATGCAAGCAAGCCGATAATTCACACAAGGCTACTCATTGGTTTGCACCAAAACTGGAAAATAAAATCAAAAGAGATTTTAGAGTTTTGCAATCTTTTCACGAGCAAATGGTGATTATATATATATATATAGGCGGGTTTTAAACGAAGCACAAAAATTCAACTCCTTACAAAAAAAAGGGCATAAACATGTAAAAACCCGACAAGTAAACTATTCAAACCTCCAAGCAAGTGGTGATTGCTCAACAATTTTATAAAGACACAAAAGACACAACAACGACTCAACCATATAAAAGCGCAATTAGTAAGCGTCACTTCGCCAAGAATGCGTCACTTCTCCAAGGCTCGAGTTAAGAAATACAAATCTTGCTTATTGACAGCCGGACTCTAACCACCTACCCACCCCACACTTAAACCATGCAATGCCCTCATTGAATCTTTAATGAAGAACAAGTAAAAGGAAGGTGAGATAGAAGCTTACTAAACCGAGCGAGTTTGGGTCGAGCTCGGAGGGGTCCACTTAAGCATCTAAGCAATCCAAGCGAGCACCGAGCATGGCTTGTTTCTTCTAGCTCCATAATCTCTACTGGCTTATTAATTCGGAAAAGGTTGGAGTTGGAAAGCGAAACACTAAAAAGGAAAACCACACAAATTCAAAACACAAGAAAACATGCACATGAAAAAAAACAAAACAAGGACTAAAAAGAACAAAAAGACGACACGAAATTTTTTTATTTTTATTTTTTTAAATTTTCTGAATTTTTCGAGTGTTTTTGGATTTTTGTAATAAGAAAGAAAGAACGATAGAAATGCAAAAATAAACAAAATAAATGAAAAGCACATGGGTTGCCTCCCAAGAAGCGCTTGCTTTACGTCACTAGCTTGATGAACTCCCTTCTTGATTATGTGGAGGTTAAGACGGGAGGATCCACCTAGGCACAAACCTCCTTGTCGGGTGGATTTCCTAGCTCAAATGGCACTTGACAAAGGTCAACCGTTCCAAAGGTCACTTTAACTCGATCTTTGTATGGAATTGGGATTCGATAGTAACCCGACAAGTCTACTAAGCAACAATAGGAAAGATGGTCGTCCAACTTATCCAACATTTTCAATCTCTCAACCTTCGCTATCCCCTCAAGATTTTGACTTGAATGCCTTTGGAGTTCTCGAGAGGGTTCGGCATTATCCTTCAAAATGGCTTCATGCTTGTAAGTTGAAGGGTTAATTCCCGTAATATCCTCAAGACTCAAACCAATGGCACCCTCACGAGCTTTAAGCACCTCAATTAACCCTTCCTCTTCATCATGGATTTGTTGCGTCCTCCTCTTTTGGAAACGAGCACTTTAAAATCGACCCTTCCGAAATTCATCTAACTCATCAACTCGCAACATTCTCTCGAGACCGAGCTCTCTTAAAATCGAATTCACGACTTCCATCGCCCGAAAAGCTTCATATTCAAACTCAACCTGTTTGCTCTTCTCTTCTTCCGAATAGTCATTCTTGAGGTAAGGCGAGAGAGGCTTGAGCTCGGGTTTGTGCCTCCTCTCGACCTTGTTGGGAATCAGTTCGAGCAATTCAATGATCTCCTTAAGATAAACGTCAAGTTTTTCAACGGGTTTCACTTCTAACCCTTCGTCCACAATCTCCCCCTCCCCCTCTAAAAAGTCGGCGTTGCCCTCCACGACACATACAAAACCCTTCTTACACAATCCTTTAGTACATTGAAGCACAATAGAATAATTACTATAAATGAGGGTCTCATTTTCCTCACAAAGACCTTCAACACAAACTCTCGGGCCAAAATCCTCCGCATTCCTCCCTTCTCCATACAAACTTGGTCATCCAATTCTTGAATCACATCAATATGTAAGCAATCCTCATAGAAGGCGCTTGATGGAATCGCGGACAAGTTAGCCATGGAAAACATTACCGTTTTACCCGCTACGGACAACGTAAGATCTTTATTCCCAACGTTTATCAAACATTGAGTTGTAGCCATGAATGGGCGGCCTAGAAAAATCGTGTGTTCGACGCATCATTTGTCACCATGCCCACATCCATAACTACAAAATCGACCGGCACCACAATCTTCCCCACTTGGACAAGAACATCCTTGATCACCCCTTTTGGGTGTCTAATTGACCGATCGGCCTATTGCAAACAAATGCGTGTTTCTTGTAAAGGAGGAAGCTCCAATTGTTCGTATATTGAAAATGGCATCAAACTTATACCCACCCCAGAATCAAGCATACCCGTAGTGACTTTACCATTCCCAAGTGTGATATTAATGCAAAACGAGCCGAGATCCGCCTTCTTAAGATCCAAGAGAGAAGGGTCAAAAACCACACTTGCCTCCTTGGATAGAAAAACTCTCTCGTTCGTAGTGCTCACAAGAGGTTTGAAGGAAAGTTCCTTAAAGAATTTGGAATAAGCGGGCATATCCCGAATGGCGTCTAACAAGGGAAGCGTGATGTTTACATTGGACAAAAGATCATAGAGCATTTAGAATTGTCCAACTTTCTTAGAACTTTGTAGACGGGACGGATAGGGCGTAGGGGCCTTATATGTTGGTGGCTTGTAGGAATTTGGAGACTTATGAAGGCCATCAGGAAGTTCCTTTGTCGAAACGGGATTCATTGGGGTAGATTCGGGAGGAATAAGAACATTTGGCATGGGAATCTCCTCCTCCTCGGACGGTGGGGCAACTTTATTGTCAACCACCCTACCACTTCGAAAAATAATGACCGCATGGGCTTATGACGGTTGACTCGGTAATTTTCCCTTCTCATTGGCTTGCTTGATCATATATACATCGCTAGCCAATTGCCAAATTTTCGTGTCCATAGCATTAAATCGAGCATCAATCGAATACACCGTGATGGAGAGTGATTGCAATTGTTGCATGATCAACATTAGATTCGGATCAGAGGCCGGCGTTGGAGCATTCATAATTGGAGATGGACGATATGGGCCCGCATTTGGAGTAGCATAACCAAAATTTGGTTGCATGCGGTTTCTCGGATTATACGGAGGGTTGTGATTCTACGGATGAGCAAAAGCTGGCTTAGCAACACCGAGCCCTGCTTGATACCCTTGGACCCCACAAACGTCCTCCGATTCTTCAAGTTCAAGGGAAGAGGCCTACTACGCTAACTAGAAATGCAATGTCAAGGCACCAGCATATAATAAGAGGGATTCGATGGACAATAAGTGGTATCATGACCCGTCATTCCACATGATGTGCACGGAGGGTCCAGACTTTGGCTTGACATCTTAGCAACTTGAGCCTCCAAAGCTGCAATCCTCTTGTCCTTTTCAAGCTCTATCTCTTTCGGGGAAGAAGTTTCACTCACTTCATTAGCACTTGAATATAATGCTCTAGAAGACTTTTATTTAGAATTTTTGGCTAGAGTGGTGAAAACCCTGAGAAGCACTCGGGGAGGATGGATTGTCATATTACCCCCCGTCGTCGTGTCCACCATGTATTGGAATCATGGGTCCAATGCTTCATATAAATTTTGAATTAAAAGCTCCTTCGGAAAGCAATGATGCGGACAACTATCGAGAAGATCTTTGAAACAATACCAAGCGGAATGAAATGGCTCATTCTTCATTTTCTTGAACGACACAATCTTAACCCTCAAATCGGCCATTTTCTCTATGGAGTAGTGATGATCCAAGAATGTTGTCGAGATGTCATCCCATGTATGAATGGAATTGGAAGGGATACTTATAAACTACGTCAAAGCTTTATCTTGAAGAGCATACGAGAAACAACAAAGTTGAAGATGATCAAAGCTCATCATATTCGGGCGGTGGAAACTCGAGACATGCCATAGAAATTGCCAGATGAGTTGGAGAGGACCCTCTTTAACAAACCCGTGGAAGATCAAAAACCAAGCAAAATCAAGCGAACGGATATCAATAGACATTACCTCAGGGGGAAGAGATATACATGATGAAATAGTAGCCCCCACAAAGGCTTGTCTCACTTCTTTCATAGCGAGGATGGGAAGGGTATGTGGAGCGTTCAGATTCAAACCCCCAAATAAAGCATACTCATCGGGTGGGTTCTCATGAACAATATTATTGGCACCTCCATAACCCGGTCCACCACCATTACCATTCGGATCCACATTTGGAGCATGATTGAAATTATAAATAGGGGGAACTCCATACGGGCCGGGATTCAGACTTTACATATTCAGAAAATGTTGAGGAGCAACGTAGCCATATGGACCGGGATTCGGGACTTGCACGTTCGGATAGGAATTTGGAGCTCCATAATCAAAGTACTTATTAAACCCGAAATGGTTTGCACCATGCCCTCCCATGCAGGGTTGACCAATGTCGTGAGAACCGGGGGCAACGTGGTTTGCACCATGCCCTCCCACGTTTCCGAATCCACTCAAACTCATCCCATTCCCAACATGGTTTGAACCATGCCCTCCCATGTTGGGAATGTTACCTCCATGACCGAAAGAATTAGAAGAGTGAGGAAAGGGAGCGGTACCTTGGTGTAGGCCCATGGCGTGTCCATGAGTGGTTAAACCACTCCCTTGATTTCTTAGATCGTGGTCAGGGGGGGGGGGTCATGGGAATTGGAGTCGAAAGCCCGAGTTTATCGTTCGGTGGGGAGGGTGTGATATTAACCATGGGCTCAGGAGTAATAGAACTTTGAAGATCATCCCAAGGAGATTTTCCGTTAGGGTTGGGAAATGGGCCAGTATTTGGAAGAGTATTTGCCATATCGTAATCAAGAAGCAAGGGAAGTCTTAAATGCCGCAATCATTAAGGGTTAGAAATATAAGGTGATAAATCGTGTTCGAGTGCTCGACGACCTTGCATACACTCAAAGAAGTCATCAAATAAAAAGGAAAGCTAAAAACACAAAGAGACAACAATCAAATCAAAAACCTTAACCAAGCCGAGTCGCAACGACGCCATTTTGAAAGAGTAGTTTTAGTGGTTTTGAAAATAAAGGTTCATTTGGCTCGATATTATTGGAGATTGGTTCGGTTGTAAGAATCTATGAGTTTGTAGATTTAGAGTTTAAGGAAATAACAAAAAATTATGAAAAAAAAAGTGCAAACAAAAAGAGAAATCAAGCAAGAACAAGCAAAGTTTCATCAAGTACAACTAAAGTAACCTAAAGTACAACTATGCATAAAAACTCAAATAATGCAAATTAACAAAAATTGAAAGCAACAATTGAAAGAGCATTAAAAGTTGACGTGAAAGTTTAAATCTTTATGTAAAATATTAAGCAATAAGAAGTAGATCTAGGATTTAGCATGAAACAATGCATGAGAATTAAATTCAGAATAAAGCATATGAAGAACTTGAAATAAAAAAGACCCAAGACTCGATCTATGATCTAGACGTGTTACTCATCTAGATTCCATGGACGATTCATAAGATCTAACAAGAAATCAAAGAGCTAAGGCAAAAAGCATAAAATTGAAGAACATGCATGAAAGTGAAGAACAAAACATGAAAAGGAAAGCTTACATGAATTAAAGAGAGAATCCAAAAACTTGAATGAAATTACAATCAAAATAAAACCCAAGGGAGTACTTGAATTCTTCTTAGGCTTACAAACCCAAGGCAAAGATTGAAAATTAAAATCTAAAATCTAGAGAGAGAAATTTAATCCCAAACCATGCTTGGGTTGGGAGGAGGTGAGATAATATACAAAATGAGATAAGTCTACTATTTATACTAGGTTTATAATTGGGTTTAAATGGGCCAAATTAGCCTTAGAGGCTTGAAATTCCCGGGTTTGACCAAAAATAACCCGTGTTGACCTTCCTATCCACTTGGCTAGCCTTTTGGCATATTTTGGCTCGATTTGGCTCGAGGTGGCTCAACCATGGCTCAAGGTGGTTCGTCCATGTCCGAGCCTGGGTGCAGCTGGGCGCGCATGGGCGCTGGTGGACGGCAGGCTGGGGCCTGGGCGTGGAAGTGGGCATGGTGTTGGGCGACGCTGGGCAAAGGCGGGCGCGGGAATAGGCATGGTGTTGGGCGACGTTGGGCAAGGGCGGGCGCCAAAACGGGCGAGCAAATGGGCGTCAAAGTGGCGTCGGGCGCGCATGCTGCGCGCAGGATGGCGGGCGCGGGCGCTGGGCTGCGCGGGCGTGCTGGGCAAGAATCTGGGCAATGTTGGGCATTGTTGGGCAATGCTAGGCGTGGAAATGGGCGAGGTTAGGCCACCATTTCAGAATGTTAGCCATTTTTGGATCCTCTTCTTGGCACTGATTTGGGCACGCCTTGGCATTACTTGGCTTGAACTTTGGCCCTCAATGCCTTTACCTATGGAAATAGAATTTTGAACATAAAAACCAAAGAATTCAACCAATCCTTAAACTAATTGAACACATTAAACCATATTAAATATAAAATCAACAAGAAACACTAAAAACATTAAAACGATAAAAACAAATGAATAACTTAACAAAACTTGATTAGAAACTACTAAAATTAACATAAAATCCTAATTAAAAACACAATAAAAACACCACGATTACATGCAAAACAGCCCTGTAATACAACCAGTTAATACCTGCACATCTCTCACCGTTCGAGGGTTGGGCATGATAGCTCGTACCTTTTTCGGGTTCACCTCGACACCTCGTTCTATGACCATATACCCCCAAAACTTGCCCTACCGAACCCCGAAAGCACACTTCTTTGGGTTTAGCTGCAGGCCATAATGTCTCAGTATGAGAAAAGCTTTCCTTAGGTCCTCCACATGTGATTCCACCTTCTTGCTCTTCACCAGCATGTCATCTACATAGACCTCCATAGTTGACCCTAACAGATCTTTGAACATCCTGTCTACCAACCTTTGATTGGTCGCCTGAGTCGAGACTTTTTGTGTTCCTTTCAAAATTAAAAACCCAAGTTAAGTAAATGCGCGTCTACGTTTGGAAGGTTTTAGCTCGCCCGCAAGAGAACGGGGTCACATGTAGACCGGAAAGTTAACTCGGGTCGATCTCTCGAAGAGTGGAAATACGGAGTCAAAGATGTTTATTAAAACACATTTTCTAATACTAAATATGCGATCAAAGGGTTTTTGTTTTGAAAATTTCAAAAGAACTTAATTTTAAGAAAAACTCGATAACCCATCTTGCTTTGAGGGCGTCAACCTCTTCGCAAGAGTAGTTTAATTGTTTCACAAATTCAACAATAATTATTATTACTTGATCTACAAACCGTTCCACCAAATCTCATTCAAGCAATTCATCAAACAGTAGATATGCGTTAACGAAACATGATCCAAACGTAATTCTAATTGAAACACACTAAACCAATTATTCAAAGCGGAATAATACGTATCACTGAATTATCATAAAACAAACCGTCACAAATCGTTCATAAAACTCAATTATAAACGATTCATATGAAATACCCCAACACAATATCACGAGATCACTTTTAACATCCTCTGCAAAACTAATTAATGAGATAAAAGTTTAGAGATTACTAAATCGTGAGAAAACTCAATCACGATGCTACGGTGAATCCTTGCCAAATCTAGATATTCCAGGAAATGAAATGAACCTCGCTGAATCCGGGAAGCTTGTCACGAACCTCCGTCTCCAAAAATTATCCGAACCGATCGAACTTCTTGATTAACATGTATTTGTGGTTATTTTTAGTAGTATTTTAGTTTCTTTTTATTAGTGTTTTTGGTATAAGTTGGATAATTTAAGCTTAATTCTGTATATTTAGACTCCCAACTTATTTTACCGTGTTTTGATCCAATTGATGCAAAATAAGTGATTATTTGATTTTATCACTTTACAGCTAAGTAACCGAGAGAGCTCAGCACATTAGAGATAAATTACAATAATCGAGAGATGAGGATCGAGCTTTTCGGCGAAAAGTAGCAAGTTTTCGAGGTTAACGGTTACACTTAACGGTTGCAAGCATAACCGTTAGCCATAACCGTTAGGAGCGAGCAAGAGAGATGAGAATAGCAGTTAACGATTACTGCTGGCTGTTACCATAACCGTTAGCAGGTAACCGTTAGCGGGGCCCAGAAACAGCAGACAGGCTTGCGGCCCAAGTCACGGAAAATTCTATAAATACCATCACTAATCCAAATTCTGGGTGTGCAAGTGTGCTGAACCCTAAAAATATTTCCATAGCATAATCCTAGAGTTTGGAGATGGAAAACAACAGCAAAAACGTGAGGAACAAGAATCAACGACGACGAGGGTTTCGCGAGCCGTTCGACGCCGTTCATCCGTAGAAGATCGTTTTACTGCGTTTACTCTTCGGAATAGCCGAAGTATTTTTAGTTTCCAGTAGATTAAACAAGTACTCTTAAACCTTTAATTAGTTCTCATAGTTTCTTTATTTAGTTTTCAAGTTTCGAATATTCATTAGTTTATGTTCGTACTTCGTTTGAATCCGTTGAACGTATTTAATTTATTAGTTTCAGTTTATATTCAGTAGTTCATATTATATATTGGATTTGTGATATTCTGTTGGTTTGAGATTAGTTCATGCATGCAGTTTTACAGTTTGAATAAGTTTCTGTTCGTTAACTGTTACGCTAACGGTTACAGTAACCGTTAGCAGTAACCGTTAGCGTTTAGTTCTCAGTAACCATTAGTGAAATATTAGTTTTTAGTTGGTTAGTTACGATTTGCTGCATGCTGTTTACTAGTTTAGGTTATTTATTCTGTTTATGAGTTTCAAAATTAGTTTTATAATTAATTAGTTTAATTTATTGATTAGTTAATTAGTTTGTTAATTAATCTAGGTTTAGATAATTAAATTAGTTTTTAAAATTAAGTCTTGCTGTTTTAATTCGTAGTTATTAATCACAAACTTCCCCCCCTTATTAGTTTATGTTACTTGTCATTGAACAAACTATTCAAGATTCTGATTGTATGTATGTTCCTCGAGAGACGACTCGAGTCAATTTGCTAACCTACGCGCGACCCCGTCCTCTTGCGGGAAAGCTATTGAACTTTGGACACATTTTTATAAGTAGGCAACCAAAAAGCTTGAATCAATTCAACCCGAGGAACCCACCTGCACGACAAAGAAACAGGTACGGGAGTGAACCAATTCACCCCGATGGACCGGTACAGCCTCGAGAGTATTGGGAAAATTTTCAGGGGAATATGATGAACCAAAATGAAGAGCGAGGACGAGAAAATAGAAATCGCAACCACCATATTTCGGACGACTATTCCGAGAGATCTTACCATGGAAATGAGCAAATTAATGACTGGATTGCGAATGACAACTACGATGAGTGAGACGAGTACGATAGGAACCACGCGAGGCCAAGTAACCAAGAGAGACACCAACGGGAGGCGCGTGAACCAAGACAAAGAGAGTTCACGACTCCTCAAGTGGGTCCCTATATTTCTTCCATTGTGTTGGGAAGGACTGCAAGAGACTTCGAGCTAAAACCTCATATCGTCAACAACCTCCCGACATTTTATGGCCTCGCCAACGAAGATCCATTGAATTTCCTCAAGGAGTTTTACGCCGAAGTTAGTAGGATTCCATCTCCAGGACTTCATCACGAAGACCTTCAAATGGTGTGTTTCTCAAGTTGCATGAAGGATAAAGCCAAGTCTTGGCTACTATCACTGGAACCGAGATCTCTGATTGACTGGCCCATGGTTAGTGACAAATTCATTAATCAGTATTACTCAGCCTAGACAACGGGACACATAAGGAGACAAATAGCCAATTTTGTCCAGTAAGACGGGGAGTTGCTTCACGAAGCATGGGAACATTTCAAATCTCTATTGCAAGCTTGCCCACATCATCACAACTCTCCGGGGATGGTAAATCAACCTTTCTACGAAGGGCATTTGGATCCTTACATAAATAACGTAGAAGTAGCTGCTAGAGGAGATTTTGGGTACTTGACAGCAACGGAGGCGAAGCGACTGTTTGAAAGAATGAGCGAGGAGTCGAGGCAAACGAGCTCTCGACCACAAAATATAAGAGTTAACGAGGCAACTGAGGTGCCAAGCAACGAGACCGTCGAGGCATGTAACCGCTGTGGAGAGCAAGGGCATTCGGTCGATTCATGTAAAATGGGGTATTACGAAGAATCCGACGCTGAAGCGTACGCCATCAAGGATCAATTACCCCACCAAGACCTTCCAACCTATGAGCACAGGCCTCCGACGAAACCAAATTCAACACACATCGTAACTCTCCTTACTGAAAATGGGGCCCTGAAAACCCACATTCCGCCCCAGCACAAACTAATTCAACGCCGCCACCACCCGGGCCGACACCTACTCCGATACAGACGAACGATCAACTGTTAATTTGGCAACAAAACCAAGTCACCGAGATAACACTACAAAAAAACAGTAGTTTTCCGAGGGAAAAACTGAGGGAATGGACTTCCCTCGGATATTTCCGAGGGAAAACTGAGGGACAGTTAAATCCCTCATTTTTTTCCGAGGGAATATCAATCTCTCGGAATTTCCTTCGGAAATACGGGCGCCAAAATGTGCCGCCATAATTTCCGAAGGACAAACCGAAGGATGACCGAGGGAATAGTTTCCGAGGGACAACTTCCCTCGGAAAACCGAGGGATATTCACTTCCCTCGGTTTAAAACCGAGGGAAATATAATTCCCTCGGTTTTATTTTTTAATTTTTTAAAAATATTAATTATATTTCCGAGGGAATACAATTTCCCTTGGAATCATTCCGAGGGAATATGGATTCCCTCGGAATAATTCCGAGGGAAATTGTATTCCCTCGGAAATTTAATTAATATTTAAAAAAAAACCGAAAAATAAAAAAAATAGAAAAAAAAATAAAAAATAGGATTTATTTCCGGGACGCCGAGGCGCACC
>BMAC01000667.1:72545-90913 GCA_014905375.1 Phtheirospermum japonicum
AGTTTTCTTGGGCATGCAGGATTTTATAGGCGTTTTATTCAAGATTTTTCGAAGATTAGTCGCCCACTTTGTAAATTGTTATCTCAAGATACTCCATTTGTGTTTGATGAAACTTGTATGAATGCGTTCGAAACTCTTAAGGAGAAACTTACGTCTGCACCAGTTGTTGTTGCCCCTGATTGGACTCTACCATTTGAAATAATGTGTGATGCGTCTAACGAAGCAGTAGGGTCTGTTTTAGGACAAGTGTCGAGAAGTTGCTTAGAGTTATTTATTATGCGAGTTATATGATAAATAATGCCCAACGCAACTACACAACTACTGAAAAAGAATTATTAGCAGTCGTATTCTTTTTAGATAAATTTCGATCTTACATTGTAGGGCCCAAAGTCCTTGTGCATACTGACCATGCTGCTCTACGCCATTATTTGCTAAGCCACAAAGTAAACCACGTTTGATTCGTTGGATTTTACTGTTACAGGAATTTGACGTAGAAATTAAAGATAGGCGTGGCTGTGAAAATGTGGTAGCTGATCATTTGTCTAGGATGGTAACTGAAAATGATGAGAAATGCATGCTGATGATTTATTTCCCTATGAAAATGCTTATGTTCCTAATGCTTCTATCACTCCTTGGTATGCTGATATTGTGAATTTTCTTGTTTGTGGTATTATACCTAATCATTTGAACTACCAAGAGAGGAAAAGGTTTTTGCATAAGTGCAGGAGTTATTTCTGGGATGACCCCTTCGTATTTAAAAGGTGCAAGGACGGACTAAACAGGCGTTGTGTCCCGGATGAGGAGATGACAATCATTTTGCAGTTTTGCCACGACCTTGGTTGCCATTTTGGGGCACAAAAGACCGCGTTTAAGATCATTTTGGGAGGTTTTTATTGGCCAACTCTATTTGCTGATGTTTATGATTATTGCAGGAACTGCGACGATTGCCAAAGAACAGGGTACATAGGGAAGAGGGATGAGATGACTCTCGTGCCAAATCAAGTAGTCAAGATTTTTGACGTGTGGGGGATTGACTTTATGGTGTTCCCAAAAAGTGGAGATTTTGAGTACATCCTGGTGGGCGTTGGCTATGTGTCCAAATGGGTGGAAGCTATCCCAACACGCAAGGCTAATGCTGACGTCGTTTTGAAGTTTCTAAAAGAAAATATATTCAGTCGATTTGGAGTCCCTAGAACGATAATAAGTGATGGAGGGAGTCATTTCTGCAACAGAGCATTTGAGAGATTGATGAATAAGTGCGACATACGACACAAAGTGGCTACCCCCTACCATCCGCAAACTTCCGGTAAAGTTGAAACCAGCAACCGCCAATTGAAGAGCATTTTAGAAAAGACAGTGGGCCCAAATAGGAAGGATTGGGCCACGAAACTGGTAGATGCGCTATGGGCGTATAGAACTGCATACAAAATAGTGCTCGACTTAACCCCTTTTCAACTAGTTTATGGGAAGGCATGTCATTTGCCGGTGGAGATGGAGCATAGAGCAAGTTGGGAAATTCGGAAGCTCAATATGGACCATGGAGAAGCGGGGGAATATCGGAAACTGGAGCTGACTCATCTTGAAGAAATGCGAAATGAAGCGTATGACTGTGCTTTGAGATAGAAACTTGCCATGAAAAAGCGTCACGATCGCCATATCGTTGATAAAAACTTGGAAGTGGGTAAGTTAGTTCTACTTTATAACTCACAGTTGAAACTGTTTCCAGGAAAGTTGAAGTCAAGATGGAGCGGACCTTTTGTGATCAAGGAATTAAACGATTTTGGAGCAGTCACTCTTTACGATAAAAAGAAAGATACGACTTTTAAAGTTAATGGCCATCGAGTGAAGCTTTATCGTGAGGGGATGATGTTGAATAAAGATCGTGAAGTGGTGGAACTCCAAGATTTGCCATCTATGAAGAATTAACCTCTAGAATTGCGTCGAGCAAGCGACGTAAAAAGTTGCGCTTCTTGGGAGGCAACCCACGTGTTAGTTAGTTTTTAATTTTTCTTTTTATTTTATTTTGGTCTTTATTTTATTTTATTTCTATTTTTATTGTGTCAATTGCCGTGGTGCGTTTATTTGGGTGTTAATGTGCAGATTTTTCAAATTGAGCTGAAAAAGTGGACCTAACGGTTACCGCTAACGGTTACTATAACCGTTAAGCACTATCCTACCGCTAAGCAAAGAATTTTAGACCATCTAACGGTTACCTAACGGTTGCCCTAACCATTAGGTGCAACCGTTAGCAACTCAGACGCGTGATTCTGGAGCTGAAATTGTTTGGAAATTTTTTCCAAGAAGGTAAGTTATATTTTTCATGGCATTTTGGGCGTAAATAACTAATGGAAGTCTAGATTTTATTTCTTTAAAGAGAATCCTAAATTAATTAAGGGAATTTCTAGTTTCCTACCTTTAGGACTCCTACTTTTAGGACTTTCATACTCCTATGTATTTGATACCCCCTTGAGACCCACAACTCATTCAATTCTTAAGCTTCAGCCATAACAATTATTCCAAATCTTTTCTTTTTCTCACCAACATAAATGGAGGAAATTGTCGAGCGTGACGATTACGCTAAGGTGATGAAGGACTTGGAAGACGCTAGGCAAGAGTTGAAGAAGTTGAAGATAGCAAATCAAGACCTCAAGTATGAAAAATTGAGTTCCTCCTGAAAAATCAATAAATTCAAAAGTTTATGGAGAACAGAACAGCAGAGAACTCATGACCTTAGCAAGGAAATCGAGAGGCTTAGGAATATTATTTATAGAGCTAGTCTACCCGTCTACCCCAAGCATGTGCCTGCGAACAAACCCAGAGGATCTTCTGAGAGATCGAGTTCTGAAAATTCCGAGAAGTCGCGAGACGATTAGTTAGTTCTAGTTGTTTTCCTATTTTAGGGGTGGAGTCATTTCATTTGCGTTTTTAATTGCGTTGTTTTTAATTAATCACGAGTTGTTATTTTTATTCATGTTTGTACGCGATTATGTTCTTAATGATATTCTTCTCAAACGTATTAATTTTCTCGTGAGATGCAGTTTTCACTATTTTAATTTTCTCATTTTGCGCCGATCAAGGCCGTATTCCGGCCTAATAATTGGCACCAGGCATCTGCACGCGACAATTGATAACAACTGTACCCTTTTATTTTACTTTTTCCTTTTTTTTTTGGTGTCTTAGTATAGAAAATTGCTTTTGTGCGTTGATCCCCTATTAATTGTGCAGAAAAGGTTAAAATTCTTAAGTTTTGGAACGCAACGTATAGCTAACGGTTGTAATTAACGGTTACTATAACCGTTGACACCAACCGTTAGCCAGGCAGCTTTACGGCGAACAAGGAACCTTTAACACCAACCGTTAGCCAGGCCGTTTTGGCAGAAAAGGCAAGTCTGAACGTGAATAATTCTGGGAATTTATTTCCAAAAAGGTAAGATTTGATTTGCCCGAATTTTTGGACGTGTTTTAACTTATGGGAATAATTCTGTTACCTTCTTTTGAGTTCTAATTAAATAGGGTAAGTTTAGTTAACATACCTTAAATTTTTAATTAAAGAAGAATCAGGATTCCTAATATTAAAGCCCAAGATACCTATAAATATACACCTTCTAGGATACAATACTTCACAATTCTTTCAAGGTTCTTGAATTCTATCAAAACCTCTCCCTTCTTCCCAAGCATTTAAACACTTTTTCCTCAAACATGGGTAGTCGCCTACGTGCAACTATAGTGCGAAATCTTTGAGCTGCGCTTAACAAGGCTCGCGAGGACGTGGAATCTTTATTCGCCGACTTAAGGCACTCGTTTACGACGATCGCATCTATGCAAGGCGACATCGACATGCTGGAACATGAGCTCGAGGAAACGAAAGACAAGTTAGCCACAGAGAGGGAATACAACACGTTTTTCTTCCGTGAAGGATTGGATCTCATGTGACAAGCTCATGGCCTCCGGCAGCAAGTGTTGGCAAGAGAGGAGGAAATTCGTCAGCTTGAAGAGGTTAATGACACCCACATGCTAAACCAAGAGATCTGGAAGTAAGAGTTGAGAGATGCCAATGACAAGATTGTCGAGCTTCTAGGAAGGATCCATGGATCCGGCAATTGAACCTTTAATTATATTTAAGTCTAGCGAGCCGTAGTTTGCAATTTTCTATTTAGTCGAGTCATTGGGATTTTTAATCCTAATTTATCTTTTTGTTTTCTATTTTAATTTCCGTATTTTGTTTTTGCTTTATTTAATTTTATTGTTCAAAGCTCGCGAATTAATAATATTTATTTTCTGAAGTTCGTATTTTAAATTCTTTTATTTTTCGAACGACTTAATTATTCGCAACGTTTCAGCCCCCAGCTAACGGTTACCCTAACCGTTAGGAGTAACCGTTAATGACTTTTCAGCCCGGCCCGAACTTGTTTAAATACCCAACCCTAGGATTTTCAACTCCTATTTTCTTTCCTAAACCGTTAACACCAGCCAAAACCGCTAACCCTTAGTCCGCTCACTCCGAAAGATTTTTCGCATCCAACCGTTAATAATAATCGAACCCAAAACAATATCAATAATCGGGGGCGGCGATTCATGATGGCGACTCTGGACGGAGCGACGGGGTTCTGCAAATTTTCGGAGAGTTTTGAACGGAATTGAATTTTGTTTCTTCTAGGTAAGCGTAGCTTTTCCTTTCGATCTTTGTCAGCTGGTTGGGATATTTTGAAGGATAAGTTAAGTGTTGGGTTAATCTGGTTGATTTGTGTTGAATATTTTTGGATGGAGAGTTTCGGTTTTCGCAGCGCACACAAGGTGCTTGACGTATTTCTAACGGTTACAATAACCGTTAGCAGTAACCGTTAAGGGCTAACAGTTACAGTACAGTCAGCGGAGTTTTTTTTATTTTCCGAGTTTTCAAGTCATTTTTCATTCGTTGTCACCTTTCCTTAGTTCGTAATGGAGTCACCCCCACGTAGAAACATAGCCCACGAAATCGGAAAGCCCATTTCCCGGTTTACGAAGAAGAGGTCGACCTATACCATTCTTTGCTAGGTCGAATGGTCATATGCCCGGTCTATATAGACATCGACTATTGGCTTAATCAGGCGAGTAGAGGGAACCGTTTCGCTGAGAGATTCGTAGGTTACATTAAGAATCTTGAGTGTATCCATTGGGTGAGATTGAGAGCCCCGGCCTACGAGTGGTTGATGCTCGAGTTTTACACTTCTTTAGAGCTTATGCCCAATCGATCTTTGTATTTTCGTTTTAATGGAGAGGAGTATTCTATGAAAGGCATGGACATCGAGGCTTTTCTTGACATCTACGGTCGTACGGGACTTTGTGAGCGAGATCACCGCTACGATGAGCATGCTTTTTGGGAAGAGATTACCACGGAGAGATACGCGGGGAGGATTCAATACCCCCTCACGATGGTTAAAGATAACGCCCTCTACGCTTCTTATTGATTTCTCACGAGGTGCGTAATTGGGAAGGAGGAGCCAACGATGATCAACAAGGACGAGTTATACGCTCTTTGGTGCATGACTCAAGGTTTAACTGTTCAGGTTCTTCCTTTGATGATCCGGAGTATACTAAATGTCCAGAATATGGGAGAAGAGCTAGCAGCACCGATGATTCATGGTTTATTTATCACGAAGCTCGCTGAGTTCTGTGGGGTTGAGCCGAGTGTCGACGATGTTGGTCATGATCCGCAGCCTCTCGAGTTAGCATGGAGAGTATTCCGAGCACCGGGATAGCGGAGAGGTGTGAGGCAGCGAGTGACTGGATTTATTGACGACAAGGAGACCGACGACAAGGTGACTGCAGGATCTGAGATTGCTGTGAACCAGGATGGAGAGAGTAGCAGGAGTCACGAGGTGACTCAAGTTGTCGAGTGATGACTCTGTACGTGAGATTTGTCCTTCTGTCGAGCCACGAGCGGAGCATGTTGTCAAGCAGATGGTAGAGCCCCCTCCTGCGCAGTTTTACGGAGATGCTGGTGGAGCGCATGCTGCAGTTCCACCTTACTTCACTGCCTTCCTGGATGAGTCTCGCGAGTTTAGGAGTAATGTTTACAATAGACTCACATGCATGGAGTACGATATTGAGGCAGGTAGGGCGGATGCGCGATTGGGTATGGAACAAGCTAGAGAGGTCCATGAGAGGATGTCAGTTATACACGAGAGTCGAGGCTCACGGGAGCATGCTGACTTCGCTAACGGCCGATTTTGCGCAGTTTCGGTTAGATGGACAGAACGGTTAAGCGCCAACACCGCCTGCTGACCCGATGGATTTTATGCCTTTTCAGGGTCCGCATGACCATATGCCTCCGAATGCTTGATGTATTTTATATTATATTTTATTTTTATTTGTTGACTTATGTTTAACTTTGGCGTTTTTATGTTATGATTTTTATTTTTCGTGTTAGTTGTGTTTTCTTTATTTTCTTGTGTTAAGTTTTGTTCTTTACCACGACGAGCTGATGAACGTATTTGGACTGGTGCAATTCGACCCAATTGCTTTTTCAGAGATGTTTTCTTTACCTCTCTTTACTTTAATATTTATTTATGGCAATCGGGAGTTTGCCACATTTTTAGAGAGGGGGGGTGGGGTCGAGTGAATCAGTGATCTTATATATTTGAATTCGTAATCTGCTATTCGTAATTTAAAAAAAAACGTGATTAAATGGCTATTTCTGCGCTGAATTTTGTTTGTATGGCTTGCCTGTCGAAGTTAACTAAGAATGATTTGAGGTTCATGTCTTTTGAGCGTGCATAAGTGCATAAATTTTTATATATTTATTATTTATATATTGTAAAATGGTACTTGGACGCAATTGATTTCGCAAAACCTTTAAAAGCAGCATCAATTCAAAACTTTTTCATGCAAAAAGCCTGCGAGTAACCTAAGTGTTTATCATCTTTGCATATACTTGAATAATTTTCAGTCTTGATATCTCTTTGATACCGCTGTGTGTAGTTGACTTTGAAAATGAGGTTAAGGCACATATAAAACCCTATTCCGGCCATATACATATATTTTTAGCCACTATAAATTCTGAATGAGCCAATCATAGCCAAATAATCCATGCCTTTAGCCATGAGTGATTTTATTTTTGAGTCGACCCCTACTAACCCATTAAAAGCGTGGGGTAGGAGTTCGCTATTTTTCTTGGTTATTAGAGTCTTGGAAATTTTGTTAGGAATTTATGATTTTTATAAATTTTTGTAATCTAGGACCACCATATTAAAAAAAGAAACCCTTATAAAGGATAATGAAGGGGGAAATAAAAAATAAAAAAATAAAGAGATGGTGGATAGTGTTGATTAATTGCCTATGCGCTAAGAAAGGCTTGAATTTTAATGTTTATTTTTATGAAGCCTAATGTTTAAGAGGCAAAAGAGTTATGTTTGTAAAGTAGCGTAATTATGAGCTTCAATTGTGTTAAGTGGTTTGTGCTTCAAGTCGGTTTAGTGTATCGAGTTGAGAAATAGCCTAAATTTTAAGGCTATGTTATGAGTGATTAGTGAGGTGTTTTTTTATTTTTGAAAGAGGTGAAGCAAATTGCTTCGTGATTAGAATAGGTATGGTGAGTTATTGACCACGTTAGATCGTGAGTTAGCCACACGACTTAAATATTTCATACCCATCTAAAGAGCCTTACATTACAACCCGAAAAGACCTTTTCCGATTCTTAGTTTTGACAACACACTTAATTTGCGTTTAAGAAGAGATTGATTTTCGGTGCTTATTTATTGTACTTGTAACTGTATGATTTGAGTGTATATATTTCCCATGCAGCAACTGCTTGAGTGCTTTGAGTGATCACCCTTATATATTTCCTTTTGAGAGGATGCATGAATTTGTTTTGAAGCGATAATGTAATAAGGGTGGAGTGTTTGACGTTGCGTGACTAGTGCCTATATTTTCAAAATTATCTAAGTAGCAACCCACGACTCATTGCCCGAACTTATTTCTTTCTAAGTTACACATTGAATTTAACGTCTATTCAAGGACGAACAAACAATTAAAGCGTGGGGTAGTTGATTAACATGTATTTGTGGTTATTTTTAGTAGTATTTTAGTTTCTTTGTTTTAGTATTTTTGGTATAAGTTGGATAATTTAAGCTTAATTCCGTATATTTAGACTCCCAACTTATTTTACCATATTTTGATCTAATTGATGCAAACTAAGTGATTATTTGATGTTTTTAACTTTACAGCTAAGTAACCGGGAGAGCTCAGCGCATTAGAGATAAATTACAATAATCGAGAGATGAGGATCGAGCTTTCCGGCGAAAAGAGGTTAACGGTTACACTTAACGGTTGCAAGCATAACCGCTAGCCATAACCGTTAGGAGCGAGCAGGAGAGATGAGAATAGCAGTTAACGGTTACTGCTAGCGGTTACCATAACTATTAGCAGGTAACCGTTAGCGGGGCCCAGAAACAGCAGACAGGCTTGCGGCCCAAGTCACGGAAAATTCTATAAATACCATCACTAATCTGAATTCTGGGTGTGCAAGTGTGCTGAACCCTAAAAATATTTCCATAGCATAATCCTAGAGTTTGGAGACGGAAAACAACAGCAAAAACGTGAGGAACAAGAATCAACGATGATGAGGGTTTCACGAGCCGTTCGACGCCGTTCATCCGTAGAAGTCCGTTTTGCTGCGTTTACTCTTCGGAATAGCCGAAGTACTTTCAGTTTCCAGTAGATTAAACAAGTACTCTTAAACCTTTAATTAGTTCTCATAGTTTCATTATTTAGTTTTCAAGTTTCGAATATTCGTTAGTTTATGTTCGTACTTCGTTTGAATCCGTTGAACGTATTTAATTTATTAATTTCAGTTTATATTCAGTAGTTCATATTATATATTGGATGTGTGATATTATGTTGGTTTGAGATTAGTTCATGCATGTAGGTTTACAGTTTGAATAAGTTTCTGTTCGTTAACTGTTACGCTAACGGTTACAGTAACCGTTAGCGGTTAGTTCTCAGTAACCGTTAGTGAAATATTAGTTTTTAGTTGGTTAGTTTCGATTTTTTGCATGTTGTTTACTAGTTTAGGTTATTTATTCTGTTTCTAAGTTTCAAAATTAGTTTTATAATTAATTAGTTTAATTTATTGATTAGTTAATTAGTTTGTTAATTAATCTTGGTTTAGATAATTAAATTAGTTTTTAAAATTAAGTCTTGCTGTTTTAATTCGTAGTTATTAATCACAAACTTCCCCCCCCTTTTTATTTTACGTTACTTGTCATTGAACAAACTATTCAAGATTCCGATTGTATGTTCCTCGAGAGACGACTCGAGTCAATTTGCCAACCTACGCGCGACCCCGTCCTCTTGCGAGCAAGCTATTAAACTTTTGACACATTTTTATAAGTAGGCAACCAAAAAGCTTGAATCACTTCTAAATATGATTGCCGTAAGGGCTATATAAGTCAAAGGTTGAGAAAGTTGTCAATTCTCTCTTCCAATGTATATGATCCAGTCTTGTGGGTGAAAGGATGGGTCTTCTCTGAATATTTCTGAGTTTTAAAGGCCCAAGAACCATTTCGTAACTGAAGAATCCCAAAAATTTGCATTTGTAACGTTCGAATCCGATCGGATTGGTCATTGGTCCGATCGGATGAAAATCTATGTCCTCTTGACCGGACGGACATAGCGTTTATCCGATCGGTGCGTGTCTTGAAAGTCAATTCGATCGGTTATTGGTCTTATCCGATCGGATAGGTGTTCTTTTGGCTACTTCGAGCACTGATTCTTTGTCTTCATCTCCCGGGTTTTGTCAAATGATTCATCTGAAAGAGAAAAACAATAAAAAATGGTCCAAAATGACCAATTATTGAAAAAAAAGTCGAAAAGCTAAGCAAAAGGCCAAATAATGCAAAATCATGCAAAATTGCTTATTATTGGCCTAAGAAGACAGTAAAAAGACTAAAACATGACTCAAAATATGTACAAAAGTGTAACAAAAACGTTCGAATCAACCACCCCGTGCTTTATTGGTTTTTTCATCCTCGAACAAATGAAAGAATCAAAATCATGAAAGAATGAAGGGAGTTAGATGAAAGAGTCATGTTGTTCATATAACTTAGTTTTGCAAATATAAACACTTTTGTTGAAAACTCTCAAGCTAAGCTCTTGTTAACTTTTCACCTTAAAACTAAAAGAATGCCTCCTCTCAAAAGGGAAATATATATGATGGTGAACTCATTCGCTCGTGTTTTTCAAAAGATAAGTGTATACGCTCGAGTCAACACAAACACACATTTAACGACTTATGAAGATCAAAGACTCGTACATCGCATATAAGTGTGCACATTTAATCAAGAATCGGATTAGGACTTTTAGAGTTGTAATGTAGGCTCTTTGGTAAGGTATGTCATATATGAAGATGTGTGTCTAACTTGCGAACAAACGCAATCAATAAATCACTCAATCCCAATTTGTAAGCATAGAGCAAGGTTTGCTCCTCATTCCTCCCAAAACAATCGTATAAAACTATTCTCATCCTTTTATAACTAAGGCTATTTCTAATCCCAATAAACATACCCGGTCCCAAGAAACATGAGTGTTAGTTCCTTCTATACTTGTTGCCTTAATAAAAATGTTTTATTCTTAATGATTTGTACTTTTTTGTACGCATTTTTTGTTACCTTTTTATATCGCATTCGCGTGTGTTTTTCTTGCATTTACGGGTTTTAGGAGTCATTTTGGCCTATTTGTTAGTTTTAGGTTTTTATTGCCTTTGTGCGGTTTTTAGTCGTTTTTCGTACATTTTTACTCTTTTTTGTATTTTGGCCGTAGGATGACCAAGCGGTCCCGCGCACGCTCGGAGCATCCCACTCGACTCGGATTGGAACGGGCAAAGCAAGAGAACACAGCGCGAACGAGGAGCGACAATCGGCGGACGATTAGAGCGAAATGAGAAAATCGAGCCGGAGCAACCGAGCCAGTCGATCGACTGGCTTGCTGTTGATCGACTGCCCGATCGACTGACTCATTAGGATCGAATGGACCTTCGACTGGAGTCCAGTAAGGTTGGCCAAGTTTTGAAAGCAGTCGATCGACTGACCCCTAGTCGATCGATTGCCAGTCGATCGAATGCTCCTCAGTCGATCGACTGAGACGCAGTCCAGCTCGGGATTTTATCACTTTTTGACAATTTTGCCCCTGCGTTTTTGTATAAATAAGTCCAACCTTATCCAACCTTATCCATCCCCTACCTTGTTGGAATTTGGGGCTTGCTCCATTTCCTTCAAGCCTTTACCTTTCCTTGTAATGATAAACCTTAGTTTAGTGTAGTTTTAAGTAGATTAGTAGTTAATCTAGTTTAGCTTAGCTAGTTAGTTATTAGTTAGTAGCTGGTTAGTTGCTCTTAAGCAAGTGTTGGAGTGAGTGACACCTCCTTCATTTGTGTTGTTGAAGCTTTCTTATTTGTGGATCTTGAGCTTAATGCAATTAGTAATTTCTTTCCCTTAATTTTCTTGTGTTGTTATTGTTGAATGTTGTTATTGAAGTTGTGTTGGTTTTTAGATTTAGTTTGTGTTGATGTTCTTGCCTTGTTCTTCAATTTCTCATTTCTAGATTTTAGGTTGTTCATGTTCTTGCAAAAACTCCATTAATGCTCTTTTCAAGCTTTTTACTCTTTTTAGCCAAGCAAGCTCTTAGTCCCTAAAAGATGTATAAAACTTTCTTCTTTGATAATTTTAACTTCTTTGTATTTAATGCTCTTTGACCAATTTCAATTTGAAATGCTTGATTTTCCCTTCATGAATTATCTTTTAATTGTAAGCTTAATTTGATGCAACTTGTTTAGAAATTAGGGGTTTAGGGTTTAGGTTCGTTTAGAACCATTAATCAAAACTTGATCGACATTTGGGACTGACAACCACGAATCGTGGATTAAGTGCTCGGCGAAAACCGATTAATCGTGGAGACGAACCGAACACCCTAAACCCTCATTTTCATTATTTTAATTAAAGTCTCCTTTTAAATTCAAAGCTTTAGCATAAAACTCAAACCCAACCAATGACTTAATGCTTTCTTAGGAGTAGATTAGTGTAATTTAGTTTAACAAGAGAATAACTAAAACCACCAACCGCCGATTATATCTATCCTCGAGAGACATGACTCGGGAAAGCTTACCGCTCTACAATCGACTCTGTACTATTGCGGAGAAGATTTCTTTGAGTGCTAAGAATTCTTCGATCACTTAATATCTAGATGCTCTTAAAGAACATAATCACCTTTAATTTCCTTTTCTTTTTCTTCTTCTTCTTCATTTTCTAAATACATTTTTTTAACTCTGCTATTTTCCACCCTGAAATCATCAATCTCAATAGACCAATAATAAATAAACCCTCGTCTTACAAGATTAAATGAAATAAGAGCTATGATGATGCTCATGGCTAATCAAGAGATGGTATAAAGGCTCAAAGGGGCTTATTAGGGTTTTTATAGTGGTTTTTATTTCTGAATATAGCCAGAATTGGGTTTTATATATGCCTATCGTCATTTTCAAAACAAAATGTATATATGCGACTTAGAGACTTCTTAAAACACTTATCGAATCACAACATGTAATATTGATAAACACACAAGGCTTCTTACAGGGGTTTTATTCAAACTTTAAAAGCAATGTGATCGAGTTTCGAAAGCTTCACAAAATTGCTAACGACTAAGTGTTATTTTAAATAATTATATATAAATAGGTTTTGAAAAATTTTGCACTTAACAAGCTCAAAAGACTCCAATGATGGGTCACACCATTCATGATTTCGATAGGCAAGCCAGTACAAACACAAATTAGCACGAGAATAATCTCAACATAGGTTGAAATAAACAGTTGGTTAATTCATACGTAGTTACTAAAAAAAAGAGTGAAATTATATAAACGATTTGAATTATGCATGCAAATACATCCGGTCGGATATAGCACTCGTCTGACCGGATAAGGTGTAATTAACATGTCCGACCGGTGAGTGTTTTTGTCCGGTCGGAATAGGAAGACAGTAAGTTTTATCCGGTCGGATATCACTGTCCATTCGACCGGATGATACCTTTTTCGGTTGAATTTCGACCGATTTCAACCCCCCCCTCCCCCCCCCCCCCCCCCCCGCCCCTGCAAAAAGAAATTAGCAAACTCCTAAGAATAGTTCAAACATGCAAAAATTCGAATCAATTATTTAAATACAGACACTCACGTACCCAACACAAATGAAAATTTAAAATAAAAGAAAAGTTTGGATAGAAATGATACAAGTTGAGGCACGGGCCCGCTTATTGGTCCATGTCATCCGAAGGTGGTGGTGGGTAGCGATGCTCAATCCTCGTAAAGCCTTCATCAATGGAGACGAGCTATCCATGGTTGGATTGGACAATGTTGTTCAACCTGGCAAGATATTGGTTCGTAGTCTCCATGTTGGCGTCCAATCTCTCCAAGGAACCTCGAAACGTCCTTGCTTCCTCTCGTGCTTCCCACGCATCCTGGCGAGCGTCCCGAGCGTACTCCTCTTGATTGAGGCTCAGTTGCCTCATTTGATCCATCATGCTCGCTTGGAAATCTTGTTTCTACCTCCATTATGCATCCGAGTAATATTGGTAATTACTCGACCCCTCTCCATACGAGCTTCCCTCGTAGCCACCGCTGAAGCTACCATCTCGAGACCTTCCCCATAGTCTCCGTGATCATATCCTTGGAAACCTGTGTTTCCATCATCCTCATCCTCCTCGTCGTCTTCCTCATTTTCTTTGTCGTCCTCGTCATCATCCTCGTCGCCATCCTTGTCGTCGTCAGTGTCCTCGACTGCTTCGGCCCTTGTCTTTCTCCGCACCCATCATGAAGGACGGAATGGATATGCTCTGACAATTAAAAGTTCTGCTTTCAACCAGCATCAACACGCTTGTATATATAACGTCATCGTCATAAGGGTCGCAGACGTGGTTTCGTGCGAGCTCCATGACGAACGTGCCCAAGGTAAGCTTTGCCGTCTTCCAATCATTCATTCTTTGAACATTCTCTATCGCCCTGATCAAAAGTGGATACAGTTTCGCATCACCACGGTGGTGCGCGAACCACAAGGCTCGCAATTCAAATGACGAGATCCGCGTCATGTCCTCCTTCCCCAAAAATACTTGCATGAAAACTTTATACGTCAAGTACATGACATTCGACCGTAATGAAGTGGAATTAAAATGGCATCTGGGCTCCGGTGGTGCTCCCGAAAGTTTCTCCCACCAAATCTTCTTGTCGTAATCATTGTGTTGAAATGACTCGTCCCCCGGTTTGTCGCTGTTTATTCCGAAGATGTCGTCGAGGTCTCTTTTTGAGGTATGGATTGGTTGGTTGAGGAGTCGGAAATCAAAAGAGCCATTGGCAACCGGCTTGTAAATTGTGAAAAATTCCAGCATAAGAATTCGGTGGCTGGATTGCTTAACGTCCGCCCATTTCTCCAAGTTGAGGGCCCTGATTCCCGCCATGAACTTCTCTGCTGTTTTATTGCCCAATGCGATTTTGCGGCTCCAAAAGTCAACATCTATGTGCCGAGGAGCGTAAACGCCCCTTGCAATGAAGGATTTAAATAACGTCTTCTCCCTTTCATCGATTAAATCGAATGGAGCCAAGCCTCCCCCGGCGTTGCTCGTTCCTTTCACACGTCTTCTCCCCGAGTTGTTTCCTTTCCTCGTTCGTGAACCAGAAGCCATTGCGATTAAAATTTTGAAAAATTTAGAACAAAAATCTCTCTCAGGACTTTCGTCGAACACCTACTGTGCAGCACACTTTCAACCAAGAACAATCCCCAATTTCTCCCAATAATCACTCCCCTTTAAAAATCCCTGGAAATCAATTCCCAAGCTGTTTAAAGAGTTTGAGTTCAAGCCATTTTACATCTCGAATCGTGGAATTGTGTTCTTGAGGTTTGAGAGAAACCAATTGGGCTTGATTTTATTCTTCCGAACGGATGGAGTTGCTTGAATTAGTTCTCCGATTTGATATGTTTGCTTCCAGGAATATGGGATTAAGATTGCTTCGAAAATGATTTTGCTCTTTTTCTCTGTAAAAATAAGAGAGTAATTAGTTGAATTGTGATATTTTTGAGTTTAAGAAACTGACTTATATAGAAACTGCATTGTCGTCCGATCGAATGATGGTCCTGTCCGATCGAATGTGAGTCCAGTGTGTTTGGTCCGATCAGATAGTGCTTCTGTCCGGTCGGATGGTACTGTTCGCTGTGAATTTTTTTTTCTTAAATTTTTTGTTTTTATGTATATATGTATTTTTTTTTTGTATTTTAATTAACGTATGTACATGGATTTGTCCCTGCACACTACTGCAGAATAGACAAACAAAGGCGCCTCATCCACGGCGGTTCTGCAAAAACCGCCGTTAAATCCATAATTTAATGGCAGTTTTTTCAAAACCGTCGTAGAATCCTACATTTTACGTCGGTTCTTTAAAAACTACCGTAAAAACTAACACATTTTACGGCGGTTGTTAGTGAACTGACGTAAAATGTGTTAGTTTTTATGGAGAATTATTTAAAACCACCGTAAAAATGTGAGCTGGGGGCTAAATTGATTAAGTTATAAACTGTTGGTGTCAATCTGTAATTTCCAGAAAACTTGAGAAATATAGGATCTCTGTCCCGTCTCTATTTTCTTCTGAATTCACCCGTCTCCATTTTCTTTCGAGTTTTCAGAAATGGACAATGCCGACTCCTCTCCACCTTCTTTGACTCATCAATGGTGGTGGCCCGGCGACTGGAAAAATAATAACTATTAAACCCTACCCTCACATATTTAAGACGGGATCTCGAGATGCTCTCCAAATTAAACCCTAGCCCCCTTCATTCTCATCGTTTTGAACCCCAATTCACATCCTTGAGAGCGATGCTCTCCAGATGCCACCCGCCGGCGACGACGCCGTATCAGAGTTCGAGCAGATCGGTAGTAGCAGCGAGCTCGAAGAATATGGTACCACTCTTTCTCTGTCACCACCTTAGATTTTTGTTGTTTTTCATAGTTTTAGGATTTGCAGTTTCTTATAGATCTAGCTTTTTTCTCTCGGTTTTGATTAGAGATTATTGTTCTTCAAGAATCAATTGGGTTTTATTTTTTCCGTTTAATTGCCTTACTTTTTAATGTTGTTTTCTAGGAATTATGCTGTCTGTCTTCCTTTTCTTTCATTATTTTTGGATAAGATTCCAGTTCTAACTGAGAATTGTTGAATTTAGTATTGTATTGGAAATTTGAATACAAAGTTTCCCTGTTTTAATGTTCAATTTTACTTGAACCACATTGTTCAAGAATTTTCTCTAAAGTATAGTAGAGAATATATTGTGGTTCATTGGTATTTGGTAGTGTGACATTTATCCATGCATTTTATTTTTTTGTTCGTTAGATTACAATTTGAGTTTTCATGTGCATTTTAAACGGAGGGATTCGAACGACGCTTATATAGCCGTGTTTGGAGGAGTGTGAGGTTGCGTTCGGGCTTTGGAAGTCGAACAGGTGGAAGAATGTTTGGATCAAGAATGGGCTGACGCATGGGACGGTCATCCGGTTGTGGGCTTTCTGGAGAGACGAGGGTTTGTGTTTTGCCTTGTACGGTGATATAAAGAGATGGGCTGCTGGAAAAGAAGGCAATTTACGTGCCTTGTTGTCCTCATTGCAGCAGGTGGATTTCTTTAGCCATTACATAAGTTTTTCCTTTTTTAGATAATCGCTAGATTCGGCTTGTGTAAAAATCATCAAGTCTCAGTTCTTTTGGTTCTTATTTAGTGGCTTCTTCCTCGAAGAATAAAAATGAGTGGCTGATTTTCTCGCACGATCTATTTTGGGAATCTTCCTGCTGATATTCGAGAATCGGAAATCAAAGACTTATATTACAAGGTATGACTTATTTTACTACTATTTCCCACTTCAGACCTATTAGTCTTTGTAATATCGTATATAAAATAATTTCAAAAATCCTAACAGATTAAAAGTTATTCTGCATAAATGTGTTAGTTTGAACCAAGTTGCTTTCATTCTGGGAGACAAGTTACAGATAATGTAGTGGTTGCTCACGAGTGCTTGCATTTCTTTTTGAAATTTTTTTAAAAAAATTAAGAATTTCCCATGGCCTTCTTTTTGCCCTTGTCCTTTTCCTTTTTTATTTTTTTAATTTTCTATTATAATTTTTAATTTGGTACTTTTTTTTTTATTTGGTAGGTCACAAGAGTGGACCTGAGCTTTGTGCACTGTGCAGTTTATGGTGTGTGTGTGTGTATATATATATATATATGTAGGCAGTCTAGTGATGGTGAGTCCAGTCTATTCTAGTTTATTTCAAACTCCTCTCTTCAATTTAATCAGCCTAAAAGAACACAAATATTTCAATATCTGAATCTAATTTCATATATATATTTAGATAATTGGAAGTTTAATTATATAGAAAATGGGAAGAAAACCTTGTTGTGACAAAGTGGGACTTAAGAAAGGACCATGGACTGCTGACAAAGTGGGTTTGTGCTTTTGACTTGGAGTTAATGGTCTTAATTGGATTTTTGTTTGATGTGTTATTTATACCTGATATGTATTTTCTGAACTCATTTTCAAAAGAGGTTGATTGATTGATTGAAGATTTTGGTTTTTGCTTGTGAGTTCTTTTTTGCTTAATGGTTTTACTGTTAAGCCAGATGACGGAACGGGAAGACCTAGGATGTAGAAGATCATACCATGAGTGATTCGGCAGATTTGGATTCATATGGATATTCAGCCATGTGGTACTTCATTGTACGATATATATAAGATCCATCTGTATAGATATCATCATCTACATCCAGAAAGCCGTATGCTTTGGAAGAAGCTTGTACAGTTTGGGAAGGGGTTTTGATTGATCAAAAAGAAGAATCTACTTCAACCGATATGCCCTTAGGCACGGCCATACATAACATAGAAATCACACTTGGAAAGGGTGGACAATTAGTTAGAGTAGCGGGTGCTGTAGCGAAACTGATTGCAAAAGAGGGGAAATCGGCCACATTAAAACTACCTTCTGGGGAGGTCCGTTTGATATCCAAAAACTGCTCAGCAACAGTCGGACAAGTGGGGAATGTTGGGGCGAATCAGAAAAGTTTGGGTATTTTTTTAAAGACGAAGAAAGAAATTCTATTTTCTCGCCTATTTACTACGGCGACGAACAATCAAATTATCACTATATTTATTCCTTTTTCTACTTCTTCTTCCGAGTGCAGGATAACCCCAAGGGGTTGTGGGTTTTTTTCTACCAATTGGGGCTCTCCCCTCACCACCCCCGTGGGGGTGGTCTACAGGGTTCATAACTACTCCTCTTACTACAGGGCGCTTACCCAGCCAACGCTTGGATCCGGCTC
>BMAC01000667.1:100560-128251 GCA_014905375.1 Phtheirospermum japonicum
GGAGGAGGAGGAGGAAGACGAGGCCGCGATCCTCCGTGCCCGACCTAGGAGACGTCGTTAAACCTCCTAGTTATCCTTTGTTTATTTTATTTTGTTTATCGTTTTTGTGTGTTATTTTATTTATCTTTCAATTATGTTCGTTTATTTCTCATCTCGTCTTTTGTAAAAAAAATAATAATAAAAAAATATAAAAATAATAATAATAAATAATAATAATAAAAATCCTTTTAATTGCTTTTGTTTTTGTATATAGTTTCTTTTTCATGATTTTGAATATATTTTCTAATTATCAAACAAATAAAAAAAATATAAATAAAATAAAATATTAAATAAATCCAAACAAATTGAAAAATCCAAAAAAATCAAAATATTTTTGTTTTTGTACATAGTTCGTTTTTGTGCACGTTTTTCCACCTTGCCTAACCATGTAGATATCTTGTTGCTTACCTCGGTTCCCGGCAATGACCTTTGCACAACCATGACGACACGAGCCGGAAATAGGGGCGTTTTCTTTACCCTACAACTTTTTACCGCTTTTATTAGCTTAATTACGCAATGAGGACATTGCTAGGTTTTAAGTGTGGGGTGGTTAGAATCGTCCTAGGTTTTTAATTTCGTCGTGTGATTGCTTGTGTTAGTTTGATAAACGTGTGTGTTATTGTTGCTTGGACCCTTGGCGAAGTGACGCGGTTTTGATGATTTGTTAGGATGTTTAGATTTTTGATCGAATTTAGTGGATTTAGGTGGTTTAACTTGTTGATATTCCCGTTCGGTTTTAGCTTCGTGCTATCCTTGTGCTCGTKTGGAACTAGTGCCTCGACTAGCCCTCGTCATTAAACACTCTCTATAGGTTTTTGTTTGTAAATTGGAGTCATCAATTGCTCCACGTGCTCGATCGAGAAATTTGAAAGTTGCTAGTAGCAACGGATGATCGGAGTCATTGATAACTTCGTATTTTCATATTTTTATTCAAGTACCTCTCTAAAAAAAAGGGAAAGAAAAAGAAAAAGAAAAAAGAAAAAGAAAAAAAAAAGAAAAAAAAAAGAAAAAATAATGCGAAAAGAGAGGAATAATCAAGGATACGTTATAAATCCTTGAAATTATTGTGTAGCACGTTTTTCCATTTGTTTCTATTTTTAGTATACTTTTGTAAAGAGAGGTGTTGATGATCTTGGCTAGTCGGGAGTCGATTAACGGTTCGAGCGTGGATAGACCTTAGCCGGGGCAGGGACGGGGAGACCGACTTGTTGGATTGTTTAAGTCCTTTTAGGTTTCGGGAGTCGATCTAAATTTCCTTAGCAAATCATATTGTAGTCCTTTTAGCCAAAGCTAACAAGCAACGTAGCGTACGACGTCTCGAATTATTTTGTACATTAGTTTAGGGTTGGTCGGGGGTAGTTTTGTAAATATACGTTAGTTTTGCTTGAGGACAAGCAACCGTTCTAAGTGTGGGGTGGTTGATTTGCATCTTTTTGTACATATTTTCATTACCATTTTTATTTCACGTTGCGTGTTTTTCGCTTGCTTTTTGTTGCTTTAGGAGTCGAGTTGGCCGTTTTTCGCATTTCTAGATTATCTTAGTTTTTGTACGTTTTATTATTCATTTTCTTAGTTTTTTCACTTTTCCATTTTTCTTGGTCGTAGGACGTCCAAGCGGGGCCCACGCTCGTTTAGGATCGTTTGGGATCATTTTTCTTAGTTAAGCCTTAGATCTTAGTTGTTTAATATTCAAGCTTTGTTTTAAGTTTCCTTTGTGAAGAATCATTCAGCTTTCAAGCTTTTGTAATCACACACATTTGGTAATATCTTTCTATAATCTAGTTTCATTTTCATGTTATTCCTTTTTAATATTGTGTTGTGTTTTGGATCATAGTTTAGTGGCTCTTTTGCTTATCAAACTTTCAATTTCATTTTATAGCTTTCTAGCTTATGAACTTATGCTTTTAAGTTATCAAGTTGTAATCAATTTCTAAGTTTGTAAAAGTTTATTAAGATCTTCCTTTTTAAACCTTTAATTAAATGCTAAGTTAATTTTGTTGACTTATTCAAATAAGTTGACTTTAATTTTCCCCCCATTTTCCTAATTTCAAATTATTAAGTTTTAATAGTTGATTAAGTTTAGATTGATCGTTTTTATTTTAAGCTTAATTTCCTTTAATTGTTTTAATGTTTTTAATTCTTAAGTTTCAATTTAATTCTTAGTTATAAAAACCGAACAATGACTATCGCTTTCCTAGGTTAAATTAGTTTAATCAAAACCGACGATAAGAACAACTGAGAAACCGAAAGCCGATCACATCCATCCTCGAGAGACACGACTCGGAACAACTTGTCGCATCTACAATCGACTCCGTACTATTGCGGAGACGATTCTTAGAGCGCTAAGAAATCCTCGATCAATTTCAATTACATGATTTGGAACCAATGGCATCTCGTTCCTCTTCCCTATTGAGCCTGACCTTTGACAATTATCGAATGTCTTGCAGTAATGGTGTGCGTCGGCGAATAGTGAGGGCCAATATAATCTGGATTGGAGAACTTTGAATGTTGTCTTTTGGCTTCCGAAATGTCCTCCCTCGTCATGACAAAACCTCAACACATCAATCTTTTCTTCGTCCGGTACACACCTTCGATAAAGTCCATCCTTGTAACGTTTATATAGGTATGGATCATCCCAAAAGAAGCTCCTGCATTTAGACAAAAAACCTCTTTCTTTCTTGTGCAGAAAGGTGGTTAGGGATAACATTGCATGCAAGATAATTGACAAAATCAGCATACCAAGCTCACCAATATTTTCAACAATGTTAGTATCCTCATACGGAAAAATATCATCAACAAAATCAAGTTTACTAGACTCATAACATGCAAGATAAATGATCGGCGACCACATTTTCACATCCTTTTTTATCCTTGATTTCAACGTCGAACTATTGCAAAAGGAGAACCCAACGAATCAACCTTGGTTTACTTTGGATTTTAACAAATAAGTGGCGCAAGTACGCATGATCGGTGTGCACAATTACTTTTGACCCAACAATATAAAAACGGAATTTATCTAATGAAAACACTACTGCAAACAATTCACGTTCAGTGGTGGTATAATCACGTTGTGCACTATTTAGCATGAGACTAGAATAATAGATCACCCTTAGCAATTTATGTACTCTTTGCCCCAAAACAGCTCCTACCGCATCGTTAGACACGTCGCACATAATCTCAAATGGTATTGACCAATCGGATGCAACTACAATCAGTGCCCGTGTGAGTTTTTCTTTCAATAATTTAAAAGCATCAAGACATTTATCATCAAACTCAAAAGGTACATCTTTATTTAATAATTTACACAACGGGCGGAAAATTTTAGAAAAATCTTTATGAAATGCCGATAAGATCCCGCGTGTCCTAGAAAACTTCTAATCCTCTTAACATCTTTAGGTGAAGGGAGGGTTTCAATTACATTAATTTTGACTTTATCAACTTCCAACCCTTTGCTTGACACACCATGCCCAAGCACAATCCCACTTTTTACCATAAAGTTCGATTTCTCCCAACTCAACGTCAAACAAGACTCTACACATCTTTCAAGTACTTTAGAAAAATTATTCAAGCATGATCCATATACCAAAAAATCTTCCATGAAGACTTCGAGGAAGTCGTCAATGAACTCGGTGAAGGTGGATAGCATGCATCGCTGTAATGTTGCTGGTGCATTGCATAATACGAATGGCATCCTCCGGTAAGCATACGTGCCAAAAGGACACGTAAATGTAGTCTTCTTCTGATCTTCCGGAGCTATTTCTATTTGATAATAGCCTGAAAGGCCATCCAGAAACAAATAATATTCGTGCCCTGCCAGTTTGTCGAGCATTTGATCCATGAATGGAAGTGGAAAGTGATTCTTTCTTGTTGCTGCATTAAGTTTTCGGTAATCAATGCACATGCGCCACTCGGTGGTTAAGAGCATTGAAACAACCCCTCCCTTCTCATTTTCTACAATTGTTATGCCCCTTTTCTTCGGAATGACGCGTACCGTGCTGACCCACTTTCTATCGGACACGAGGTAGATAGTTCCTTCTTCAATGAGTTTGAAGATTTCCTTTTTGACTACCTCTTTAAGTGTCGGGTTCAAGCGTCTTTGTCCATCCCTTATTGGTTTGGCTCCTTCTTCTAGCTAAATCCGATGCATGCACGTCACCGGACTTATTCATCTAATGTCTCCAATGCTCCAACCAATTGTTTGTTTATACTTTTTAAGCACCTCGATCAATTCTTTTTCTTCATGCTCGGCTAGTTCCGCGAAAATCATCATTGGTTTTCTCTTGTTGTCTTCGAGAAAAAAGTACTTGAGGTGGCTCGGAAGTGGTTTCAACTCCATTTTAGGTTCTAACATGGGTTGAATAGAAGTTTTGCTCACGTGATCCTCGTCAATCTCAAATAAGTCAACCACTCCCTCCATTTTAAAATCATCGTCCTCGACGTTCCATTCCTCGAAAGGTATGATGCCGAACAATTCTTTCACGCATTGATCCACTGAGTCAATATAAGAACAATCGAGTTCCATTGAATGTGAAGGAACACTTTGAATGTCTCTAAGTGAAAACATAACCAAATCGTCAAACACTGAAAGTGTTATTTTTCCTCGTCCCACGTCGATCAAGGTGTGTGATGTTTCCATGAATGGTCTACCAAGAATAATTGTGTGCTCCTTGCTTGATTTTACAATTTCTCCGACATCTAATATCACAAAGTCCACGGGAACTACTAAGGTATCGACTTCCACCAAAACGCCTTCGACTACTCTCAGAGGATGTCGCACTGATCGGTCGGCTAACTGAAGTCTTAAGATTGTTAGTTTCCCAAGGTTGAACTGTTTGTAAAGTGCGTAGGGCATCAAGTTGATCACTGCCCCTAAATTGAGCATTCCTCTAGCTTTCTGTCCATCCCCAAGAGTTATCGTGATGCAGAAACTCCCTGGATCGCCCACTTTCGGTGGTAGTGGTTGATGACAAATTGCACTCACTTCTTTTGACAACAATATTCTTTCGTTTACCTCTAGCTTCCTCTCTTTTGATGCTAATTCTTTGAAGAATTTCACGTACCCTGGCATTGCCTTGATCACATCAAATAGTGGTAAGTTAACATTCACATTCTTCAACATGTTGTAGAATTCCATAAATTTCTTGATCTCTTTTGCTGGCTTGAGTCTATTTGTAAATGGCACAGAGTCTTGGATGACTCGTTGCTGTTTGAGAATGCTCAAGTTCTCCTGCTTATGAGTCTCATCAGACCGGATATCCTCTCTAGTCTGATTGGATAAATCTTCCTACCCACCAGTCCAAACGGAATTATGCTTCGTCCGGTCGGATAAAATTTCCTGACCTCCGGACCGATCGAAATTTTGCTCCGTCCGGTTGAATAAAATCTTCTGTCTCCCAGACCGATTGAAATTTTGCTCCATCCGATCAGGCTTCCTGGTTTCCAGACCGATCGAATTTTTGCCCAGTCCAATTGGATAAAACTTCCTGTCCATCATACTGATCGAATTTTTGGCCTATCCGGTCGAATTCCTTGATTGATTTTCCCTTCGAAATACGTTAGTCATCATGATTCTTCCCCTCAGTCACTCCAATTCCGTTATTGAATTTCTTGTCTCCTCGTGGCACATGTACGACCATTGATTGCTCGGGTTGACTAAGGAGTTTCGTGGGGTCGGCTCCGAGTTTCGCAACAGGCGTGGAAAGTTGCCCTTTCATCATGTCCAACTTATCCGTTTGTGTCTTCGTTTGATTATTTTCCTCGATGGTTCGAAGGGTTTCTTCCCTATTACGTAGCGTTTCTATCTCTTGTCTTTGCCTCTAAAGTCGCAATTCTTCTTTGGAATCTTGAGGAAGTGGAGCTTGCTGTTATTGTGGCGGAGCTTGATATTGTGGTTGTTGTGGTTGACCTTGCATTTGCAGAAAACGCTGTTAATAACCACCTTGGCCCTTGTTCTGATAGGAATTGTAAATGCTTAATCCTTCTTGATTTTTGTTTGGTGGTGGTGGTGCTAAATATTGAGGATCCGTTTATTTGGGCGGCGGTGTGTAGCTTGGACTTCCCGACCCGTACCTGAGGTTCGGGTGGTCTCGGATAGTCGGATGGTACGAGTTGAAAGTTTTAGTGAACTTTTGACAAAACTTGTTGTTGGATTAGAATTCTTGTACGGCGTTCACCTCTTTGTCACCGTCTTCGTCAAATATTCCGTCACACGCATTGGCTCCATGTCCAAATGCTCCACAAAGTTCACACGTTTCATGTAATGGTTGCGTTTTTTCCTTCTCGCGCTTCATCATCCCTGCCAACATTGCAACTTGTTTTGTAAGCACCTCAAGTTTGCTACTCTCCCCTTTAGATACCGATACTTCGTTTATTCTAATTTTCCTTGGTGTCAAACTTGTTTGCCTTGATTTTTCACCTAGAAGTTCGAACAAATCCCATGCCTACATCGCGGTTAAGTCTCCAAAGTCATCGGCCTTGTTCTCAACTTGTTGCTTGAAGTTTGGCAACAATCCTTCGTGGAAATAGTTCTTGACCATTTCGGGACTATTGTTATGATGCGGGCTGATTCGAACTTTTCCGCACCTATTTTTATTTAAAGTTGTCAATTTTAAAAAGTTCGCCCACAAGAGAACGGGATCACTTGTAGGTGGATAAGTTGACTCGTGTCGATCTCAGAGGAAAGCTAGATTCGGAAGTTCGTTTTGTGTTTGTTTTCACGAATAAGAAAATAAAAATAAAACTAATCTAAACACGCGGACAGGGGGGGGGGGGGGGGTTGTTTGATTATTTTAAGAACTAAATATTAAACTAAGAGCAATAAATTAATCTAAGGATTAATTAAACTATGAACTAATTAATTAAATCTAAAGATTATCTAAACTATGAGCAATTAAATTAAATCTAGAAATTACTTATTCTAAGAGAAAATTAATTAAAAGATTTTTAAAACGATTTAAGAAAACTAGGGTTCTAGAGTTTTGATTCGTCTCCACGATCGCTTGGGAGTTCCCAATTGATGGTTCACAACGAATCTAGGCTCTACACCCATAAGATCTAGCTAATAATAATAATCAATCTCAACATCACAATCCCAACACAATCATAATCACAATTCGTCATGGAAACAATAATTATTCTAAAAGATTTAATTAAACTAATTGAAAGCATGTGAACTAAATTAAAGAGCATAAGATATAAGTACTTACTAATTAAACGAAGAAAATAGCAGCGTTCCACGACCAAATCTTGAATCTAAAATTAATCAAAGTCTAAGAATTTAAAACTAAGAATTATTAAGAGAAACTAAGAAAATAAAATGGCATTCTTGGGGTTGTCAACCCCCAAAAGGCCTTAGAAACCCTAGGAATAATGTTTATGGTAAGTATTTAGGGTTACAAGTATCGCACACATAGACACACGGATTAAAGATGGTATTTATAGGATTTTTTCCGCGAACTGGGTTGAAAAATCTATTATGCTGCTCCTGGGCCCCGCTAACGGTTACCTGCTAACGGTTATAGCAACCGTTAGCAGCAACCGTTAACTATTTTTATTTTGCATTCTGGGCTTACCACAACGGCTGTAAGAAAACCGTCTAGGAAAGTTACCGCTAGCTCTGAATTCAGCATTCTAATCGTTAACATTGGTTCTCAGTAACCGTTAAGGGTTAGCGGTAACAGCTAACGGTTGGAGTGACCGCTAAGTGTAACCGTTATCATTATGAAGCCTAATGTTTAAAAGGCAAAGAGTTGTGTAAGAAGCATATTATAAGCTTCAATTTCTTGCTACTTCCTTCACCGGAAAGCTCGATCTTTGAATCTCGATCATCATAATTCATCTCTAACATGCTGAACTCTTCCGCTTACCTAGCTATAAAGTGAAAAACCACAAATAATCACTTATTTGCATCAATCTAGATCAAAAAGCGGTAAAATAAGTTGGAAGTCTAAATATACGAAATTAAGCTAAATCTATCCAACTTATACCAAGAATAATAAGAAAAAGCAACTAAATCAAGACAAATTACGTGTTAATCAACTACCCCACGCTTTAATTTTTTGTTCGTCCTCGAACAGACGTTAAGTTCAAAGTGTAACTTAGAAAGAAAATAAGTTCGAGCAATGAGTCGTGCGTTGCTACATACATAATTTTGAAAGTATAGGCACTAGTCATGCAACGTCAAACACTCCACCCTTATTACATTACCGCTTCAAAAACAAATTCATGCATCCTCTCAAAGGGAAATATATATAGGGGTGATCACTCAAAGCACTCAAGCAGTTGCTGCGTGGGAAGTATATACACTCAAATCATACAAATACATGCACAATAAATAAGCACGGAAAATCAATCTCTTTTCAATCGCAAATTAAGTGTGATGTCAAAACTAAGAATTGGTAAAGGTCTTACGGGTTGTAATGTAAGGCTCTTATGGACGGGTATGAAATATATAAGTCGTGTGGCTAACTAAATTCACCCAACCTAATCTAATCAACGAAGCAAGTTGCTTCACCTCGTTCAAAAATAAAAACTCACTAAACACTCATAACGTAGCGCTACGTTATGAGTGTTTAGTGAGTTTTTATTTTTGAACGAGGTGAAGCAACCTTGCTTCGTTGATAGATTAGGTTGGGTGAATTTAGTTAGCCACACGACTTAAATATTTCATACCCGTCTATAAGAGCCTTACATTACAACCCGTAAGACCTTTACCAATTCTTAGTTTTGACATCACACTTAATTTGCGATTGAAAAGAGATTGATTTTCGTGCTTATTTATTGTGCATGTATTTGTATGATTTGAGTGTATATACTTCCCACGCAGCAACTGCTTGAGTGCTTTGAGTGATCACCCCTATATATATTTCCCTTTGAGAGGATGCATGAATTTGTTTTTGAAGCGGTAATGTAATAAGGGTGGAGTGTTTGACGTTGCATGACTAGTGCCTATACTTTCAAAATTATGTATGTAGCAACGCACGACTCATTGCTCGAACTTATTTTCTTTCTAAGTTACACTTTGAACTTAACGTCTGTTCGAGGACGAACAAAAAATTAAAGCGTGGGGTAGTTGATTAACACGTAATTGTCTTGATTTAGTTGCTTTTTCTTATTATTCTTGGTAATAAGTTGGATAGATTTAGCTTAATTTCGTATATTTAGACTTCCAACTTATTTTACCGCTTTTTGATCTAGATTGATGCAAATAAGTGATTATTTGTGGTTTTTCACTTTATAGCTAGGTAAGCGGAAGAGTTCAGCATGTTAGAGATGAATTATGATGATCGAGATTCAAAGATCGAGCTTTCCGGTGAAGGAAGTAGCAAGAAATTGAAGCTGCCACACTTTCTAGAAGGGTTATTCTTCTGGAAACGTTGTCGTTGAATTTTTTTTTCGGATGGTGGTCTTTTATTAAAAAAAATTAATAAAATCATAAATTCCTAATAAAAATTCCAAAACTCTAATAACCAATAAAAATAACGAACTCCTACCCCACGCTTTTAATGGGTTGTAGGGGTTGACTCAAAACACACATGGTTATAGGCATGGACTATTTGGCTATGAGGGGCTCATTCAGAATTTATAATGGCTAAAAATATATGGATATGGCCGGAATAGGGTTTATATATGTGCCTTAACCTCATTTTCAAAGTCAACTACACACAGCGGTTTCAAAGAGATCTCAAATCAAAACTCATTCAAGTACATGCAATGATGATAATCATTCAGGCTACTCACATGCTCTTTACATGAAAAAGTTTTGAATTGATGCTGCTTTTAAAGTTTTGAATTGATGCTGCTTTTAAAGTTTTGTGAAATCAAATGCGTCCAAGTACCATTTTACAATATATAAATAATAAATTTTGAAAAATTTATGCACTTATGCACGCTCAAAAGACTAGAACCTCAAATCATACTTAGCTAACTTCGACAGGCAAGCCATACAAATACAATTCAGCGCAGAAATAGCAATCAATCACGTAAAATATAAGCTAAGACAAATCACGAAAATTTTAAATTTTGCACAATTTTCAGTTATAAATCACAACTCAACCATCCCCCCCTCTAAAAAAATGTGGCAAACTCCTGGTTGCCATAAATATAAAGAAAATAAGCGCAAGGGAGATAAGAAAAACATCCCTGAAAAATCGATAGTTGAGCTTCTCCAGAAGTACTTGTGCAATAATTCCTCGTCTTGAACTCATGATTGGATGTCTTGAATAAGAAAAACCTACAAAACAAATAATAAAAGCAACTAACTAATATTTTTGGAATTTTGAATTTTTTAATTTTTTTTTAAGAAAAAGAAAACGAAAAGGAAAAGATATGATTGTAATCAATTGCGTCGCGCAAGTGCCCGGTGGCACATCGTTTGGTATTTGAAGTGGCCGGATTGCGACTCAATGTCGAAAATAGCTGGATTGCAGCTCATCAAAAGGTTGCCGGACTGTGGTTAGATTGGGTCGGATTGCGACCTCGGTTGGTGAAAATGAATTTCGTAAAAATTGGACGGCAGACGCGAATAGTGGCAACACACAGCGGTTAGGTGTTACCATTAACCATACCGCTACGTTCTCTGTTTTAAGATCAGGAATCTGCCTCCTTTTCCAACTAGCGGTCCCAGCGTTAGTATGTATCATTATCCTTGGTTGTTGCGGCTAGCGGTAGCGGTGATTGTTAACAGTCTGGTTCAGCGGTAGAGACTAGCGGTAGCTATTACCGCTATGTATCCGCTAAATGTCCTGTTCAGCGAGTTTTCAGAATTTTTGCACATTAACGCACACATAAACGTACCACGGCAATTGACACAATAAAAAGACAGAAATAAAATAAAATAAAAATCAAAAGAAAATTAAAGAAAAGAAAATGAAAACTAACAAACGCTTGGGTTGCCTCCCAAGAAGCGCTTGTTTAACGTCGACAGCTCGACGCGATTCCATACGATCAATTTTTAGCCCGTGGGGCCCCCACTAATTCTTCTTTATCACGATCGCGATTCAGCCCATGTTCCTTGTAGAAAGGTTTGATTCTATGCTTGTGGACTTGGAATCTCGACTTCTTACGCTCATCGTATTGAGTGGCAACTCCGTACTCATCCATTTCCTTTATCGTAAATGGTCCACTCCATTCGGCCTTGAAATTGGTTGGATCAAACTTACGATTGGAATTATATAGCACTAGTTGACCAATCTTGAACTTCTTGTCATAGACCTCGCTCGACTTCTTCTTCTTTGTCATCCAATCCTTACTATTGTATGCCTCGCCTTTGGTCCTTGCACGTTTGAAATTGTTGTAGGGGTCAAGGGAAACGTACTCCGCACGAGTTTATGGTGGTTTCAACTCCACTTTTGGCTTGATCTTCGGTGCGTCACTCTCTTTGCGTAATGCAGCACTACAACCAGCAATTCCATCTATGATTTCTCCTATATCAATTCCCAAAAATTCGATCAATTCCTCTCCACTCAAATGTTCTTCTTCGTCCTTGCCGTCAAACCCGTCTATAGTGGAAATGCTTCGGAGATCATGGACGCAAGAATCAATTAGATCTACAAATGAACACTCATCTTGCATAAATGGTGAAGGAGTGCTATGAATGTCATGAAGTGAAAACATCACGGACTCCCCTAAGAAGGACATGGTCATCCTTCCTTTGTTCAAGTCTATTAAAGCATGCGTAGTTGACATAAACGGATGTCCCAATAAGATGTTGTGCTCCTTGCTCTTGCTTGGCACTTCACCAACATCCAAAATCACAAAATCAATAGGGACAACCTGATTGCCAACCTGGACCAAGACATCTTCAACAATACCCAAAGGCTGCCGAATTGACCGATCAGCTAATTGTAGGCGCATAGTGGTAGGCTTAAATGCCCCAAGATTGAACTCCATAAATAAAGAATAAGGCATCAAATTAATGCCAGCGCCAAGATCGATCATCCCCCTTGCCGTTTGTTCATTCCCAAGGGAAATAGTAATACAAAAACTTTCGGGGTCCTTTTCCTTGGGCGGCAATGGTTTTTTTATTATCGCGCTAACTTCTGTCGTCAATGCCACATGTTCGTTTGCTACCAAGCGCCTCTCTCGTGATGCTAGTTCCTTGAAGAATTTAACGTATGCGGGCATCGTCTTGATCACATCCAGTAGGGGAAGGTTAATATTCACATTCTTCAGTAAATTATATAGCTCCATGAATTTCTTATTTTCCTTGGCTGGACGAAGTCGACTTGGGAAGGGAACATGATCATAACTAGTCAACTTCTTTGGGGAATCAATGGGTTCACCAGTTGCTGAATTGTTCCTTCTTCTTAATGCTCCCGTCACATATGGGTTGGTCGACTTATGCATAAGGTCGGCCGGCTTGGTTGCATCTTCATGCGGTTGGGTCTCGGCTTCTTCCGTGTCTTCTTCCTTTTCTAGCTTTATGCCATTATCTACCTCTTTTCCACTTCTCAGCACATGAATAGCTGAGGCGTGTTCCGTTTGGCTCGGAAATTTATTTTTCTCATCCGACAATGTTGCTACAGTCGCAGACAATTGTCCTATAATCATATCCGAATGTCGCTGCCCTTGCTACACAGCCTTGACTAGTTCATCAACCTTGACTCGAATTTTGCATAGAGATCCGTTATTTGCTTATCCGTTTGTGCAGTTAATTGCGTGAGTCCTTTTCGATTTCGTAAAGTCTCCGCTACTTGATTTTGTTGCCATACTAAAAGTTGATCATTTGCTTGCTCAGGCGCATGCGCTTGTCCGGGGCCATATGTGAAGTTTGGATGATTGGGAGGTCCTGGATGATATGTGTTTCTCGCTAGAGGTTGAGGTTGGAAATTTTGAATAGCTTTGACCTCCGTTTCTTCCACTTTATCAAACACGGTTGTGCACACACCCGTTACATGTCCTTGCAATCCACATCATGCACAAACTCAACAGTCTTCTTTGATAATTCCATATTCGCCACCTTTTCTCTTAGGGCGGCCAACTCCTTGGTCATCTCTCCGAGCTTCATGTCTCTCTCGTTTGGCATCTCGGAGACTTCTTTGGCCATAATCATTCGTGGTCGAGAATTAGTTTTCCTCGATTTCTTGCTCAACTTCTCAAACAGTTGCTTGGCCTCCGTTGCTGTCAAATTTCCAAAATCTCCTACGTTATTTTTGTAGGAGTCCAAAAGCCCTTAGTAGAAAAGTTGGTTCACCATTCCTGGGGAGTTGTGATGATGTGGCAAGCTTGCAATAGAGATTTGAAACGTTCCCACGCTTCGTGAAACAGCTCCCCATCTTGTTGGACAAAATTGGCTATTTGTCTCCTTATGTGGCCCGTCGTCTGAGCTGAGTAATACTGATTAATGAATTTGTCGCTAACCATGGGCCAGTCGATCAGAGATCTCGGTTCTAATGAAAGTAGCCAAGATTTGGCTTTGTCCTTCATGCAGCTAGGAAAACACACCATTTGAAGGTCTTCGTGATGAAGTCCCGGAGATGGAATCCTACTAACTTCAGCGCAAAACTCCTTGAGGAAAGTCAATGGATCTTCATTGGCGAGGCCATGAAATGTCGGGAGGTTGTTTATTATGGGAGGTTTCAGCTCGAAGTCTCTTGTAGTCCTCCCCAACACAATGGCCGAACTATAGGGACCCACTTGAGGAGTCATGAATTCTCTTTTCCTTGGCTCGCGTGCTTCCCGTTGGTGTCTCTCTTGGTTATTAGGCCTCGCGTAGTTTCTATCGTACTCGTTTCTCTCATCGTAGTTGTCATTTGCAAGCCAGTCGTTAATCCGCTCATTTACAATAAGTCTCCAAAGTCATCGGCCTTGTTCTCAACTTGTTGCTTGAAGTTTGGCAACAACCCTTCATGGAAATAGTTCTTGACCATTTCGGGACTATTGTTATGATGCGGGCTGATTCGAACTTTTCCACACCTATTTTTATTTAAAGTTGTCAATTTTAAAAAGTTCGCCCGCAAGAGAACAGGGTCACTTGTAGGTGGGTAAGTTGACTCGTGTCGATATTAGAGGAAAACTAGATTCAAAAGTTCGTTTTGTGTTTGTTTTCACGAATAAGAAAATAAAAATAAAACTAATCTAAACACGCGAATAAGGGGGGGGGGGGGGGGGGGGGGTTGTTTGATTATTTTAAGAACTAAAGATTAAACTAAGAGCAATAAATTAATCTAAGGATTAATTAAACTATGAACTAATTAATTAAATCTAAAGATTATCTAAACTATGAGCAATTAAATTAAATCTAGAAATTACTTATTCTAAGACAAAATTAATTAAAAGATTTTTAATACAATTTAAGAAAACTAGGGTTCTAGAGCTTTGATTCGTCTCCACGATCGCTTGGGAGTTCCCAATTGATGGTTCACAACGAATCTAGGCTCTAGACCCATAAGATCTAGCTAATAATAATAATCAATCTCAACATCACAATCCCAACACAATCATAGTCACAATTTATCATGGAAACAATAATTATTCTAAAAGATTTAATTAAACTAATTGAAAGCATGTGAACTAAATTAAAGAGCACAAGATATAAGTACTTACTAATTAAACGAAGAAAATAGCAGCGTTCCACGACGAAATCTTGAATCTAAATTAATCTAAAGTCTAAGAATTTAAAACTAAGAATTATTAAGAGAAACTAAGAAAATAAAATGGCACTCTTGGGTTGTCAACCCCCAAAAGGCCTTAGAAACCCTAGGAATAATGTTTATGGTAAGTATTTAGGGTTACAAGTATCGCACACACAGACACACGGATTAAAGATGGTATTTATAGGATTTTTTCCGCGAACTGGGTTGAAAAATCTATTTTGCTGCTCCTGGGCCCCGCTAACGATTACCTGCTAATGGTTTATAGCAACCGTTAGCAGCAACCGTTAACTATTTTTATTTTTCATTCTGGGCTTACGACAACGGTTGTAAGAAAACCGTTCTGGAAAGTTACCGTTAGCTCTGAATTCAGCATTATAATCGTTAACATTGGTTCTCAGTAACCGTTAAGGGTTAGCGGTAACAGCTAACGGTTGGAGTGACCGCTAAGTGTAACCGTTATCATTAACGACAACCGTTCCAGATGAATAACCCTTCTAGAAAGTGTGGCAGCTTCAATTTCTTGCTACTTCTTCACCGGAAAGCTCGATCTTTGAATCTCGATCATCATAATTCATCTCTAACATGCTGAACTCTTTCGGTTACTTAGCTATAAAGTGAAAAACCACAAATAATCACTTATTTGTATATACGAAATTAAGCTAAATCTATCCAACTTATACCAAGAATAATAAGAAAAAACAACTAAAATACAAACTAAAATCAATAAAATTACGTGTTAATCACGGGCATGCGTGTAAAAGTCTTTTGTATCTTTCCCACTCCTCGTGGAATGACTCTCCATATATTTGCTTGGAATTGGTGATTTCTCTTCTTAGTTTTACCGTCGTTTAAGCCGAGTAAAATCTGCCCACGAACTTCTTAAACACCATATCCCAATTAGTTAAGGAATTGGGTTGCAATGACAAGAGCCCTTATTTGGCCTTGTCCTTCAAGCTACTCGAAAAACATCTCATCCTTAGTTTATTCTCGTTTAAGCCAAATGCTAAAATTTCGGACACCGCCGCGTAAATTCTCGAATAAAGTTTAGTGGGTCCTCATTTGCCATGCCATAGAAAGTCGGTAATTGGTTGACAATGTTAGACTTCAATTCATAGTCTCTTGTTTCGGGGCTTAAGACAAAAGCTGAACTATACGAGCCAATGGTTAGGCAAACGAGGCCTCCTTGTCGGCATTCGTTTGGGTATCATTTCCCTCGGCCTCCACTAAAGTCTCTTCCTCCAACATTGTATTGCTCATCTTCATAGTGTTGGTCGTACTCATCATTTTGCCAAACACGGTACATTTGTTCGTTCTTTCTATTTCCTGGATGATTGGGTTCTCATGCTCGGTTCTCAAACTCAAAATGGTTTTATTGGTTATTTCGGGGCTGGGGCCCAGCATTTCCAACATGGTTGTCTTCGAATTTCTGACTTTGCCCATGCGTTGAAAGCTTGGGCTTCCTCTCGGTTTCGGAAATGTTGTGGTGTTCGATCGACTGGTTCTTCCGGCCACGTAACTCGGCAATCATCATGGGGTTGTGGTACCCTATTGTGCGTCGGTGGATTAACATTTTCAAGGACTTCGTGTCCTCTCGGTTCTTCATCACAATCATGCTCTTGATTTTTAATTTGAACAAACACTCGTGCATCTTCATTTTGGATATCATTTTGTGGATCTTAATTTTGCATGTCATCTCCGGTTTTGATTACAAAACCACAAACATCCCAGTCCAGGAGGCAACTGCAAATCGCACATAGTTTGTGTGGTGATTTATCACAAATAATAGTTTGTATGGTAAACTGTGAAAATGCAATAGTTTAGGGGGTAAAAAATAATTACCCCTAATTTTGATAAATTCAAAAAGAATTAACAATATTCAATTTTAAAATTTGAAATTGTTACTTTAAACAATTGAAATAACTTATATATTAAATTGTACCCCAACCTCAAAATCAAAGTACACATAATTTCCTCGTATTACTTACTCTAGAGAGGATGAAAGATATAAGTTATCACAATTTTATTGAATTGTAAAAATGGTTAATATCCCCATCGTGATCGTGATGACTTATAAGATAAAATATTTTTCTTATTGATCGCCAGTTCAAAATATCGAATGAGTTTGGTGTTAAAAAAATGACTTAGAAAATGAGTATTTTATAAATGTATAAAAAAAATTTAAAAAAATGGCGGTTTGAACCGCCGGCTCACGGTTTGAGAAATGATCAAACCGTAACCAAACCGCCTTATTGGCGATTCCGGTTCAAACCGTGGTCAACGGTTAATCGAACCGTTGACTGCCGGTTCGAACCAGCAGTTTGGCCGGTTTATGCAAATCACTGGACACCTCTACTTGTAACACACAATTCTCTTGTCAACTTCACATTGGTTCACCAAGAAAATAGAGTACTGATCTAAAATACGTGCTCGGCGACCTGATAGACCTCCAGAAGACTCTTGGCAACCTGATCAACCTACAAAATAAAACCTAAGCCGGATAGTCCCGGCGTAGGCCCTTAAATGCTTAAGTTAGTCCCTTTTTAATAGTGATATGCGAGAGCTTAAAACGTAGGATAATAATATCAACTTAGAGAGAAAAGTGAGGCTTCTGTTCTCTTTATATAAACAAGAGACGTGTTCCCAATCTAGGGTTTATGTCTCCTATTCAAACTATAATACCATAAATAACCACCGACTTAGATTTATGATTTCTCCTACATGATAAGTTACCATACCAACCATGGGCCAATAACCATGCCATGCCTCTAATCCACCGGGACCCCATACCATAATCCATATCAGCCCAGCAGGGCCAAAAATCTTATCAACCATAAGCCCAGCTCTCGGTACCGAGATGTTATAATACCATATATCTGATAAGAGCTCCCACCTTCATATAAGAGCTTGACCCTCCTATATGAGAGGTAGCCACTCCTAAAACAGCTCGCCCCTATAGAAAATATCGCCCCTTCTAAAGGGGAGGTCGCCTCATAAATCCTTACAAGACCTGCGCGTTTACCGACTTGGATATATGATGTCGTATCAGCTAGTCTCCCACATTCTACTTGATTGAGGTAGGAAATCAAGTGGAAGGTAATCAAGTAACCTTAAAAGTCAATCCCACATACCTCTTGGTAAAAATGCAAAAACCATTAAACACCACCTCAAACTTACGAACATTAAGTGCATACTACCCATTGTGTCAGACACGTGTCGCAGGCTTATTTCCTCGTAATATATTTATTCTTGCATGTATTTGTTGTGTTTTTCCTTGTGTTTTTAGTTAGAGTTTAGTGTGGTTTTTAGTAGTATCGAGTCGTTTTTCATTAGGTTTTAAGACTTTTTCTCGTTGTTTTTCTTTTTGGATTTAAGAGTATGATATGTGAGATGTTTGTGCTATTTTAGTGTTTTTAAGTTTGAATTCTTGTTTTGTAGGTGGCTAAAAGGTTTATATTCACTCGGCGGACGTTTTGGACTGGAAAACAAGAAACTCGAGCCGAAAGCATTCAGGATCGACTAAAAAGCTCCAAATCGACTGTCGGGCAATAGCCAACATCTGCGAGCAGAGAAGTCGATCGACTGCAACGCTAAGGGCTGCGGGAATTTTGGTGTTTTTGACATTTTTGCCCCTACAAACAACTATATAAAGTCCACACCTTGCACCATTGAAAAGAAGCACTCCCTTCCCAACCCAATCTAGGGTTTGGGATCAAATTACTCACAAGCTCTTGATAATTTTCTCTTTTCTTAGGATATAGATTCAATTTCAAGCTTTGATGTAATTTATTTTTCTAGATTAGATTTAATTTCAAGCACCTCCTTGGGTTTGTATGCCTGAGAAGAATCCAAATACTCATTTGGATTGTTACTTCTGATGCAATTACATTCAAACTTTGTTTCATTTCTTAATTCAAGTAAGTTTCCTTTCAATTTCATGTTTTATGCTTTATTTCCATGCTTTGTTCTTCATTTCCATGCTTGTTCTTCATTTTATACTTTTTGTCTTAGCACCTTGATTTCTTGTTAGATCTTAAGAATTGGATATGGAATCTAGATGAGTGACACATCTAGATCATAGATCAAGTCTTAGATCATCTTGATTTTGAGTTGTTCCTATGCTTTATTTGCAATTTTATTTTCATGCATAGTTTTAGGTTAAATTTTAGATCTACACTTTGATGCTTGTTATTTTCCTTAAAGTTTTAAACATTCATGTCAAATTTTCTTGCTCTTTACATCCATGCCTTCAATTTTTACTTATTTGCATTATTTGGGATTGTATGCATAGTTGTACCTTGTGCTTGCATGACTGTACTTGGTGAAACATTGCATTCTCTTGCTTATTTCCATAATTGCTTTGCATTGAATTAAGGCATAAAACAAGGCATCCTTCCAATTTGTTATTTCAATTTCTAGGATAGTTTCGCTAGTTTAATTGTTTTATTTTCATTTTCCTTTTATTTTTAAAGCTTGAAACACATTGAATCCTTCAATTGAATCGAATTCTGATAATACCAAGCCATGAACCTGTTGATACTTTCAACACCACAAAAACTCTTCTAACAAAATGGCGATGTTGCAACTCGGCTTGGTTAAGGCTTTCGATTTGCTTGTAGTTTCATCGTGTTTTTAGCTTGCTTTGTTATTTGACATTTTTTTGTTAAGTATGTTGGGTAATTGTAGCTATGGTGGATACATTCCCAACATGGGAGAGCATGCTGCAAGCCATGTTGGGAATATGGGCAACCCAGCATGGGAGGGCATGGTGCAAACCATGTCGAGTTTAATGGTTTCTCGGGCATGAATGGTTCCTTGGGTGGTTATGGAGCTCCGAATTCCTATCCGAATGTGCAAGCCCCGATTTCCGATCCGTATGGCTATGGTGCTCCTCAACACTTTCCTAATATGCCGAGCCCAAATCCCGGCCCGTATGGAGTTCCCCTCATTTATAATGTCAATCATATGCCGAATATGTATCCGAGTGGAAATGTGGGTGGTGGAAATCCGAATCCCGGCCCGTATGGCGATTCTCGTACTTCCAATTTCAATCATGCCCCAATTGGTTCCACAAATAGTGTCCCTAAGCACGATCCATATCAGATGTTCGGCTCCAATATCGCAAGTGTCCCCCCCATCCGCACTATGGGGGATGTTAACAAACCTTTTTTGGGATGTGCATGGTGTGGACCGTGTGGTCATGATACCAAATATTTCCCTTTATTCTCCTCGTTCAATATGTCGATGCCTCTTTCGGAGGACGTGTATGGGGGTCATGGACATCATGTGGGACCTGATTGTGCTATGTCATCTTTTGCTCCACCGCCGACTCATAATCCAGTTGTTACTCCTCATGTGGCCCCATTCATTCGACTATCCCGGTGATTTCTCCTACCCTACCTCCCGAGCCAAAGACTTCTCAAGCAGTGTACTCTTGTGCTAATGACGTGAACATGGCTTTATCCTCTAAGGAGCTTGAGTTGATAAAGAAGATAGCGGATATGAAGGCTCGACTTGCTACGTTATCTAGCCCGAGCCCACCGCCGCCTTATAACTCTCTTGTTACTCCTCACGTGGGCCCACTTATCTTGGTGAATGATCCTACCCCACCCTCCAATCCGAACCTCATGCAATCTTTCCCCATAGTGTCGGACTCGCCCAATACTATCCTCGATAAGCATGGGGTGGTTGCTAATACGGTTGTCTCGCCATCGGAAGAGGACGTGGGTTCATTTTTGGATGTTTTTACCTCTCTTGACCCTTTACCTTTTACTTCAAAAGAATATTGTGAAGAATGGGTATATATGGACTTCGTCAAGGCCACGATCGAACGAGTTTATATGGAGGAAAGGAGCCTTAAGGAGGAGGTTGGCCCGGACATCGATATTGAGGGATGTTGTGAGGATGAGCCCCTTGTTCTTAATGATGAGTCCGTTGTGCCTCTCTGTACCCCATGTTTGTGGGAAGATGATTCGCAATGTGTCGTTGAGGGCAATGATGAATTTTTAGAGGGGGAGGTGGAGGTTAGTGATGCTAAGATTGGGAAATTTGAAGATTTCCTTGGGGTGGAGATTGTTGATGATGGGTTGGGAGTCAATTCCATCGAGAAGCTTGAAGATTTTCTTGGGGTGGAGATTGTTGATGATAAGATCGAGAAGTTTGAAGATGATTTTGGGGTGGAGATTTTTGGGGAAAAGATTGAAGAGTTTGAAGAGTACCTTGAAGGGATCGGTGATTTGTTTGAGTTAGCCTCCAACGAGGTCGAGAGGAATCACAAGCCCGAGTTTAAGCCTCCTTCATATCCCCTCAACCATGCCTATTTGGAGGATGAAGAGAGCAAGCCGATCATCATCTTTGCCAATCCGGAGCAAGAAGAAGGGGAGGGGTCGAGTGGAGCGATTAAAGTTCTTAAGGGTGAGATTGGTTGGAGACCCGGAGTGATAAAGGGAGCTAACCCTTGGACTCATTTGCATAAACTCGTCTTGGAGGATGATGCCCAACCACCTCAAGAATTTCAATGGCATTTGAATCCAAATTCTAAAGAGATAGTGGAAGACGAGAAGGTGATCGAGGATGAAAAGGGAAAGTTAATGGCCACGAGGGCTACGACGAGATGGAGGATGTTGATCGATTCTAAGAAGTTAAATGCGGATATCAAAAGCGATCGTTTCCCTCCCCCGTCGCTTGATCACATGTTGGAAAAGATAGCCGGCCATTACTCCTTTTGTTTTTGGGTTGAGTCGTCGGGTCACTTCAAAACCACAATTCCACCCGAAATTCCACCCGAGGCGACTCCTACTTTCCCGATAGACACACTAGCCGGCCAATATTTCTATTGGATCTTAGACAAGGTGTCGGGTCACTTTAAGACCACAATTCCTCCCGACAAGGAGGAGATCGTTTTGGTGGACCCTCCCGTGATCTTTCCACCTTGAACAAAAGGGAGTACGTCGAGCTAATGACGTAAAACAAGCGCTTCTTGGGAGGAATCCCAAGTTCTTCTCGTTTATTTATTTTCTTTTCTTTCTTATTTTAATGAAAATCCAAAAGCATTTGAAAAAATGAAAAATAAAAAATATTTTGTTGAGATTCGTGTACATATTTTCTTGAGTTTTTAATTTTGTGTGACTTTCTTGTATAGTGTGTTGTTTTCCGGCTTCAACCTTGGGCGATTGGATAAGTAAGTAGCGTTCATGAAGCCGGGAGATACTATCCATGCTTGATTTTTGCTTGGATTGCTTAGATGCCTAGGTGGACCCCACCGAGCTCGACCAAAACTCGCTCGGTTGAGGAATTTTCTATTCCTCCTCCTTTTACTTGGTTTTCATTAAAATACGGGTAATGGTTTAAGTGTGGGGTGGGTAGGTGGTTAGGGTCCCATATTTTGTCAAAGCATGATTTGTGTTCTTAACTCGAGCCTCGGCGAAGTGACGCTTACTATTAGCGCATTTATATGTTTGAGTCGACTTTTGTGTCTTTTGAGTCGTTATTACATTGTGAACAACTCCACGTACTTTAGAGTTTGAATAGTTTACTTGTCGGGTTTCTGCATGTTTATGGCCTATTGTGTGAGGGGCTGAATTTTTGTGCTTCGTCCAAACCCGCTTATATATATATAATCAAAATTTACTCGTGAAAAGATTGCAACGCTCTAAAAGCTCTTGGGATTTTGCTCCCAAATTTGGTGCAAACTAGTGAGTAGCTTTGTGTGATTTATCGGCTTGTTTGCAATTTTATGAAAATTGCATTGAGGAGGTTTGATTTTGCTCGTACATGATTGAATTTGAAAATGACCTCGAGGTACATATATCACCCTTATTGAGGAGTTTTTATTGCATTATTTAGAATTTTATGCATAGTTGTACCTTGTGCTTGCATGCTTGTACTTTGTGAAACATTGCATTTTCTTGCTTATTTCCATAATTGCTTTGCATTTTTAATTAAGGCATACGACGAGGCATCCTAGCAACTTGTTATTTCAATTTCTAGGATAGTTTAGCTAGTTTAATTGTTCTATTTTCATTTTCCTTTTATTTTTAAAGTTTGAAACATATTGAATCCTTCAATTGAATCGAATTCCTATAATACCAAGCATCAGCCTATGACTGCAAAAAAGTGCACAATAATAAAAACCAAATCCATCACTGACCTAAACAAGCGTTGGCCCATAGTAATAATGATAAAAAGTATGAACTCCATCCATTGCCTAAGGAGCTAGGCATAGTACTTCTTCAGGTGGCAAATATTCAAACTCCTTTGTAACGTCTTTTCCTCTTCATCTTCTAGCACATATGCACCTCCTTTTAACACTTTGATAACCTTGAACAGCCCTATCCAGTTAAGATCTAGCTTCTCCGTAGTATAGATTCCATCGGCTTGCTTCCAAACTAGTTTGCCGACCTGAAGATACCTTCTTATTACCCATTTATAATATATTTCCTGAATCCTTTGTTTATACATTTCCACGCGCACTGCAGTCTTATCTAGTATATCGCTCATTTTTCTCTTCATTAAAAGTTTCTAATCGATGTGACCCTCCAACTATTTTCGCCGGAATGACAGCTTCCATACCATATACCAAGCTTAAGGGTGATTTACCTATGGTAGTTCGCGGGGTAGTCCAATAAGCGCATAAAAATAGAATTCCCCGCACAATAATTCTGTTAGTAACCTCAACTTTTCCATTAGCTTCGGGATGTGCACTGAAGCAAATCGTTGCTTCATCCCCATTGTTTTGCACCAATCTTGCATCATGTGCCCATTGAATTATGCACCATTATCAGAGACTAACACCCGTGGAACGCCATGCCTGCAAAAAATATTGTTAAAGATAAAATCAATTATGGTCTTCTCCCCAATATTTGTCAGAGCCTCGGCCTCCACCCACTTTGTAAAGTAATCCAATGCGACCACCAAATGGAGCTTCTTTCAGGGCGTCCTCGGTAGTGTCCCCACAATATCCCTCATGTATTTCCCGCAACACCTCCATACCTTCTTCTCGCGATAAGCACTTCAAGTATGGGGAAAAGTGCTACCTCTTATACAAACACCCATTCATCAAACAAAATTGTGTCGTGGTCTTGGCCTCTTTAGTGGATAAATGCATATTTCTAGCGACCACCTTATCGAGAATATCTCGAATCGGCATCCACCAGTCCTCTCGCTCATCTATCTCCATAACTTCCTTTTCTTTTTCCAAGCTGTTGTGATCTAACTACATCAAAGTAACTGTCCTTGTGCCACAAGTACCCAGTGTTCCTGCCATTTTAGTGAGCTGATCTGCCCGAGTATTATCAACTCACGGTAGATGTTCCAATCCGAAATCCTCGAAATGGGCCACTCCCTCCTTAAGCTTCCCTAAGTACTCTTAAATGTGTCCTTATATTGCTTCAAAAGACCCATCATTCTGGAGAGCTAACAGTTGTGAGTCAGTGTATGTCTTTACCCGCCTTGCTCCTAAATTATTCGCCATCTTAATACCTTGTAGTAATGCCTCATACTCGGCTTCATTATCGGATATTTTAAACCCCAACTTCATCGCAAAATCCGGATTCTCCCCTTCCAGATTAGTTGAACAACTCCTAGCCCTGTTCCTGATGCCATAGTCCACCCATCCACGTGCAGCAACCATAGTTTTTGTTCAGCTTTGCTCTCTGCTGAGCGCACCATCTCTTGTAAGAAATTCGCTAATACTTGATCCTTAATCACTGTTCTTGGATTATACACCACGCCATACTCGCTGAGCTCAACTGTCCACTTTACCAATCGCCCCGACACATTTGTATTGCTAAATATATGTGTGGGAGGTAGATTAATACGTACCTTGACCTTGTGGTTCAAAAAGTAATGTCGAAGCTTCCTCGTCGTGTAGATAAACTCAAATCTACCTTTCTCGAGTTCTAAACTCAGCTCCCCTGAGCATCCTGATGATATAATAGATAGGTTTTTGAACACCAGCCTCCTCCCTGATTAGCACCGAACTCAACGCGACCTCGCCAACAGATATATAAAGGATCAAATCTTCACCTGGCATGGGGTTTGGTTAGCAATGGGATTTCAGTCATGTTCTCCTTGAGATTATCAAAAGCTTCTGCTACCTCCTTGGTCCATTCAAACTTGGACCCTTTCTTCAAAGTCCAGAAAAACGGAAAGCCTTTCTCCGCCAATCTGGATATAAAGCGATTGAGCCCTACAACGCGACCTATTAGCACTTGTACGTCCCTTACACTCCTAGGATGGGTATCTCCATGACAGCTTTTACTTTCACTGGATTGACTTCAATACCTCTCTCTGTCACCATGTATCCCAAAAACTTGCCTGATCGGACCCCAAAAGCACACTTCTTTCGGTTCAGTCGCATGCCATAATGCCTTAGTATAGTAAAAGCCTTTCGCAAGTCCTCTACATGTGATTCTGCTTTTTTACTTTTTACCATCATATCATCCGCATATACCGCCATATTTGACCCCCAACAGATCCATGAACATCTTGTCTACCAGTCTTTGGTACCTGCATTTTCAACCCAAAAGACATGGAAATAAAGTAATATGTACCCTCTGAGTTGAAGAAGCTCACCTTCAGTTGGTCCTCCTTCACTAGTGGTATTTGATGGTATCCCTGCGACGCATCCATCATGCTCAACAGCTCGTATTTGGAATTGGAATCTACCAATTGGTCAATGCGTGGCAACGGATAATGATCTTTTGGGCAGGCCTTATTCAGCTCGCGGAAGTCTACACACATCCTCCATTTCTAGCCTGGTTTATTTACGATCATGACATTAGATAAATACTCCAGAAATCGAATCATCCGGATATGGCCAGCCTTCAATAATTTTTTTACCTCCTCATAAATACCTTGTCTAACTCTGCCCTACAATGCCTCCTTTTCTTTCATACAGGTCGCGCCTCAGGGTCCGCATTTAAGTGGTGTTGCGCGACCTCAGGAGATACTCCTGACAATTCTCCATCCCCAAAAGCGAAGATATCTTTAAACTCCCTTAATAAAGTAATCGACTCCCCCTTTCTGTCTTCCATTATCCGAGTTCCTATTCTGGTGGTATATTCCGGCCTGTCCTCCTCCAATGAAATCTCCATAAGCTCTTCATGAGGTTGGACAGAATTCTCATCCTCTCTCATCCTTTTGGAACTAAGTATTCCTTCTTTCACATCGCTGATCCTCTCTCTCTTCCCTTCACTCATCCCCTTCTCACATTCATCTGATAACAGGATCTAGTGACCTGTTTCTCCGATATTACGTCGCCCACCTCGTCTCCTGCTGGATATTTTATGCTCATGTGATAAGTAGAAGTGACTTCTTGGAATTCATTGAGGGTGGGTCGCCCTGGTATAATATTGTACCCTGAAGCAGCCTTGATGATTAAAAACTTCATCTCCTTCTTTACTTGTAGCTCGCATTTTCCCCAGGTCACCGGTACTATTTCTCCTTCAATGATAATATGTGTGCCATTAAAAGCATAAATAGGTGTTTGTACAGGTCGTACCTTTACTTTCAGATTCATCTGATCCAAGCACACCCAGTAGATAATATTAACTGAGCTTCTATTGTCCACAAATACTCTCCCAACTTCATATCCTTCCACCTCATCTTCGATTACTATTTTGCATGTAATTGTGGTGTTTGTCTCGTATTTTTAATTAGGTTTTTATTGTGGTAATAACGGTTTTTATGTCGGTTAATTAAGTTTTTAAGTCGTTTTTCTAGTTTTGTTGTTTTTCGTGTTTCTTGTTAATTTTATATTTAATTGGGTTAAATGGTTCAATTAATTTGAAGATTCGTAAAGTTCTTGGTTTTTATGTTCAAAATCCTATTTTAGGTAAAGGCATTAAGGGGCCAAAGTTCAAAGCCAAGCCAAGCCAAGCCAAGGTATGCCAAAATCGGTGCCAAAGAGAGACTCCAAAATGTCAAACTCTCTGGAATACTATCCAAAACACACCAGGTCACGCCAAACATCACGCCAAGCGGCGCCTGCCTTCGCCACCTCTCGCCAGGCTACGCTCTCTCTCACCAGCGCATGCCAAATCCAGCGCCGCAGGGCGCCTGCTCGCGCCAGGCGATGCCGAGAGCGACTCCAAGACTAGCGTGAAGAGACGCCAAGATCGACGCCAAGCAACGCGCAGCAACGCCAAGCGACTCCAAGTGATGCCAACTCCTTGCCTAGCGTCCAGCCACCTTGCGCCCAAGACCCAGCCCCGACCAAGCCACCTCCGAGCCACCTTGAGCTAATTCGGTCAACACGGGTCCAATTGGGTCAAACCCGGGAATTTAAAGGCTTTAAGGTCAAATTGGCCCATTTAAACCCAAATGAACCTTGTACAAATAGTCTAGAACTATCTTTTTTTAGGGGAATCACTCAAATTTCCCAAACTTGATGTGGGTTTTGGAATATTTTCTCTCTCTTGTTCTTAGTTTAATTTTGAAGCTTTGCCTTGGGTTTGTAAGCTCAAGATGAATCCAAATACTCCTTTGGATCTTTAATTCTTTGCAATTTAAATTAAGCTTTTGGATTCTCAATTTAATTCTAGTAAGCTTTCTTCTATTTTATGCTTTGTTCTTCATTTTCATGCTTGTTCTTCATTTATGCCTTTTGTCTTAGCTACTTGATTTCATGATGAAACTTGTGAATTGACTATGGATTCTAGTTGAGTGACACACCTAGGCTATAGATCGGGTCCTTGATCAACATGACTTTGAGTTTTACTTATGCTTTATTTTGAATTAAATTTTCATGCATGGTTTTAAATTGAATTCTGGATCTACTCTTCGTTTCTCGTTATTTTTTCGAAAGATTTGCAATTTTACGTCAACTTTCATTGCTCTTTACTTTGATGCTTTCAATTTTTACCAATTTGCATTATTTGAGTTTTCATGCATGGTTGTACTTTATGCATGCATGGTAGTACTTGATGAAATATATATATAATCAACATTTACTCGTGAAAAGATTGCAAACGCTCTAAAAGCTCTTGGGATTTTGCTCCCAAATTTGGTGCAAACTAGTGAGTAGCCTTGTGTGATTTATCGGCTTGTTTGCATTTTTA
>BMAC01000667.1:130578-146042 GCA_014905375.1 Phtheirospermum japonicum
ACAATGCTTATTTTTGCTTGTTTTCATTAATTGCTTGTATTTTCAATTTGGGCATACGACCGAGGCATCCGATAACTTGTCATTTCAATTTCTAGTTTAGTTTGCTATTTTTAATTGCATTATTTTCATTTTCCCTTTATTTTCTAAGCTTGAAACATTTTGAAACTCACAATTGAATCGATTTCCAATCACACCGAGCCAAATGAACTTTCAAATATTTTGAACCACGAAAAACTACAAAACAATTACAAGCGCATTGTTATGCTCCACCTACAAACCCCATCGTTCCTCTGCACCAAAAGAAATCATCGGTCCTGATGCTGGAGGTTGCCTGTTAATTACAGCGACCTCACACAGTCCTGGGCGAGCTACCTTCACATGTTGTTTTCATGCGTTATTTGTGTCTCCGTCCTTTGGTCCGCCTGATATCATATTTATTCTCCTTCTATTATTTCCAGTAGCTGCCCCTCGTTCATTCCACTTTCATACCTCTTGTCGTGGTTGTCCCCCTACCGGTGCTTGTGGGGGTCCTCCTGGAGGTGGTTTGGGCAGTGTTTGTCTTTGTTCTTAAGGTTCTTTGTCTTTATACACCACCTTCTTCAAATGTCCATCTTTGATCATCCTTTCATTCTTCTTTCTTAGGTGCCTGCATTGCTCAGTTGAATGCCCATAATTGTTGTGAAACTTGCAAAAGAACTGATACTTTGGTGGAAATTGCATTGAGGAGGTTTGACTTTGCTCGTACATGATTGAATTTGAAAATGACCTCGAGGCACATATATCACCCTTGTTTCGGCTATATTCATATATGTAAGCTACTTAAAAGTCCCAAATGAGCCCCCTTGAGCCTTTATCCCGTTTCTTGTTAGCCGAGCTCGATTTTAGCTCTTGAATCTCCATGATTGTGAGGTAAGAAATTTATTGTTAGTTGACGAGAGATGTGTGGGAAATCAATCGTGGGTTTTGGGTTTTGAGTTGCTTATACACAAAAAAAAAAAGAATAATACTCCAACATAAATCACGAAAAGTGATAAAGCATGCGTTCGAGAGAAAAGCCTAATTCAAAAAGGTCTAAGATTAGCAAAAAGAAGCGAATTCAAGAAGCTTCTAAGTGTTGTGAAATAAAAAGTCGGGAATGTGGGTGAATGAAAGGGTTTCGAATGAAAGATTGGTGAATTGGGAAAGGTGAAGCGATCATAAGCTTCGGGTTTTAAAAGTTWGGGTTTTGTGTGTTATTGATCACGTTTGATCGTGTGTTAACCACTATATCCATATATTCCATACCTTACCAAAGAGCCAACATTACAACCCATAATAAAGACCTCTTTCGGTTCTTGTTTGATCATGTACTATGAGCAATTTTGAGTGTCCAATTTGTGAAATCTTGACGAGTGCATGCGTTGTCCGATTCGAGCGTATACACGTCCTATATACACTTGAGTGAATTGAGCGAACACCCTCTAATTTCCATTTGTGAGGAAGCCACCGATTTGGCTTGCATTTGAGGAAGAGTAATACGAGCAATGCTTGGCGATAACGAGTCTATGTTGATACTACCATCATAGTAATAAGGATAAGCACAAGGATTTTTCCTCTTACATAATGTTCATTGCATGTACACTCTCGATTCTTTTTGTTGTTCGAGGACGAACAAACCGATAAGTGTGGGGTATTTGTTTTGCATGTAATTGTGGTGTTTGTCTCATATTTTTAATTAGGTTTTTATTGTGGTTTTAATGGTTTTTATGTCGGTTAATTATGTTTTTAAGTCGTTTTTCTAGTTTTGTTGTTTTTCGTGTTTCTTGTTAATTTTATATTTAATTGGGTTGAATGGTTCAATTAATTTGAAGATTGGTGAAGTTCTTGGTTTTTATGTTCAAAATCCTATTTTAGGTAAAGGCATTAAGGGGCCAAAGTTCAAAGCCAAGCCAAGCCAAGGCATGCCAAAATCGGTGCCAAAGAGAGGCTCCAAAATGCCAAACTCTCTGGAATACTATCCAAAACACGCCAGGGCATGCCAAGCGGTGCCTGCCTTCGCCACCTCTCGCCAGGCTATGCTCTCTCTCGCCAGCGCACGCCGAATCCAGCGCTAAATCCAGCGCCGCGCGGCGCCTGCTCGCACTAGGCGATGCCGAGAGCGACGCCAAGACTAGCGTGAAGAGACGCCAAGATCGACGCCAAGCAACGTGCAGCAACGCCAAGCGACTCCAAGTGATGCCAACTCCTTGCCTAGCGTCCAGCCACCTTGCGCCCAAGACCCAACCCCGACCAAGCCACCTTGAGCTAATTCGGTCAACACGGGTCCAATTGGGTCAAACCCGGGAATTTAAAGGCTTTAAGGTCAAATTGGCCCATTTAAACCCAAATGAACCTTGTACAAATAGTCTAGAACTATCTTTTTTTAGGGGAATCACTCAAATTTCCCAAACTTGATGTGGGTTTTGGAATATTTTCTCTCTCTTGTTCTTAGTTTAATTTTGAAGCTTTACTTGGGTTTGTAAGCTCAAGATGAATCCAAATACTCCTTTGGATTTTTAATTCCTTGCAATTTAAATCAAGCTTTTGGATTCTCAATTTAATTCTAGTAAGCTTTCTTCTATTTTATGCTTTGTTCTTCATTTTCATGCTTGTTCTTCATTTATGCCTTTTGTCTTAGCTACTTGATTTCATGATGAAACTTGTGAATTGACTATGGATTCTAGTTGAGTGACACACCTAGGCTATAGATCGGGTCCTTTATCATCATGACTTTGAGTTTTACTTATGCTTTATTTTGAATTAAGTTTTCATGCATGGTTTTAAATTGAATTCTTGATCTACTCTTTGTTTCTCGTTATTTTTCCGAAAGATTTGAACTTTTACGTCAACTTTCATTTCTCTTTACTTTGATGCTTTCAATTTTTACCAATTTGCATTATTTGAGTTTTCATGCATGGTTGTACTTTATGCATGCATGGTAGTACTTGATGAAACAATGCTTGTTTTTGTTTGTTTTAATTAATTGCTTGTATTTTCAATTTGGGCATACCATCGAGGCATCCGACCAACTTGTCATTTCAATTTCTAGTTTAGTTTGCTWTTTTTAATTGCATTATTTTCATTTTCCCTTTATTTTCTAAGCTTGAAACATTTTGAAACTCACAATTGAATCGATTTCCAATCACACCGAGCCAAATGAACTTTCAAATATTTTGAACCACGAAAAACTACAMAACAATTACAAGCGCATTGTTATGCTCCACCTACAAACCCCATCGTTCCTCTGCACCAAAAGAAATCATCGGTCCTGATGCTGGAGGTTGCCTGTTAATTACAGCGACCTCACACAGTCCTGGGCGAGCTACCTTCACATGTCATTTTCATGCGTTATTTGTGTCTCCGTCCTTTGGTCCGCCTGATATCATATTTATTCTCCTTCTATTATTTCCAGTAGCTTCCCCTCGTTCATTCCACTTTCATACCTCTTGTCGTGGTTGTCCCCCTACCGGTGCTTGTGGGGGTCCTCCTGGAGGTGGTTTGGGCTGTGTTTGTCTCTGTTCTTAAGGTTCTTTGTCTTTATACACCACCTTCTTCAAATGTCCATCTTTGATCATCCTTTCATTCTTCTTTCTTAGGTGCCTGCATTGCACAGTTGAATGCCCATAATTGTTGTGAAACTTGCAAAAGAGCTAATACTTTAGGCTAGTAGGTATTAGCGTGTAGCCTTCCGGCCACCTGATAGCATCCGGTACTTATCTCTACATAATTATGAAAACCCTTACTTGTGGCATTGCCAAGGGTGTGAAGTTTACGTCCTCCATCCATACTCTTCCTCCACTTCTTGTCGCCCCTCTAACATCTGCTCCCGTAATCAACAGTGCCCGAGCAGCTCGCCTTGTAACTCTCCTACGTTCTGACCTCCTGGGTGCTACTCTTGCTGACTCTACGGTCTCCTGTCCGAAGCGCAACCTATACTCATCTTCAGCTTCCTCCACAAGTATATACTTCATGCACCTATCCAAGACCTCCTCTAATGTGTGTGCAGATTGCTTACCCAGCGATGTTCGCAGACCTCCCATCCTTAAGCCATGATGTAAAGATCCCGAATTCTTCTTGTCCATAGCTACGGGCACCTCAAAAGTATCCTTAATATACCTAGAAACATAAATCTTCAAAGTTTTCCCAGGTCGGTGCACCATTGAAAAAAGAGATTGCGCAGTATTCATATGTAACTTGGTGTTGGCGTAATGCTTCAAAAAGACCGACTTCAAAACTTGGAAACTAGTGATCCTCCCAGACGCTAGTTGATGGAATCAATCCTATGCTAACCCTCTTAAATTGGATAAGAATCCCTACATGTTATAGCGTCAGTATACTACCTCGGTACTGCCTCGTTCTCAAAGATTTACACATGACGTGTGGGGTCTGATATTTCCTCATAATAGAAGTGCAATCCCTTATATGCGCGAGGTAAAGCTGCTCTAAATATCCCTTCTTAGAACGGATGGCCCCTTGACTCCTTGCCTCCTGCTCCTGCGAACTGCCTCTGTAACGTCCGTACTGCCTCTTGCATATCTCTTATTACGCTGGATGTAGGTAATACTTCATCTTCCTCTACCTCCGCGTGACGTTGATAGGTTCTTCTTCGAGGCTTGTTACTTATGAATCATGCGCTTTCCTCGTCTTCTTCATCGTCAGATGACGATAGGTATTCTATCGGATACCGCCTCCTTTTTGTGGTATGGGTTAACTTGGGATCCGGCATTTGAGATTCCTTTTCCCTGCTCTTCTTTTGTCCCGAAGTCAATGGTTCTAGTTGTATTCCTCATCTTTTTTCCTAGCCTCATCCTCCTCGCTATCGTCTTCACCCGCTAAGATCTTCTCCAACTTGCTCGGTGATACCAATCCCACCAATCTTTCAAGGAATTCCTTGTTGACGTGACAAGTTCTCCCCTTTGATAACTCCTTCCACTCCTTGGTTCCAATGTTAATAGCCTTCTGCTTAATTACTTCTAGGGTCTTTTTAAAATTCTCCTTCCCTGAACGTTTTGCTCTTTCCTTTCGTGGTGACTGTGGTGGTGTTTTTATAACCATCGTATCTGTTGATTCTCCTTGTGGTGGTGTTTATTCTTCCTCGACCTTTTTCTCCTTGTTCTACCTCTTTAGCCTTGCTCGCTTTAGAGTCAAAATCCAAAGTTTGAGATATGATAGTTCTCCCCTTCATGTTTTGATCTCAAAAATCTCACGCCTTTTACTCAAGGACTCGATGTCCCTCTTTCCCACAGACGGCGCCACTTGATGCAACCAAAAAGATTGATTCACCAAAAAAGAGAGTAATGACCTAAAATACGTGCTCGACGACCTGGTAAACCTTCAGAAAATTCTTAGCGACCTGATCAACCTACAAAACAAAACTCAAGTCGGACATCCCAGGCATAGGCCCTCCGATGCTTAAATTAGTCCCTTTTTAATAGTGATATGCGAGAGCTCAAAATGTAGGATAGTAATATAAACTTAGAGAGAAAAGTAAGGTCTGTGTCCTCTTTATATAGACAAGAGACGTGTTCTCAATCTAGGATTGTCATCTCCTAATCAAGCCATAATACCATAAATAACCACCGTCTTATAATTAGGATTTCTCCTATATGCTACCATTACAAACATGGGCCAATAATCATGCCATACTTTTAGTCCGCCGGGACCCCATACCATAATCCATATATATCTGCCCACCAGGGCCCAAAATCTTATCAACCATAAAATCCAGCTCTTGGTAACGAGCTATTATAATACCATTTATCTGATAAGAGCTCGCCACCCTCATATAAGAGCTTGTCACTCCTATACGAGAGATCGCCACTCCTAAAACAGCTCGCCCCCTATATAAAAGACTGCCCCTTCTAAAGTGGAAGTCGCCTCATAAATCACTACAAAACATGCGTGTTTACCGACATGAATATTTGATATCGTATCACCAATGGTGTGTGAAAATCAAAATGATCCATCCGAACTATCCTGAACCACCTTTTTTCCAAAGTAACCTTTCTCACGAAGAAATAATCAAATTTTAGTATCCCAATCTAATGCACGTGCAAATTACCTATCTTAAACATCGCCACCAACTATAAGGACATGGATTGAAGTCTAACTCTGTCACTACAATTTGAAAATTAGGATCGGAACATTCAAATCCAACCCACCGTTCAAAGAGTACTACTTAGAAATAAACACTGGTAGCAGCCTTGTATGGATCCAATGCGAAGGCTGCATAAAACCATTTCTCGCCAATAACTGCTCCTCGTTTCGTCCTCTTCTCAATATGAACAAGCCCGAAGGCTACGAGTAATTAACGAAGACGTCTTGCAGGATGCAATCAAATCCCATAACAAAAGTAAGAAATCAGCAAAGAATATGATGATATATGGCAATATAAGAGGCATTAATCTATAATGAAAAGCAAGAATAATAACAAGGGATAATTATTTTTTTTGCACCCCAATGTATGCGCTTTTTTACACATTGCCCCCCGAAGTATTTTTTGTTTAGAGAGTTTTCGTGGTGTTGAAATATATCAACGGGTTCATGGCTTGATATTATCGGAAATCGATTTAATTGAAAAACTCAATGTGTTTCAAGCTAAAAAAATGAAGAAAAATGAAAATAAAGCATTTAAAATATCTAAACTATCCTAAACAATGAAATGCAAGTGGGTAGGATGCCTCGTCGGATGCCTTAATATGTAAATGCAAGCAATTAATGAAAATAAGAAAGAAAATGCAAAGTTTCACCAAGTACAAGCATGCATGCACAAGGTACAACTATGCATAAAATCTTAAATAATGAAAATTAGCAAAAATTGAAAACATCAATGTAAAGATCAATGGAAATTAACAAGAAAGTTCAAAACTTTAAGGAAAATACCAAGTAACAAAATCTAGATCTAAGATTTAAGCTAAAGCTATGCATGAAAATAAAAATAAAAATAAAGCATAGGAAAAACTCAAAATCATGACGATCCAAGACCCGATCTATGATCTAGATGTGTCACTCATCTAGATTCCATAGCCAATTCATATGTTTCATCATGAATTCAAGGTGCTAAGGCAAAAGGCATAAAATGAAGAACAAAGCATGGAAATGAAGAACAAGCATAGAAATAAAGCATAAAACATGAAATTGAAATAAAACTTACTTGAAGTACAGGAAAGAGTAGCAAGCTTGAATTAAACTGCATCAAAGTAACAATCCAAAGGAGTATTTAAATTCTTCTTAGGCTTACAAACCCAAGACCAAGCATGAAAGTAAATCTAAATCTAGAAATGAAATTACATCAAAACTTGAAATTGAATCTAAAACCTAAGAGAGAGAAATTAGATCTTAAAAACTAGAGAGGGGATTTTATTAATCCCCAAACCCATGCTTGGGTTGGGAGAAAATGAGAGGTGTCTTACAAAATGAAAGAGAGGTTCTATTTATACAAGTTAATTAGGGGTAAATGGGTCAATTATGCCATATGAGCTTTGATTTCCATATATTGACCAAATTTGACCCAAAATGGTCAAAATAGACCATTTGGGTCGAGTTGGGCTCGATTGGCTCGGCAAAATTGCAAGGTGGCTCGACATGGGCCGAGATGGCTCGCGCGCTGGGGGGCTGGCTCGGTCGCTGTCGCCAAGCGTTGCGCGCGGGACTCGGCGGGAGTTGCACGCATGGGCGGACGTTCTTCGGCAGGCGTGGGCGCTGTGTCTCGACAGGCTCAGCAGGCGTGGGAGGAACACTGGGTAACCCAGTGTCATATCACGTACCCAGTGTCAGCCATATTCTTTAATTCGAGCCCCGATCCCTAAAACTCCAATCGTAAGCCCATGCTCCGACCATATCCAGACTAGAATACTTCAAATTCCTAATTTAAATATAAAATTAATTAATTATGATTAAATAACCATATTCAAGTATAACCAATATAATATATATTTTTGACATTGCCCCCAAACTTTATTTCTGGCGGAATATTCCTTCTAGATTCCATCAACAGCAGCTGCGGGGCAAAGTGCAAGAATCTTATAGTTTGGGGGTAAAGTGGCAAAAAATCTTATAGTTTGGAGGGCAAATTAAAATAATATAAATATTAGCATTTTGTCTTAAAATTTTATATATTGAAAAGGATATATAATTTTTATTTTATGCTCAAACACACACAAAGTTGTCAATACAATTCCCTTTTAAAAAAAAAAAAAAAACAAACAAACCCCCCCATAAATTTCCAATTAATATTTATAATTTTCTAAATATAAATATTGTCAATACATCTTTTATATTATTAAATATGAAATACATGACTAAGTATTATGTAAATTATTAGGCTAAGTAACATAATAATATATTATTATGTATTATGATTGAACAAAATAAAATAAAGGTGTATCTCGTATAATATATTATGATACGAAAAATAAAATTATCATTCGATATTATTATTTGTATAAAAAGTGTGATTAAATAATATATTGATCATGAGTACATTATTATATAAGATTGTATCACCATATTAGATAGAAGAAAGTGCAAAAACGGTTTTAATATTTGTGTCCAAGTGCAATTATAATTATATTATAAGATAATTTTTTAATAATATCTTTTTAATTATATTACTAATTACTATGATATCATTTCACGATTATATATATATATATATATGAGATATAAATTTTATTTTTAATAAAAATAATACTTTTACATAAAAGCTCGATATTAATATGTTAATTTATCATCCAAATTATAAGATTTTTGCACTTTGTCCCCTCCCCCCCCCCCCCCAAACTTTAAGATTTTTTGCACTTTACCCCCTAAACTATAAGATTCTTACACTTTGCTCCTCAGCTGCCCGTCGATATAATCTAGAAGAAATATTCTGCCGGAAAAAAAGTTTAGGGGGCAACGTCGAAAATTAGTTTACATCAGGGAACAAAGTGAAAAAAAAATAGTTCGGGAGGCAATGTGTAAAAAACCGTATACATTTGGAGGCAAAAAAAAAATCCCAATAAACAATCAGCCAGCTTGCCATGTTAATGCACATAGACCTAAATTTACATATAAAGATGGAACCATGTTTGAAAGAGGTGCTACAAGAAACATGTTTTGAATGTTATTAGATTAGCAACCAAAATATTCCAAACAATTAAGAAGTTTAAGCCCCAAAACTGATCACATGCAAAGTCCAATCCAGAATCTAATTGCAATATCCGATGCGTACCCCAAAAAGAAAAGGAAAATAATAAATATCCAAGGATTGAAAAAAGGGCGCGGATATACGCACCCCAGGAATTTATAAGTTCACCCCAGTTGATAAGAACACCCCAAAATATTTTAAAATGTATTTTTTTCTTTACTAAGTTAACCCCAATAACACCCCATTTTACCCCCCATATATTATAATAAATAATATAATAAACTAAATAAAATAAAATAGAATAACAATAAGAAAACGAAAAGAAAAAGAAAAGAAAAGCGAGAGAAAGACAGAAGTTGGGCGCGAAGAAAAAGAAAGAAACACAGAGAAGAAAGAGGGGAGAAAAGAGAGGAAAATTTGTTTTCAAAAATCAGCGAGGAGGAATGGAACGGGGTGAACCATCAAACGTTAGAGGTAAGTTTATCATTTGGTTTGATTGAGTTATTTAGGTTAGGGTTTAAGTTTTTTGGTAGAACTTGATGTGTTCGATTCTGGTTCTTAGAACCATAGCTGTGTGTTCGGCTTAATTTTTCGAACATATATCCAATGTTCATGACTGTAAAACGAATAATTTCTGCCAGGAAATTTAAAAACAAAGGCGTTCGAAGTAATTTCTTGAACACAGAGATTATGTTCGAAAATAAATTTCGAACACTATGTTTTTGTTCGAAAATTACATTCGAACAATGCCACTTTGTTCGAAGTAAAATATTGAACAGAATGCTTATGTTCAGTTATATTTTTCGAACACAACAGAAAGCATTGAATGATATATGGTGACTTCATCCAAATGACATTGAAAAATTTCAGAATCGATGAGCGATATTTTTTTGAAATAGGATAATCGAATGATTATAAACATGTGTTATTATAGTTGTAAATTTTGGAAGTTTATTAATTATGTTGGTGTTTGTCTTTTGGAGTATTTGGTTACAAACTTAATTTGGTTTGATGAAATTATGTTCTTGATATTTGACTTGAATGAATTGTTTGGTGTTGTTTGTGTATTTTTAGGTTTGGCTATGATCCAAAAATCGGTTGCAAATACATGCCTCATTTTTAAATTGTGGTTTTTTTTGTCGAACCAGATATATATGATGGAGATGCAGAAGGATACAGAATAAGACCAACGGCATCGATCTGAAGGCAATGAGGTCGGGGCCCATCAAATCGGAGGCAAAGAAATATTGATTCTGGAAATATGGGAGAGCCACCTATATTGAATGAAGATGTTGAAGAGGGTGGAAGAGCGCGGCGTGCATCTGTTCCTACTGAGGATGCGATACTCAAGGCTCCTCATCCTGGAGGTCCTGAGATTATCACTTTATTGGCTAGTTTTCCGACACATGTTGCTTCGAAAATATGGTTTGGCGTCGAATGAGATATTTTGAGATTTCAGTGTCATTCATTGAAATTGTCTCAGTGGGAAGTTCTGAAACTCGAGACTGTACAGTTCAGGTGATTAATTAGGCGCTCGAAGCTTCTTGCATTAAGAGATATGTCATATCCCGTTCCAAATAGAACTTTGATAAGTGCATTTGTTGAACGTTGGCATCTGGAAATCAATACATTTCACATGCCGTTTGGGGAGATGACCATAACGTTGGATGATGTTTATTGTTTGACTGGCTTATCGGTTTCTGGGAATCCTGTGGAGCTTATAGGAGATCAAGTGGAGGAGAGAGGCGATGCTTTGGTGTCACGGTTGTTAGGAGCTGAACAATTTGAGGCCTACGAGGAGATTGCTCACACTAGGGGTAGCTATGTGAGACTTGAGTGGCTAAAGGAGAACTTTTGTGAGGCTATTAAGTCTGAGGATCCGGAGAATCTGGAATATGCAATGCGAGCGTATGTTTTGTACACTTTAGGGTGCACATTGTTTGCGGATAAGACTAGAAATAAAGTAATGACCACCTATCTGAGATTTTTGGAAATTTTTGATCAGATGAATTTGATCGCATGGGGCACCGGTGCTTTGGCTTTTTTGTATAGACAGCTAGGACATGCATCAGGATGCGAGGTTAAATCTATCTGTGGCTACTTCACACTACTTGAGGTATAAATTTTTTTACTATCTTTCAATAAATTCGCTATTAGGTGTGGATACATGAAATTAACTTGTACTTACTATAATGAAATATTGCAGGCGTGGACATATGCATACTTTCCTTGCATGCGACCCCCACACAACACACAGTACGAGAACTGGCAACCTTTGGCATTTAGGTGGTCACCATCATCACGATCAGTAGGACGGCTAGAAGAGATTATGGCACATAGAGAGACACTCGACTCGCTGACGGTATCAGATGTAAGTCTCAATGATTTTCTCATATTTAGTTTTATTGAGTTCATACTCATATTAGTTGTTTATAAAGTAATTGAGGAATTCACAATATGTAGGTTGATTGGTCCCCATTCGACACCATTCGTGCTAAGTATACATTTCGCGATGTCGCTTTTTTCCAACGATGCGTTAGATGTTTCTCCATTATTGAGCCCTATCATCCGGATCGTATTTTGAGATAGTTTGGTCATGTTTGGAGAATTCCATATGCCCCTCTTGGTCCAAGGGTTGCAATATGACCTAAAAACAGTACTCGCTATAAGGCAGAGTGGGCATCTTCGCTTGCAAGCTATTTTATGCAATGGGATTCTCATTTGCTGGCTGACCCTCGGTGTGGGCGTAAAGTGAGATTTTCGGGGGAGACTTCGCCAGAATACATGGCATGGTACATCAAGCATTCTCATCCTATCATGTAAAATCCAGAATGACGTTCGACTAATATTAGTCACTCTTCGACGGCCAGTGCAACTGACCAGATAAGACTTGCACGAGATCTGCTTCAAGGAGTAGTGCAACGATGGAGGCGTCGGGAAGAAGACCTCGCGGAGGACTATCTCACAGTGGAGGATGCATACAAAGCCTTAGGAGGAGGGATAGTGATAGTGATGATGCCTGAGCCGTCCAGTGGTAGACGTAGTGGTCGAGAATAATGTTCTAGGAGTTGTCGGGATTTTTTTATGTTGAATTGTTATTTGTGTTCAGTACTTTTGGATATTTGGTAGTTCGAACTTGTGTTTTGGATGTTCATTAGTTTAACAATGTTTCTTATTTTTGTTGAATTGTTTCTTGTTTTGGTGAATCAAATTCATTATATTGTTTAATTATTTTTTTTATTCGAACGTGTTTAGTAGTTTTGGTTTTTGTTGTTTAATTATTTTGAAAATGAACAAAACAGAGAGGTGTTCGAATTATGCATTCAAACACACTGCACTTGTTCAAAATTTACAGCCAAACATGTGCAGTACGTTCAAGAATAGTGTCTGAACACCTCTCTGTTTTCGGTTTCTTGAAATAGAGAGGTGTTCGAGGAAAATATTCGAACATTCTGCATGTGTTCGAAATAGACATTCGAACAAATGCTGTAAGTTCGAGTACAAATATTGAACACCTCTCTGTTTTTGGGTTGAAAAAATAGAGAGGTGTTCGAAGTAAAAATTCGAACATACTGCATGTGTTCGAAATTTACAGACGAACTTTTGCAGTACGTTCGGGAGTAGTTTCCGAACACCTCTCTATTTTCGGTTTCTATATTCGAATGTATTGTGTACGACATCTTTTTCGAATACCTTTCTGTCAGGTTTGGCCTTATGAATTGTTTTGAATATCCTAACATACGTTCAACATACTACTACTCATAATATAAGTTCGAAACTTAGTTAAGTGAACTTATACAATGGAAACCACAAATTACATAGTGCCACGTTTAATAAAAAATAAACCAAACGATCATAATAAGTTTAATTCCCTGCCACAAGGTCATTGTATAACTTAAGTTGTTGCATGCACAACACTTCCCATCCCTTTGCACAATCCTCACGTCGTTCATACCACTTAAAAGGTACGATAGGTAGTGGATGTCCCGGCCGTAAGTTCACCTATTAACAAAAAAAAAATTGATTACTATGTTGTAAGTGCAATCACATATATATTAAAAAATAAGCAACCTACCGCAATAAAGTGCGTTTCACCAGCGACTAATGCGATGCATATGCATTTAGGGTTAACGGAAACTGGAACCGATGATGTAAAAGGCAAGTATATGTTGCAAGCCCTTAGGGATAATACCACCAATATGACATTGTACGCAGATGCAATAAGGTAAGCCATCTCTGGTAGTAACAACCAATGTTTTAGGGGTGCAGGTGTATCATAGTAGTTCAGTGCGCATAACACATCATCAACAGCTCCGCGTGCGATGAATACACTAGTGTATATATCATGATGTTTTTGCAATTCATCACTAAGGTCTCGCCGCACTTTGCCCCATGAATCCTCGCTGAAACCCATTAAATGAGCAACTACACAGAAGCCGCAATGACCATCCCCTAGTACATTCTTTGTTTCAAGGACATAATCACGAAATAGGGTAGGAAGTTCATCCGTAAAACGTCCATATGCAGCTAATATCATTTTTTTTGGATAACTGGTTGCTTTTGTTTTAGAGCAGAAACGAATATCGGTTTCATAGGAATGGGCCCACTCAAGTCGATACTCGGTTCCATGGGAGAACAGCTATCATGAAATGACTCCACGTGCTCAAATTTGCTCGGATCACGCTTTGTTGAATTCACCTTCTTTGCGCGTTTGCCCTTTGGCCTTCCACGAGGTCGTACAGGGACCTCAGGCGGAATCAAAGACGTTGTGTCAGGTTTCAAAATTTCTCTCAACCTTTTCAACATTAGTAGCTGCTCAGACTGATTAACCAAATTAAACTTGTTCACGTAGTCCCCAATGCTATCTTTCACCCGATTTTGAATATCCTTTCCAACACTCGCATCATCCCATTGAGTTGGTTCCATGTCTAATTTTTTCCATAACTTATCCACACTATCTAGTGGTATTGGCATCCCCAACCGCTTGAATTCACTAATCTCGTGTGCACAAGGCAAACCACACGTCTTTCTTAGCAAACAACCGCAAAGCAATGAGTCGATGCCAATGTCATTTATAACCTTCATTTCATTTACGATTTTATCCAACGCCGCAATAGAAATCTCACCACGTAGCATCTTGAAAATAGTCGGTTGATAACGATGTTGGACTACATGAATACTCTTCTCAAACGAAGTCATAATTACAGTGTGTGAGATCTCGAGAAGAGAATGTATTTTCGTCCAACATGTCTCAAAGGTTCCCATACTCGATCCCAAATGTCTTTTCAACTTGACATGCGCACTTTCGGCCCTAAAAAATACATTAGAATAAGCTTTCATAATAAAAATAAAAATAAATAAATACTCGCAAATATTTAAAAAGTAAACATAAAATATTTTTATGTACCTATTCGTTGTCGTATTATTGAAATGCATAATATTATTTGTACATGCAGAGATAAAGCGATCTTTGTAGGGATTGACCCACTGACGAATACAATATTGTACGGCTAATGGATGATCGGAATAATCAGCCTCAAATCTCTTGAGTTGTTCATTGAAATGAACTTCGTTATCAGCAAGCATCACTTTATTCCATGAACTATTGAAAGATTCAAACTCTTCTTTTGTGCGGAACATCTTCTTACAATTTGCCAGCACATTTTCACCAATGTGCCAACGACATAAAACTTGTCTCGCCTTTGGAAAAGTAGCCGACACCGCATTAATTAATGCGTTTTCCTTATCAGTGACAATAACTGTGGGCAAACACGTGGGATTCATCAGTGATTTTAGGACTGAGCATGCCCACATATAATCTTTCTCGCGCTCACGCTCCATGTAAGCGCAAGCAACCATAAACGTCATATTCATCGACGTCACTCTAACTATCTCCAATAAAGGCATTTTATAACGATTCGTCTTGTATGTGCAGCCCATCAACAAGACAGTGGGAAATGCACGAAGTAAATCAACCGAAGTTGGATGAGCGAAAAAAACATCTTTAACTTGGTCAGTCGTACTACAACGATTCACGTAGAAAAAATAATGATTCTCCTCCAATTTGGACATGAGAAATTGCAGTTGTGATCTGCCTGAATGCTCCACGGCACTTTGCTTTGCTTGAGCATTGTAAATAGTTCTCATTGTTGACACATTTTCAAGATGTCTAACTTTCAATTCGTGCAATATATCTTTTGGTCGGCTGTTGCTTCTTGTCATATCAACAACAAATGCATTTTCAGTAGGAGTTAAGCGACCGGCATAGGAATGGCCTTCAAAGTGTTTAGCAAGAGGATGATTATGCATGCCACAT
>BMAC01000667.1:146067-195713 GCA_014905375.1 Phtheirospermum japonicum
ATATAATATATAATTGTATAAATTTTATTTTTTCTATTTTAATTAATATTGTAAGTAAGGTTATTTTTGTCTTTTTAAGTAGGATTAATTTTGTCTAAAATCACTTGGGATGAACTCATAAATTCCTGGGGTGCGTATATCCGCGCCCTTGAAAAAAAAAAAAGAAGAAATATTAATTAAAGAAATTTGAGACCCAACTTGATCACATGCAAAACTCAAGCACAAAAAATAAACATCAACCCCAAGTCAGGATTGAGATCGAATTGCAGGATTCTCCTTTTTCAATTTTTACTTATTTCCCGTCGCTGATCACCACTGAGCAGTGACATGGTGGTTTGAGAATTATAATACATCGACCAAAATTTGAAAACAGCCCTAATTCACAACCCTACAAAGTAGAAACAAACAAAACTGCCACAAAATCTTGTTTATGCACGATTATATGTACATACATACTCACATCTACAGAGAAGTGAGTAGATCATGTGGGTGTTGATGGATGAGAACTTGCCGAGTTGAATGGATCATCATAGGAGAAATCTGGAACAACCATAGAAAATCTAGTTGCTGCGATTTTTCGACATGTGATTCTTATTGGAGATCAACGGTGGGCGGTTGCGATCGGATTTTGAGCGCTACAAGCCGGTAGGGTCTGGACTTGGGGTTGAAACAATTAAGGGAGACATGAAACAGGAACTTACTTCTATTACCTTAGGACGGTGGTGGGTGTGTCACGGCACTGGGCGACCGATATTTGATTGGATTATATTTTATATGGGTACGAAGATTAACAACCACAATCAACTCAACCAAACCAAAGTACGATAGTTCAAATTCATGGGTTTGAAACCAAAACAAAGTTGGTGAACTTTAGAATTTTAAATTTAATTAAATTCACATCTTTAACTTCAAGTTTCTTTCTCGATTCAAGATGCATTCACAAGTTCACAAATAACACATGAAAAGTTTCTTTCTCGATTCAACATGCATTCACAAGTTCACAAATAACACGTGAATAACCACAGTTTAGAATTGGTTTTATTTTCTTGTTCATGTTGCAGTTTGTTGACATTTGGGATACCTGAGCTGCATTTAAATATTTCATACGGCGCAAGATTTGATTTTCAACTTTTAGTTCTCAGTATTGTTTTAAAAATAAAATAATAATAATAATAACTATAATCAAGAGGCTAAACGATATCATTATATAAGGGAGATGTGTCTACTTCAGAGAAGAACATGATTTCATCAAAATGACTAGACTAAATCAGGCACATGTAAAAACACTAGACAGGAATTGGTAATCCCTTCTTCGCCATGCTATCAAGAATTTCATTTAGAGCCTGACACAATCCAAATATCTGCCAACAGAAACAACAAATGTCAGGACAAGTATAACATATTTGTTTGTTATAAAGTACAGCTATTCTTTTTAACTACATAATACATTGCTAAATAAACACACACACACGCACACATATATACACTTTCAAAATCACAAACCGCGTCTTTAGAGATGTAATTATTGGCAAAACAAACATCAAGGGGTATTCGAAATACCTAAAAGTATTAATAATACTTCAAGAAGGTAGTGGTAATAGAAAGGTAGTTGGACTTTTGCAATTAGACTACACCTCATGGGTGGTTTTATTAATTATTTTTTATGTATATGACATTCCTTTCCCTTTCTATTCAGACAGACAAGATGAAACCTCAACGAACTTAAGTATACGCTAACTGAATTCAATTCATATAAAACATCTCACAGTAGACATATTTCATATTCATAATAGACCCACTATACCACATTTGGAAGGTGAAAAGAATTGTAAATTGATGGTTACTACACGTGAAAATATGCACCAAGTATCACCACTCAATACAAATAGCATGCACACTACCTGTTGATCCCATTGCTGCATTTCTTCAGTGTCATCCTCAAAATGTATGACAGCTTCTACCTGGCAAAAAGAATTAGCACGTAATTGCTGAATCATACTGAAAACTGCTAAATATATTTAAAACACACGCAGATGAGGAAAAAAGAAAAGGAAAAAAAAACTTGAAACTGATAGCAAAGAATTATTCATTGTAACCCATTTAGAAGATCTTACATTAAGTTGAAAGGTAAGTTTTACCTGATCGATAGATCCCCTCATTCTATCTTCACAAACCATTTTTGAAGCTATTTTCTCAGCCTGCAGAAAGTAGAAGCTTTTGTGAGAACTCATGGAATAGCAAGCAGGCACAGCGGATAAATGGAAATGTAATCCGAGTTTCAAGGTGGCATAATGTGGAAGAAGAGCTCCACAGAGAATTATGACCCTAGGGAATCCTGAATACGTATTGAATGAGTTTGGTGCTAGAACTTGAAATAATAATTAGAACACTTATTTTCAACAGCCTCCCTAAGTGATAAAGACATTAAAATATTTTCAAGAATTAGAGGTTAAGTGAGGAAATCACTGGAGAAAAAAACACCCATCATTATGGTTACCATATCTCCTGAGGTAGTGAATGAATTGCACTCAATTTCATGATTTGCACATATTCAAGTACAAGGTAATTTTTTTCATCCTTACTTTCAAGCCTAAAATATAGAAATATGGTCACCAGTGATCACTAGATGTGGGCAAAAGTAAATATGATCCACTCACTTCACGCAGCTAAAGAATCTAATTATGTTATTCAGAGAGATTGAGAGAATACGGGGTGCTGTCAAGAATGGAAAGTGGAATCATATTCTAGTTGATGAGAAATTAACAATTATATGCCTTCAGCTAATCAAAACCAGTTGATTGCCAAGTTTACCGAAGGGATGTCACAAACAGGCCAGACAAGAGGGCTAAATGGACAAAATTGGACAGACATCCACGGTCAAGCAAACAACAAATCAATTAATAAATTTGTACAACCGTTTGTTGTCCTTTGCGAGTATGACGAAGACATGTAGAAGTTTCCCTTCATTTTGAAATTTTTTTCTTATGCGAGAGAATGTGGTGGGGGTGGGGGTGCGGGGGATTGAAAGAATGAATTTTCAGGGTGTGAACAGAAATGAGATGAGAATGTATGATGAAAGTTGATTGATATAGTAAATAAATGATCGGATAAGATTTGACGGAAATCTTCTAGATTTATTTATTTTTTCTTAGAAAGATGGTAAACGTGATTAGCATTAGATAAATTAGAGTGGGTAAATGATGTATTTTCTAAGAAAAATTGGTAGACAACCACATATTGGAGTAAAAAGTTTCCTCTATCGGTATGAAAATGAAAGCTTCGTTTAGCCAATCACAGGCTAATATTTTCAGTTCTTATTTGCTTCAGAACCAGATTTGGTCCATATAATAGCGCATTATTTTAGGTTAACTGAACAGAACCTTTTGAGGAGCAATACCAAGCAACGTGCCCAACTCTTCAAAGCTGTATAACAGAAATCAAAGTCAAATATATTAATACAGACTACACCAGCATAAAATTAATAAATTTAATTTAAAACAATTCGAAGGGACAGAGACTTTCGAACCCACCTAATATTCGTGTAAAGTTTGCTAGCACTCAGGAGATTGTGCTCGATCATAGCACGATCGAGAACAGTAAAATTGTCAGGCAAAAGTGCTTGCTGTCAACATTTCAAAATCACATGTAAATAGCACCAACAAAAATGGCTGCAAACAAAAACTTGAAAAATAAGATTATTGTTTCTGACAATCAACCTGATGTGGCCTCAATTCTTCAGCAAAGGCATCAATTTCCGGTTTTCTCAAAATTCTCTCCAAATAAACCTGGGAAGTTCCATGTCAGGACTAAAGTAATGAGCAGTCAACTTAACATGAGCAACAACCTGTACTTGCCTACTTGTGGCATGGACAGTGTCTTAAAATGATAGAATGGACATGTAGTTGGCAAAACCAAGGGTTCACAGATTACCTTCTGCAAGATTGGGTAAATCTTTAGCTTAGAGCAGCGTTCATCCTGGTGAAGAGATGGGTAAGAAAATATTAAAGTTTCTATATAATGCAAAATACAGATCCAAGCTAGCTCGAAAATCAGTTAGTAAGGGCAACTGCATTTGAGAATGCACGGGCATATCTATAAATACCTTGTACAGGGTGGCAAGAACACGAGAACGTCGGGGACCAGCAGCAGCCAAAATTGTGCATGTCACAGCGGCAGCTAGAGCTTGCTCCAAAGCTTCTTCATCGATCTCTCTGTGCCAGAGTGACAAACAAGATTCATAAAAAGACTGCTATGGCATATGTGTAACAATTTGAAAATCAAATTAACATTGAACATGAATTGAATTCTGTCTATTAAAACCATAAAAAAGCATCTGTTGTCTAGCACATTAAGATCATAACCATGTTGCTCAATTTAAGATGAATATATCTATCAACAGTAAGTAGGTTTACCAACATATCACAATTTGAGAAATTGAGAATTCTCTCATTTAAATTCAACATATTAAGTTTACAGTGTCACTGGATCTCAATAGTTAAGTTTTGTTAACTCCCAATGCCAAGAGAGGACCTCAGTAGTGTCACTTTGCCAAGTCAAAACGAGGAAATTAAAATCTAATCTCATGGCAGTACTTTGCTAAAGTAAGTCCTTCTACTTCAAAGGAACTAAGTGGGCTATGGAAGACGAAGTGTGATTAAATGATAATGAGGTCAGCTGAAACGGTCCAAGAAATATGTAGCTATTATAAAACAAGATTTAAAAACAAAAATAAAAAATTAAGATGCTAATTGGACACATCAGTAGTTAAGATAAATAACAAAGAACAAGCTCAAAGATGATGTTTCAATTCATTGCTTGAAATAACACATCATTAGTTGTTAAAGTGAAGCTAAAAACTATCTTGTGCTAAAGGTGGAAAGTGGAGCTGTATGAAGGGAATTTATTTGGGAAGGCTTGAATGTATGATGCACACGATTGTTTTCTATATTAGAGAAACAATCAGATGTAAGCCACATAAAGATGAACCCTTCTGAGAAGTATAGACGATCAAAATTATCCCTCATACGTACTCATCTCCAATTTGCCGCTTCTCAATTTGGGAAATATCATAATACCGCAGAGCAGCTTCAAGGAACTTCCTCTTCAAATCTAGTATCCTAGCATAGCAAACCTGGTAAAACGAAAACAATAACAAAGAAAAAAAACGCATGAACACATTAGCAGAATGTTGAGACATCAAACCATAAAGATAACACAATACCAACCTTGTACTGTAAATTCAACACTTCATGCTGACTGCTGCTAACCAAAAAGGAAGCTTTGTTTATAAAAGCTTCTGCATTAACCGCATCATCATCCTGCAAAAGAAGAAACAGGCATAAGTACAGTTACATCTCAATTGCTTTGAACAAAAGTGCTCCTTCTGTGGACTAACAGTAGTACTCTCAAGCAAATTCAAGACTCAGGAATAATGACCCAGTAAGATGTCAAAAGTAGTTTATGCACATACACTTGCACAACCAATACGGAACATCTCTACACTCTAAACCAGAGGGTAATTCAATAAAAATGAGATGATATCACAGTTTAGAGAGGCGAGAGGCGCACTTAGGCGCAAAGCCTTCTGGAGCATGAGGTGTAAGGCGAGGCAGCGCCTTTTGCACAAAAGGCGCAAAAATTAAAAAATTGAAAAATATATTAACTTTGTTTTTAGATTACAAATAAGCAAATATATGGTTATAACTCGTTATATTTCAAAAAAAAATATATCATGGCAATTCATAAGAGCAAACCAAGCATTAAACACAAACAATAACAGTTATTATGACCTTATAACAATTATTATATTCTTTTGGGATGTTTATACATGTGAAAAAGTTCTTAATTTTAAAAATAAAAATAAAAAGCTGAGCATGTCTGTCAGGCGTGCCTTTCAATCAGCGCCCGCCTTTTGGCTAGAAAGGCGTTTGCTGCATCTTCCAGAGCGCCTTGCGCCTTAGGCACGCCTTTTACAACTATGGATGATACAAAACCTACCTCGAGGTAAAGACGAGCAATCTGGACGCATTTTGACAGCCGGAAGGTGTCATCAATCACTCTGCACAAATAAGAGAATAAACGAATCTAAATGTTTTCTACAAAGTTTGATTTAACATAACTAAAAACTAAAGAGTGATTTCGCTTTAAGACCTCATTCCAGAATCAAGATCAATGCCGCTGAGCATCTGAGCAGCTTTAGACCATTGTTGTTCAGATTCATACAGTTCAGCAAGTTTTTCTCTAATTATCAGCACCTGTACTAATGCATGTCAATGAACATTTTGCGAGGCAGAAATATAGAGGAAAAAATTAGGGGGCAGAGAAGAGATAGTCAATCGGAATATTATTATCATGATGGCAATCAATTCAGCAAATATCACAACCATTCACCAAACATGGAGTATCGGTTTACTAAAATACGATAAGGGGTTAAACATGAACTACTATCAAGAAATGTCATTTTGTGATTAAGTAAAACTTCAACATGAATTAAAAGGCCAAAAATCAGCAGAGTCTGAAATTACACACTTATTGGACCTAAGGAAGTACTAGCAAATCCATATTGCCTTAGAAACAACCCTCGAAACACCTGGAGCAGACTTGGAAGACTCAGAAAAATGACAAGTAATACAGTTAGTTGTCAGTGGTCCTAAGAGAACTAGAAATTAAATACTGACATTTTAATATACCTACCAAGCATCTGAAGCCAACTCAAAGCAAGAATCATATACAGTGACAAGGTAATCAAGTACAGCCATTACTAAACTAGGATTTATACATTATGCTTTCTCAATCCAGTCCATCAGTTAGCCCAACAGCATCTGGTATTAACTTAATAAACTGCTCGACTGTTTCCAGATATATCATTCCAACATCTAATTCAATTGAGGGGATATATCATTCCAACATCTAATTTAATCATCTAATCATGTGCATCACAGTAAAATTATTAATGTCAATTTTCACTCCTTGAATTGCTTTGGGTGATAACATCGACAGAATAAAATATTTCAGTTCCATAAGGATAACGATATATCTTGAGGAGTATCAAGATTTGAAAAGTTTGCAGAAAAAAATCAAATTACAAGTCAACTAAATATAACCAGTCTTACATGCAAATAGCTCACTGAAAACCAGTTGCAATGTCTAATGCGACTGAACAACACTTGAACTCAATACGAATAAAATATGCACAACGCATGTAAAGCAAACCACAATATGAGAAGGGTCATACAAACATCAGCTACTCTAATTCTACTCAAAAAAAATTTAAAGAGAAACATGAATACGGTAAACATTAACCTGTTCTTCAAATGAAACAACACGAGGTTGGATCTGATTGAGGGTATAATGGGCAATTTCCTTCTGAAACTCCGGCTCCAACCTCCCCAGCTCCTGAGCAAACGTCTGCAGTAGCTGCCTCGACACCACAAGCGGCACATCGTCCGATAACACTGGATTACATACAAAAAGAAAAACTCCAAACCATCAAAGTTTGATATAAATAAACACATAAAATTAAAGCAAAAAGTAGAGTGGGAAAACCGCAACTGTGGTCGATGAATTGCTTGGCTTGGCCGACATCGTTTGATGAGAGGACGGTGGCGAGAATGTGCTTGTACTGTTCAATCTTTTGCCGCTGGTCACTGATAGCCGACGCGCTCGCAAATGCACTCTCCATCAATGTTCGTGGAGTTAATATCGTCTTCTGTGTTCTTTTGAGAGGATTTTTTTTTCCTTCAGTTTTTAGAACCCTAATTTGAATATTCAGAAATTGAAGAGTTACGAAAACATGGCCCAACTATTACGATTTATAGATTTGTGTGGAATTTTGTCCAATCAACGGACTCTTATGAAATTATTATTATTTTTTATTTTTTATTTTGTTAAGAAAAGAGGGTAATTTATAGAGGATTTTGGAGATAAATCCTTAAAAAAAAAATTTTAAAAGCTCCCAACAAATTGAATATACTAAACTGCCCTCATATCACTCCACCTCACACATTCATTTGTCTCCAAAATCCCCTTTTTTTTAACCAACATTCATTTCTCTCCAAAATCCCCTATTTATCTTCAAACCTGCGTAAACCCAAAAGAAAAAAATAATTAGGGCTTGAGAAATCACACATTAATTTGTCTCAGAAATCCACTTTTTTTAACCAACATTCATTTATCTTCAAACCTGCGAAACCCAAAAGAAAAAATGGATTAGAGCTTGAGAAATGGCGGTAATTAAGCTTTCGCCGGTAAGAAAGTGATGTCTTCAAACGCCAACAAAAAAGACACTTTCTTTTTTTCTTTTGCTTTCAACTGTTACGAAAAACTCTTTCAATATCGACGATCACTATCAACTTCCCTCATATTTGTTGTGTAAGTTTTTTTATTATTATTGGAGTGATTTATTTATATATATATATATATATATATATATATATATATATATATATATATATATCGGTCTAAACTTCTTACTATATGTGTTTTAGTTTTGATATTAAGTCTCAAACTTCTTTTTTTTTAAATAATGTACAGTATTGTTGAAGTTGTTGTTTTGATTGGTTTTGACAAGTTTTTTTATTAGATTGATCCGAACTTTTGTGTTTCAAAATTAAAATCCAAGTTAAACCATGCGCATCTATGTTTGAAAACAAGTTAGTTCGCCTGCAAGAGAACGGGATCACTCGTAGACTGAAAAGTTAAAACGGGTCGATTCTCTCGAGGAGTAGAAATACGGAGTCAACGATATTTATTATTAATAAAACACAAGATCTAATTCTAAACACACGTTCAAAGGGGGTTTTGTTCCGAAAAATTCGAAAGAACTCAATTTAAGAAAACTCGATTTAAAACCTATCTTGCTTCGAGGGTGTCAACCTCTTCGCAAGAGTTGTTTAATCGATTCACGAAATCAACAATTAACTTACTCGATCTAAAGACCGTTCCACCAAGTATCATTCAAACAATTCATCAGACAATAGATATGCATTAACCAAACGTTATCCAAAAGTAATTCTAACTAGAACAAACTATTCCAAAACATCCAAATCACGGTAATATGAATCAACTAATTAACAATAAGCAATTCGTCACCAAATCGTTCACAAGAACTTAATCATAAACGATTCAAAAGAAATATCCAAACATAACATCACAAGATTACTATCTAACATGGATTACTGTTTTCATAGTTTTAGTGGTGTTGAAATATATCAACAGGTTCATGGCTTGGTATTTTCGGAAATCGATTCGATTGTGAGAATCAAAGTGTTTCAAGCTTGGAAACTAAAAGGAAAATGAAAATAAAGCAAATAAACTATCTAAACTAAGCTAGAAATGGAAATTGCATGTTGGTCGTATGCCTCGGTCGTATGCCCATAATGAAAATGCAAAACAATTAAGGAAATAAGCAAAAACAAGCATTGTTTCACCAAGTACAAGCATGCAAGTACAAGGTACAACTATGCATAAAATCCTAAATAATGCAAATTAACATAAATTGAAAGCATGAATGGAAAGATTAATGGAGATTGACGAGAAAATTTAAAACTTTAAGAAAAATAACAAGCAACAAAACCTAGATCTAAGATTTAACCTAAAACTATGCGTGAAAATAAAATTGCAAATAAAGCATAGGAAAAACTTGAAATCAAGACGATCTAAGACTCGATCTATGATCTAGATGTGTCACTCATCTAGATTCTATATCCAATTCTTAAGATCTAACAAGAAATCAAGGTGCTAAGGCAAAAAGCATAACATGAAGAACAAGCATGGAAATGAAGAACAAAGCATGGAATTATAGCATAAAACATTAAATTGAAAGGAAACTTACTTGAATTAAGAAATGAAACAAAGCTTGAATGTAATTGCATCAAAAGTAATAATCTAAAGGAGTATTTGGATTCTTCTTAGGCTTACAAACCCAAGGAGGTGCTTGAAATTAAATCTAATCTAGAAAAGGAAATTACATCAAAGCTTGAAATTAAATCTAAAACCTAAGAAAAAAGAATTATCCAATAGCTTGAGAGTAATTTTGATCCCAAACCCAAGTTAGGGTTGGGAAGGGAGTTATCTCTTCAATGGTACAAGGTGTGGGCTTTATATAGTTGTTTGTAGGGGCAAAAACGTCAAAAACACCAAAAATCCCGCAGCCCTCAACGTTGCAGTCGATCGACTGCAGGGGGTGTCGATCGAATGCTCAGTCAATCGACTGAGGGGCAGTCGATCGACTGCTCTGCTGCAAGACGTTGGTCTCTGTCCGACAGTCGATTTCGGGGCTTTTCAGTCGATCCAGCAGTCGATTTCTGGCTTTACAGTCGATCATAGATGCTTTCGGGTTGAATTTCTCGTTTTCCGATCCAAATCATCCGCCGAGCGAATATAACCCTTTTAGCCACCTACAAAAAAAGAATTTGAACTTAAAAACCCAAAAATAGCACAAGCGCCTCACACTTCGTACACTTTGAAACTATAAGCAAATAAATAAGAAAAAGACCTACGAACTAGAGTAAACGACTCGAAAACAAAACTAAACTCTAACTAAAAATACTAAGAAAAACACAATAATTACATGCAAAATAATTACCAAACTAATTAACAAGATAAAGGTTTAGAGTTTACTAAATCGTGAGAAAACTCTATCACGATACTACCACGAATCCCTGTTAAATCCAACTATTTTGGGGACGAAATGAACCTCGCTGAATCTTGGAAGCTTGTCATGAACCTCCGTCTCCAGCGGTTATCACGAACCAATCGAACTTCTAAATGAATTTGCCGTAAGGGCTATAAGTCAAAGGTTGAGAAAGTTGTTAATTCTCTCTTCCAGTGGTATATGATCCAGTCTAAGGATGAAAGGATGGGTCTTATCTGAGAATTTCTGAGTTTTTAAAGGCTCAAAAGCCATTTCGTAACTGAAGAATCCCAAAAACCTGCATTTGTAACGTACATATCCGATTGGATTGTTCATAAGTCCGATTGGATGAAAGCTTCTGTCTTTGTTGTCCGATTGGAAATAGCGCTTATCCGACCGGTGCGTGCTTTGAAGGTCAATCTGTTCGGTTAGTGGGGTCATCCGATTGGACAAGTGTTCTTTTGGCTGTTTTGAGCGCTAAATCCCTTGTCCTCATCTCCCGGTTTTGTCAAGTGACTCGGGTGTAAGAGAAAAACAAAAAAATGGTTCAAAATGACCAATTATTTAATGAAAAGTCAAAAAGTTAGGCAAAAGGCCAAAGAATGCAAAATCATGCAAAATAGCTTATTCTTAACTTAAAAAGACGGTAAAAAAGACTCAAACATGACTCAAAATATGTACAAAAGCGTAACAAAACGTACGAATTAACCACCCTGTGGTTTATTGGTTTGTTCGTCCTCGAACAAACAAAAGAATCAAAATCGAGAAAGAATGAAAGTAGTTAGAGCAAAGTGTCATGTTTTTCATATAACTTAGTTTTAAATATAAACACTTTTTTTGAAAACTCTCAAGCTAAGCTCGTGTTACCTTTTCACCTTGAAATCAAAAGAATGCATCCTCACAAAAGGGAAATATATCATGGTGCACTCATTCGCTCGTGTTTTTCAAAAGGTAAGTAATGCATCCTCACAAAAGGGAAATATATCATGGTGCACTCATTCGCTCGTGTTTTTCAAAAGGTAAGTGTATACGCTCGTGTCAACATAAACAAGCATTCAACGACTCGTGAAAATCAAAGACTCGTACATCGCATATAGATGTGCACATTTAATCAAGAATCAGATTAGGACTTTTAGGGTTGTAATGTAGGCTCTTTGGTAAAGTATGTCATATATAAAGATGTGTGGCTAACTTGCGAACAAACGCAATCAATAACCCACTCAATCAGACATTTTCAAGCGTAAAGCATACTTTTGCTCCTCAATCCTCCCAAAATAACCGTGTACCATTATTTTTATAACTAAGGCTATTTATAACCCCAAAAACCCAAAATAACACTTTGCTTGCCTTTATAAATAGGCTTTATTCTAACATCTAGATGCTCTTAAAGAACTTAAGCACCCTTAATTTTCTTTTTTTTTAAATTATAAACTCTACTAATTCCCACCCTGGAATCATCAATCTCAATAGACCCATAATAAATAAACTCTCATCTCTCATACTTAAATGAAATAAGAGCTATAATGATGCTCGTGGCTAACAAAGAGACGGGATAAAGGCTCAAAGGGGATTATCAAGAATTTATAGTGGTTTTTATTTTTGAATATAGATGGAATTAGTTTTATATGTGCCTATCGTCATTTCAAAACCAAATGTACATATGCGACTTAGAGACTTCTCAAAACACTTATCGAATCACAGCATGTAATGTTGATAAATACACAAGGCTTCTTACAAGGGTTTTATTCAAACTTTGAAAGTAAGGTGATCGAGTTTTAAAATCTTCAAAAAATTGCTAACGACTAAGTGTTATTTTAAATAATTATATATAAATAGGTTTTGAAAAATCTTGCACTAAACAAGCTCAAAAGACTCCAACGATAGATCACACAATACATGACTTTGACAGGAAAGCTAGTACAAACGCAAATAAGCACGGGTATGATCCCAACTGAAGCTGAGATAAGAAATTGGTTAATTCGTACGTAGTTACACAATAAAACGACAAAAGTAAATGTATTGACTAAGATGATTTGAATTATGCATGCAGCCAGGTTCATCCGATCGGATATAGCACTCGTCTGATCGGATGAAGTGTAATTAACATGTCCGACCTGTCAATGTTTTTGTCCGGTCTGGATGAGAAGACAGTAGGTTTTATCCAGTCAGATGTTACTGTCCATCCGACCGGTTGATACCTTTTCGGTCGATTTCGACCGATTTCACCCCCCCTGCAAAAAGAAATTAGTAAACTCCTGGTTGCTGACCAAAATAAGTAATAAACGGGTAAGGAACAGTTTAAACATGCAAAAATTCAAATCAATTATTTAGTACAGACACCCACGCACCCAACATAAATGAAGAAATTAAAGAAATTAATGAAAGGAAAAGTTTGGATAGAAATGATACAAATTGGGGCACGGGCCTGCCTACTGGTCCATGTCGTCCGGAGGTGGAGGTGGGTAGCGATGCTCGATCCTCGTCAAGCGTTCATCAATAGAAACGAGGTATCCGTGGTTGTCTTCGACGTTGTCGTTCAACCTAGCGAGATATTGGTTAGTTGTGGTCATGTTGGCATCCAATCTCTCCAGGGAACCTCGAAACGTTCTGGCTTGGAAGTCCTGCTGCTGCCTCCACTGCTCGTCGCAGTAGTAAAAATGACTACTCGGCCCATATCCATATGAACTACCCCCGTAACCGGCATACTCGAAACCTTCCCCATAGTCTCCGTGCATGTATCTTTGGAAACCCATGTTTCCATCATCTTCGTCCTCCTCATCATCGTCCTCATTCTCTTCGTCATCCTTGTCATCATCATCATCATCATTCTCGTCATCGTCGGTATCTTTGGCTATTTCGGCCCTTTTCTTGTCCGAGGGCATCATGAAAGTCGGGATGGAAATATTCCGACCTTTGAATATCCGACTTTCAACCACCATACTCGGATAGATAATGTCGTCATCGTAAGGATCGCAGTTGTGGTGTCGTGCGAGCTCGGTGACGAACGTGCCCAAGGTGAGCTTCGTCGTCTTTGTATCGTTCATTCATTGAACGTTATCTATCGCAGCCATCAGTAGCAGATAGAGTCTCGCGTCACCCCGGTAGTGAGTGATCCATAAGGCTCGCAGTTCGGACGACGAGATCCGCATCATGTCCTCCTTTCCCAAAAACACTCGCATGAAAAACTTATACGTCAAGTACATGGCATTCGACCGTAATGAAGTAGATTTAAAATGGCATCCGGGCTCCGGTGGTGCTCTCGAAAGTTTTTCCCACCAAACCTTCTTGTCGTAATCATCGTGCTGAAATGACTCGTCCCTCGGTTTGTCGCTGTTTATTCCAAAGATAACGTTGAGGTCGCCTTTGGTGGTGTGAAGTGGGTTGTTGTGGAGTCGAAAATCGAAAGAGACATCGGCAACAGGCTTGTAAGTCATGAAGAACTCCAGCATTAGAGTTCGGTAGCCGGGTTGCTTAACGTCGGCCCACTTTTCCAAGTCAAGGGCCTTGATGCCCGCCATGAATTTCTCCACCGTCTTATCGTTAATGGCAATTTGATGATTCGAAAAGTCCGTATTGATATGCCGAGGAGCATAAATGTCTCGCATAATCAAAGATTTGTACAGTGTCACCTCCCTCTCGTCAATTATATCGAACGGAGCCAAGCCTCCCCCGACGTTGCTCGTTCCTTTCCAACGACTTCTTCCCATTGCTTCCTTTCCTTGGTCGTGAACCAAAAGCCATTGCGATGACACAAAGAATTTCAAAAATATAGATACAAAGGCTCTCTCAAGAATTTCGTCGAACACCTACTGTGCGACACACTTTCAACCCAAAACAACCTCTAAATTCTCCCAACTATCAATCACCTTTCAAAATCCCTGTAATTCAATTCCCAAGCAGTTAATGAGTTCAAGTTCAAGCTGTTTTACCTCGAGAATCACAGACTCGTGTTCTTGAGGTTTGAGGAAGACAATTTGGAATTGTTTCCTTTTCTTCTGAACGGATGGAATTGCTTGAGTAGTTCTCCGATCGGATACGTTTGCTTGCAAGAATTTGGGATTATGAATGCCTCAAAAGTGACTTTTCTCTTTTGCTCTGTAAAATAAGAGAATAATTAGTTAAAGGGTGAAATTTTAGAGTTAAAGAATGTTAGAATAGGGTGACCAACAAGCCAACTTGTGGCTGTGGTCTGCCCATTCTCTTATAATACAATCGGTTTTTATTCGTAATAATATCTTTTATACATATTGGCATTCCATATCTTTTGTCCCATGCTAGTTGCATAGGTATGGTCCTGATGAAGTTACTTTATTACGGTAGATTGGTCTAGCAGAACCGTGAGATAATCTAGCACGTAATGTAACTTGTCGAACTTGTTCCTAGTCGAAGGGTTACGCCATAATGAGGATACAGGCCTTTCCCATTAAGACTAGTACTTAGTGTATGTGGACCGCGTCTCATCGGTCACGGTGTCTGGACATCGACATACATAAGTAGGTGCTCATAAGATGAGTTCACTGAACTCCCTCACCTAGAAATCTCTAAGTGGTTCCCACTCATCGAGTAGATGATTTCTATGGTATAGCGTACAACATTAATCCTTAAGACCCAGACCTCATCGTGACTTCACTAGAGGACAGGCTATGTTGTGACCTGTCTCTGTGTCTCCTTGGAGGCCGATCAAAAGGGGCAACGTTCGCATAGTCGGGAATCTAGTGGGAAGTCTGTGCATGGTAGTAGGGGATTCGGACGCATGATAAGTCATGGATGTCCTGTGTGTTCTGATGGTTGATAAATCCTCGGAGTCTCTGGCCAGAGCTGATAGTGGGGTGTTTAGAGAAATGTGTTTCTCTAAGTCACACACGAACGGATTATCTTGAACCTAGAACGTACACACAGTTATTGAACTAGAAAGAGGTCTCGATGAACCAATACCTCTTGTTCAATCGGGACATAGATCGCGAAGGGATCGTACTGTACATATAAGCTATATCACAAGGTTCTTGCAGGCACTTCATTTGTATCTAGGGAATTATGATGCGTAGTTGCTAGGCGCCTCTCATAATTCGTTGGGTTCTGGTTTGACCAGTGATTAAGTAAAATGAGTTTTATTTAATCAGGGACTCTAAGGGACGAGTTCATATAAGAACAATGTGTTGTTCGAATCACAATGTGTTGTGAACCCACGGCTAGCTTACACCTGAACCATTGAGGGTCACACCACGTGTTTCCTGATTATTGAAAACGACAGCTAGAAATTAATTGTTAATTTTAGCATAGTTAGATATCAATATGATTGAATCTAAGATTCATAATTGTGATTATGAATTGAGAAAAATACGAGAAAATTATTCTGGACGCGAAAATATAATTGTTATATTTTTCGTAATTATCGTTTGTGAGAAATGATTTAATTCCGATGGGTTTTTAATTTAAAATTGGGTCGACCCAATAAGTTTTTTAAATCATTGGGGCCGATGTTTATTTAAATTAAAAGGATTGGGCTTTTTTAATACATGTCTTGTTGGACCGCCATTTTCAAGATGGGCCTTGAGTGTTTGGGCTTGGATTTTATTAAAAAAAAATTAAATAAAACAAAAACAACTTGGAGAATAACGAAACGGAAAAGGGAAGAACACACCAACAACAAAAAGGGAAAGACGGATTTTTGAAAAACCCTAAAACTCCTAGCCGACCAACCCACGTCCACCGGTCGCCGCCGCTTGCCGCCGGCCGCCGTCGCACCGAATCGTTCGGTCCTCGTTGTCGTTTTTTCAATCCCTCGACAGATCTAGTGCTCCGTCGTAGGGACGTCGGGTTATACGGTGTGTGACACCGATTCATCAGAGACGTGCCGGACAGCCACCTTGGCGTCGCAACCGTCGGACCGGCCGCCTTCACGCCGCGTAGAGCCGCCGCTGCGATCATCGCGCTGAGCCGCTTCGCTCAGCCCCGTCACCCAAACGTGCTGCTGTGACGCCGCGCCTGAGGAGCCTGCTGCCAGTCGCCGGAGTTTCCTCCCCGACAGCCCCGCTCCCGTAAGCAGGCTGTCCGTCTCCGACAGCCCCGTCGAAAAGGGCCGCTCCCCGCCGCTGCGAAAAAGGCCGACGACGTCCTGCCGGCGCTGCTCTTTTGCCGACGAGCCGCTCCTCCTCCGGTGCAAGGTAAACTGGGTAGCCGTGTATATATATATATATGATATATATATGCAGTTAGTATATATACATGTGTGTGTGATGTTTATGAAATAAATGCATGTTGTAATATATATGTATATGTGGCTGTATATTGTATAATATACATGACATATATGATGTATATATGTGTTTGATGTGCATGAATTTTACATATATGTATGATATATGTGTGTGTTGCGTATCTAGTGCATGCTCTGTGTATGTAATATGTGTTAATATGATTTATAAGTGTCAATGCATGTTGTATGTTAATATGTACTGCATGATGTGTTATATATATTATGCTTGCATGGTTTATAATATAAGATATTATATAATATGCATTATGTATAAATATAAATATTATATATATGTATATATGATATGTATATATATAATTTATAATTAAATATATGATTAATATAATAACATATATATAATTGTTATATATAATGTTAATATATTAATATATATATATAAATATATATAATTGTTATATATATATATGTTTAAATAGAAACCGATCATGCTCATTCGATTTTACGAAAGTCGAATTGTTTCGTTTATAAAAGCAAATAAAACATTGTTTGAATTAATTGATTATAAATTGGACCGTCGTCAATTGAATTCGATTCAATTAATTTAATTTTTAAAAATTTTTGTTTTCCACTGCGCGACGGTACCATCGATTCCCAACAAAGAAAACTGACTTATATAAAATCTACACTGTCGTCCGATCAGATTATGCTTCTATTTGATCGGATGTGAGTCCAGTGTGTTTTGTCCGATCGGATAATGCTCTTGTTCGATCGGATGGTTCTCCAGTAACTTTAATCCGATCGGTTTAGCCCTCCATCTGGTCGGATGGTACTGTTCGCTGTAATATATTTTTTTATCATTTATTTTTTTTGTATTTTGTTTTTATATTATTATTTTTTTTTTGCATTTTACTTTAAGTATGTAAGTTGACTTGTCCCTGCAAAACTCACGAGAATATTTGTTAAATAGAAATAAATCGCGCAAGCTCAAATCCTTTATTTATTCAATATGTGAGCATAATTGCTCCTTATTTAAACTGGAAATTCAACCAAACGATAACAAGCCAATTCTTAAACACAAGCGCAACTGAAATAACATTAACGTAAAAAAGGAATTAAGATCATATGACACTATTTGGGCTAGGGGGTGAGTTAGGTCCATAAGCTAAATCTTCAAGTTTTTTTATATCCTCCTTCATCTTGACAATTTTGGCCTTGAGTTCAACGATCTAGTCGTCTGCCTCTGCCAAGTATTTGTGAAGGGTGGCTATGTCCTCCGTCGGTGACATCTCTTCGCAGATATAATTGGAAATATCCGCCCTCATCTTGCTCATCTTTTATCTTTGTTCTTCCAGTTTAATTTCAAAACTCTCCACCGTGTCCTCTATTTTTTTCTACTTACCCAACCATGACCAAAGTAAATGGGGGATGGGTTTTTGCTCATGTTTCTTAGTGAGTATTAAAAAACCATGGAGTGTGAAAAGAAAAAGATTGTTGTGAGGAACAAAAACACTGAATATGGGTTTTTATAGGAATCCAAAGCTTAGAGGAAGGAAACCTTAGGATCTTTTAAAATCAAGAAGTTCCTAGTTTCTACTTGATTACCAAAAAATAATAGGATTTAAAATTAGCCAATATTCAGCACAATCCTTACCAAATCAGACTTACATTGCGTAATATTCTTCCCAAATCTGTGTTCAGAATCAATTGATTTTGCTGCGATATCCGATCGGATTGTATGTTGTCCGATTGGATGGTGTGTAGTCGGTATATCCGATCGATCATAGTCTTTATCCGGTCGGATGACAGTCCAGTAAGTTTGATCCGACCAATTGTCTTCATTTCTCTGATCGGATGCTCTGTGCTAAAGGTTGATTTAAAGCTTTCTACACATCTCAAAGCATCAATAATAACCCTATCTCTACTCCAAACTTCCAACATGAAAAATATGTACACAAATGAAAATAAAATAAGAACACTTGGGTTACCTCCCAAGAAGTGCAACTTTTAACGTCCTTTGCTAGACTTTACCTCGTATTGGTTCAAGAATCTTGAGGTGGATCATTCAGTAGCATGACTTCATGATCGATTTTGGGGATGGGTCCTCCATGGTATAACTTCACTCGATGCCCATTGACTTGGAATATGGAATCGCTTTTCTTGTCGTATAAAGTGACATCTCCAAATTTGTTGATATTAGTAATCAAATATGGCCCACTCCATTTTGACTTGAGTTTTCCTGGAAAAAGTCTGAAACGTGAGTTAAATAGTAAGGCTAGTCGCCCTACCTCCAATTCTTTTGGGAAAAGTTTTTTTTTCGTGCATATCTTTCATCTTTTGCTTGCTTGCCCACGCCATCTCATAATAGTCGTTTCTTATTTCCTCCAACTCGCTCAATTCCAACTTCCAAAATTCACCAGCCTCGTTCACATCCATGTTCAGTTTTCGTATCGCCCATTCCGCCTCGTGTGCTAACTCAACTGGAAGATGACAATCCTTCCCATAAACCAATCGAAAAGGACTCATGCCCAAAACCATTTTGTGAGCCGTTCGATATGCCCATAACGCATCGACCAGTTTCATCGCCCAATATTTACGGTTTGGCTTCATCGTTTTCTCCAGAATACCATTAATTTGTCGATTGCTTGTTTCCACTTGTCTCGAAGTTTGTGGAGGATAGGGGGTCGCTACTTTGTGTCGCACCCCATACCTGCTCATCAACCGCTCGAAAGCACAGTTACAGAAATTGCTACCTCCGTCACTTATGATCGCTCTTGGCATTCCAAAACGGCTGAAAATGTTCTAGTGTAAGAACTTGAGAACGATCTCAAAATTAGCCTTTCAGTTTGGGATTGCTTCCACCCATTTCGAAACATAATCAACTCCAACAAAGATGTACTCGTACTCTCCACTTCTCGAAAATGGTCCCATAAAATCGATGCCCCATACATCAAATATTTCGATAACTTGATTAGGAACCAATGGCATCTCGTTCTTCTTCCCTATTGGGCCCGATCTTTGACAATTATCGCATGTCTTGCAGTAATGGTGTGCGTCGGCGAATAGTGAGGGCCAATATAATTCGGATTGGAGGACTTTGAATGTTGTCTTCTGGCTTCCAAAATGTCCTTCCTTCATCATGACAAAACCTCAACACATCAATCTTTTCTTCGTCCGGCACACACCTTCGATAAAGTCTATCCTTGCAACGTTTATACAGGTATGGATCGTCCCAAAAGAAACTCATGCATTTAGACAAAAATCTCTTTTTTTATTGGGCGGAAAGGTGTTTAGGGATAATATTGCATGCAAGATAATTTACAAAATCAGCATATCAAAGCTCATCAATGTTTTCAATAGTGTTAGCATCCTCATAAGGAAAAATATCATCAACAAAATCAAGTTTGCTAGACTCGCTATCTATTATCATGCGAGATAAATGATCGGCAACCACATTTTCACATCTTTTTCTATCCTTGATTTCAATGTCGAACTCTTGCAAAAGGAGAACCCAACGAATTAACCTTGGTTTACTTTGGGTTTTTACAAATATGTGGCGCAAGGCCGCATGATCGGTGTGTACAATTACTTTTGACCCAACAATATAAGAACGGAATTTATTTAATGAAAACACTACATCAAATAGTTGACGTTCAGTGGTGGTATAGTTGCGTTGTGAACTATTTAGCATGAGACTAGCATAATAGATCACCCTTAGCAATTTATCGACCCGTTGCCCCATAAAAACCCCTACCGCATCATTAGACACGTCACACATAATCTCAAATGGTAGTGACTAATCGGGTGCAACAACAACCGGTGCCTGTGTGAGTTTTTCTTTCAATACGTTAGAGGCGTCAAGACATTTATCATCAAACTCAAAAGACACTTCTTTATTTAATAATTTACACAACGGGCGGCAAATTTTAGACAGATCTTTTATGAAATGCCGATAAAACCCCGCGTGCCCTAGAAAACTTCTAATTCCCTTAACATCTTTAGGTGGTGGGAGGGTTTCAATAACATCAATTTTGGCTTTATCGACTTCTAACCCCTTGCTTGACACAACATGCCCAAGCACAATCCCACTTTTTACCATAAAGTTCAATTTACTCAACATCAAACAAGACTCTACACATTGTTCAAGCACTCTAGATAAATTATTTAAACAATGAGAGAAAGATGAGCCATATACCGAAAAATCGTCCATGAAGACTTCGTGGAAGTCGTCAATGAACTCGGTGAAGATGGATAGCATGCATCTCTGGAATGTTGCTGGTGCGTTACATAATCCGAATGGCATCCTCAGGTAAGCATACGTGCCAAAACGACACATAAATGTAGTCTTCTTCTGATCTTCCGGAGCTATCGCTATTTGATAATAGCCTGAATGGCCATCCAAAATGCAATAGTATTCGTGCCCTGCCAGTTTATCGAGCATTTGATCCATGAATGGAAGTGGGAAGTGATCCTTTCTTGTTGCTGCATTTAGTTTTCGGTAATCAATGCACATGCGCCACCTGGTGGTTAAGCACGTTGGAACAACCTCTCCCTTCTCATTTTCCACAATCGTTATGCTTCCTTTATTCGGAATGACATGCACTGGTCTAACCCACTCACTATCTGATACGGGGTAGATAATTCCTTCTTCGATGAGTTTGAAAATTTCCTTTTTGACTACCTTCTGAAGTGTCGGGTTCAAGCGTCTTTGTCCGTCCTTTATTGGTTTGGCTCCTTCTTCTAATTCAATCCGATGCATGCACGTCACCGGACTTATTCCTCTAATGCTCCGATGCTCCAACCAATTGCTTGTTTGTACTTTTTAAGTACCTCGATCAATTCCTTTTCTTCATGCTCGACTAGTTTCGCGAAAATTATCACGGGGTTTCTCTCATTGGCTTCGAGAAAAACATACTTGAGGTGGCTCGGAAGTAGTTTCAACTCCATTTTAGGTTCTACCACGGGTTGAATAGACGTTTTGATCACGTGCTCCTCGTCGATCTTAAATAGGTCGACCACCCCCTCTGTATTAAAATCGTTGTCCTCGACGCTCCATTCCTCGAAAGGTATGATCCCAAAAAATTATTTCACGCATTGGTCCATTGAATCGAGATAAGAAAAATTGGGTTCCATTTAATGTGAAGGAATGGTTTGAATGTCTTTAAGTGAAAACGTGACCGATTTTTCAAACACTGAAAGTGTCATTCTTCCTCGCCCAACATCGATCAAGGTATGTGATGTTGCCATGAATGGTCTACCCAGAAGAATGGTGTGCTCCTTGCTTGATTTTGCAGCTTCTCCGACATCTAATATCACAAAGTCCACGGGAATTACTAAGGAACCGACTTCAACCAAAACGTTCGACTACTCCTAGAGGATATCGCACTGATCGGTCAGCTAACTAAAGTCTTAAGCTCGTTGGTCTCATCTCTCCAAGGTTAAACTGTTTGTAAAGGGTGTAGGGCATCAAGTTGATTCCTGCCTCTAAATCGAGCATTCCTCGAGCTTTTTGTCCATCCCCGAGAGTTATCGTGATGCAAAAACTCCCTGGATCGCCCACTTTCGGTGGTAGTGGTTTATGGCAAATTGCACTCACTTCTTTTGACAACACTATTCTCTCGTTTGCCTCTAGCTTCCTCTCCTTTGCTGCTAGTTCTTTGAAAAATTTCACACATCCCGGCATTGCTTTGATTACGTCAAACAGTGGTAAGTTTACGTTTACGTTCTTCAACATGTTGTAGAGATCCATGAATTTCTTGCTCTCTTTTGCTGGCTTGAGTCGGTTTAGAAATGGTACAGAGTCTTGGATGACTCGTTGCTGTTTGATATCGCTCAAATTCTCCTGCGTATGAGTTGTATCGGACCAGATATCTTCTCCAGTCCGATCGGACAAGACTTTCTGTCCACTAGTCAGATTAGAATTGTGCTTTGTCCGATCGGATAAAACTTTCTATTCTCCAGTTCGATCGGATTTTTGCCGGTTGGACAAATCTTTCTGTCCTCCAGTCCGATCGTAATTTTGCTCCATCCGATCGGACAAAACTTTTTGTCCTCCAGTCCGATCAGAACTTTGCTCCGTCCGATCGGATTCCTTAGATATTTTTTCCTTCAAAACACGTTCGTCATCATGATCCTCCCCTTCCATCACTCCAATTTCGTTATCAACTTTCTTGCCTCCCCATAGCACATGTATGGCCATTGACTGCTCGGGTTGACTGGGGAGTTTTGTGGGGTCGGCTCCGAGTTTTTCCACGGACGCGGAAAGTTACCCTATCATCTTCTCCAACTTTTCCATTTGTTTCTTTGTTCGATTATTTTCCTCGATGGTTCGAAGGGTCTCTTCTCGATTGTGTAGCGTTTCCATCTCTTGCCTCTACCTCCAAAGTCGTAACTCTTCGTCGGAATCTTGGGGTATTGGGGCTTGTTGTTGTTGTGGCGGAGCTTGATATTGTTGTTGTTGTTGTTGATCTTACCTCTGCGAAAAACATTGTTGATAACTACCTTGGCCCTTGTTCTGATAGGAGTTGTAATTGCTCGGTCCTCCTTGACTTTTGTTTGGTGGATGTGGCGCCAAATATTGAGGATCCATTTGCTTGGGCGGTGGTACGTAGTTGGGACTCCCCGGTCCGTACCTGAGGTTCGGATGGTCTCGGATAGTCGGATTGTACGAGTTGTAAGTTTTAGTGAACTTTTGACCAAATTTGTTGTTGAATTGGGATTCTTGCACGGCATTCACCTCTTCGTCCTCGTCTTCGTCAAATGTTGCATCATACGTGTTGGGTCCATGTCCAAATGCTCCACAAACTCCACACATTTCGTGTGATGGTTGCATCGTTTCCTTCTCGCGCGTCATCATTCCAGCCATCAATACAACTTGTTTTGTAAGCTCCTCAAGTTTGCTACTCTCCCCTTTTATTGCCGATACTTCGTTCACTCTAATTTTCCTTGGTTTAGAACTCGTTTGCCTTGATTCTCCCCCCCCAAAGTTCGAACAAATACCATGCCTCCATTGCGGTTAAGTCTCCAAAGTCGTCGGCCTTGTTCTCAACTTGTAGCTTAAAGTTTGGCAACAATCCTTCATGGAAATAGTTGTTGACCATCTCGGGCACTGTTGTTGTGATGTGGGCATGCTTTTAGAAGTAAATCAACGGGTTCATGGCTCGATTATTATTGGAGATCGATTCGATTGAAGGATCAAAGTGTTTCAAGCTTGGAAAATAGAAAGAAAATGAAAATAAAGCAATTAAAATAGCTAACTATCCTAGGAATTGAAATTGCAAGTGGGTAGAATGCCTCGTTCGGATGCCTCAATATGTAAATGCAAAGCAATAATGAAAACAAGCAAGAAAATGCAATGATTCACCAAGTACAAGCATGCAAGCACAAGGTACAACTATGCATAAAAACTTAAATAATGCAAATTTACTAAATTGAAAGCATGAATGGATAAAGCAATGAAAATAGACGGGAAAGTTTAAAACTTTATGAAAAATAACAAGTAATGAAGACTAGATCTAAGATTAAGCATGAAACAAAGCACAAAAATTTAATTCAAAATAAAGCATGTGTAAAACTCAAAATCAAGACGATCCAAGAGCCGATCTATGATCTAGATATGTCACTCATCTAGATTCCATAGCCAATTCATATGTTTCATCATGAATTCAAGGTGCTAAGGCTAAGATCATAACATGAAGAACAAGCATGAAAATGAAGAACAAAGCATGGAATTAAAGCATAAAACATGAAATTGAAAGGAAACTTACTTGAATTAGGAAATAAAACAAAGATTGAATGTAATTGCATCAAAAGTAACAATCCAGAGGAGTATTTGGATTTTTCTTAGGCTTACAAACCCAAGGCCAAGCATGAAAGTAAATCTAAATCTAGAAAAGAAATTACATCAAAACTTGAGATTGAATCTAAAAACCTAAGAGAGAGAAATTATATCTTAAAAACTAGAGAGAGGATTTTTAATCCCAAAAACCATGCTTGGGTTGGGAGAAAAATGAGAGGTGTCTTACAAAATGAAAGAGAGGTTCTATTTATACAAGTTAAATAGGGGTAAATGGGTCAATTATGCCATATGAGCTTAGATTTCCATGTATTGACCAAATTTGACCCAAAATTGTCAAAATAGACCATTTGGGTCGAGTTGGGCTCGATTGGCTCGGCAAAATTGCAAGGTGGCTCGACATGGGCCGAGATGGCTCGGCACTGGGGGGGCTGGCTCGGTCGTGGTCGGCAACTGTCGACAGGAGCTTGCGGGCGTGGCCAGCAGGCGCTCGGCAGGTGTGCGTAGGTGTCGGCAGGCACTGCGCGCAGTCGATCGACTGCTCTCGGCAGGATTCGGCGCTGGGCGGGCTCTCTGTCAGCAGGGCCTCGGCAGTCGGTGCAATCTGCTCGTGCAGTTTCGCAGTCATCGACAGCGCTCGGCAGTCGATCGATAGCTCTCGGCGCTGAGTCTCGGCAGGCTCGCAACTCTCGGCCAGCGTCGGCAGGACCGCTCGGCAGCGCCCGGCAGCTGCCGTAGGTCTCGGCAGCATGGCGCGCGGGACTTGGCAGATCTCGGCGGCTCTCGGCAGGCATGGTCGGACACTGGGTAACCCAGTGTCATATCACGTACCCACTGTCAACCACATTTCTTCAATTCGAGCCCCGATTCCGCTAAAACTCTAATCGTAAGCCCATGCTTGACCATATCCAAACTAGAATACTTCAAAATACCTAATTTAAATATAAAATTAATTAATTAAGATTAAAATAATCATATTAAGTATAAAATCAAAAAGAAACACGAAAAATAACAAAACGAGAAAACAAACGAAAAACCTAATAAAACTCGACTAAAAAATTACTAAAATCAACATAAAAACCTAATTAAAAATACGAGGAAAAATACAACAATTACATGCAAAACAACCATCTCGGGACTGTTGTTGTGATGCGGGCATGCTTGTAGAAGTCTGATTCGAACTTTTGTGCACCTATTTTTATTGAAGATTGTCAATCTTAAAAAGTTCGCCCGCAAGAGTACGAGATCACTTGTAGGTTGGCAAGTTCAAACCGAGTCGATCTCTCGAGGAAGATTAGATTCGAAAGTTCGTTTTGTGTTTATTTTCACGAATAAGAAAATAAGAAAAACTAATGAAAACACACTGTCGAAATTTGGTTTGGTTGTCGTAAAAACTAGAGATTAATTAAACTAAGAGCAATAAAATTAAGTCCAAATATTATCTAAGCTATGACCTAATTAATTAAATCTAGAGACTATATAAATTAAGAGCTAATTGACTAGATCTAAAGATTATTTTAACTATGAGCAATTAAATTAAATCTAGAAATTATTTAAACTGTGAACTAATTAAATCTAAAGTTTATGTAAATTAAGAGCAAACTAGTTTAAAAGACTTTAAAACGATTTAAGAAAACTAGGGTTCTAGAGTTTCAATTCGTCTCCACGACCTCTTGGGGATACCCAATTGATGGTTTTAAACGAATCTAGGCTCTAGACCCATAAGATCTAGCCAACAATAACCAACATAATAAATACTTCAAACTCAACACAATCAAAAACATAATTCGTCATGAACACAAAAATAGGATTTTGAAGATCTTTTATTCTAAGAGAATTAATTAAACTAATGAAAGCAAGAGAATTAAATTAAAGATCAAAAGAAATAAGAACTTACTAATTAACGAAGAAAGTAACGTCGTCCAAGCGAAGAAAATCCACGAACTTAAACTAATCTAAACTATCAACTATTCTACTTTACCTAAAAACTAGAAATTTAAAACTAAGAATTATGGAGAAGATGGAGAAGATTATCAAGAGAAATAGAGGAAAAACCTAGGGTTTTTCAGGCCCTAGGAGTCCCAAAAATTGTGTGTAATGTTTTCAAGAAATATGGGAAGGTATATATAGGTTTACAAAGACTTGGAGCACAAGTTTCCTTCCAAAAATAGTTTTCTGGGCCCGTTAACGGTCACTTAGCGGTAAGGGTAACCGCTAGGTGTTATCGCTAACCTCTCTGTTGCTCCTTAATGGTGGTGAAACGGTTTCGGCGCTGACACTGGGTAACCAGTGTCGATTATCATACCCAGTGGCGGCTGTAACCCTTCAAATCGAGGCCCGATTTCGCTAAAACTCCACTCGTGGGCCCTTTCTCGACTATTTCCAGACCAAAATACTTTAAAATACCTGAAATAAATATAAAATTAATTAATTATGATTAAAATACGATAAAATAAGCTGGAGACAAAAATACGAAAATATGCCCAATCTATCCAACTTATACCAAAATCAATAACAAAAACTAACTAAAATACTAACAAAAATCAAGACAAATTCATGTTAATCAACTACCCCATGCTTTATTGGTTTGTTCGTCCTCGAACAAACGATAGTTTCAAAGAATAACAAGAATGAAAATAAGCTAAAGCGAAGAGTCATTTTGTGTTACATAGATAATTTTAAAAATATAGATAAATGTAACCCAACCTCAAACGCTCAACCATTATTACATTGTTGCTCCAAAAACAAGTCATGCATCCTCCCAAAGGGTAATATATAAGTGTACGCTCAAAGCACTCAAGAATTTTTTTTATAGGGTCGTGTTTACGCTCAAACCATCAAAATACAAGCACAATAAGCAAGAACCGAAAATCAAAAACTTCTCCATTGCGTTTAAGTGCGTAACTAACAAAGAATCGGAATAGGTCTTTTCGGGTTTTAATGTAGGCTTTTTGGATGGGTATGAAATATATAAGTCATGTGGCTAACTCACGATCTAACGTGATCAATAACTCACTCAACTAATCTAATCACGAAGCAATGTGCTTCACCTCATTCAAAATAAAACCTCACTATGCACTCATAACGTAGCCTTTATACATAGGCTATTTCTAAACTCGAATCCCAAAACGACTTCTTGAACAAACCACTTAAACGTAGAAGCTTATGATACGCTTCTTCTTTTCAAACACAACTCTTGTCTCTTAAACATTAGGCCTCACTAAAATCAATAATACTAAAACTAAGCCTTTATAATCGTAGGCAACTACTCAACTAGAATCACCATCTTTTCTCTTATTTTTATTTTTTATTATTTTGTCCCCCTTTTATTCTTTTTTTTATTTATATGGGGTCTTCTTTTTTTTTTTTAATTGAAGGATGGTGATCCTTAACTTATTACAATCTTTCATAAACTCCCTAATCAAAACTCCAAAACACAAATACCAATAAAATAATTAACTCCTACCCCACGCTTTTAATGATGTAGAGTTGACTCAAAAACACCCATGGCTATAGAAAATGGATATTTGGCTATGATGGGCTCATTCGTAATTTATAATGGCTAATATATATGGATATAGCCAGACTAAGGGTTTTTTTTGTGCCTTAACGTCATGTTCAAAGCTAACTACACACAGTGATTTCAAAGAGATCTCTTAACAGAACTCACTCAAATACATGCAATGATTATCACTCAGGCTACTCACTGGCTTTTGTATAAATGTTTTTGAATTGATGCTACTTTTTAAGGTTTTACGAAATTATTTGCGTCCAATTACCATTTTACAATATATAAATAAAGATTTTGAAAAATTTATTCACTTATACACGCTCAAAGACAAAAACCTCAAATCACACATAGTTAACTTCGACAGACAAGCCAGACAAACACAACTTAGTGCGGGAATAACAGTTAATCACGTAAAATATTAGCTACTACAAATCACGAACTCAAATTGCACAATTATTTAAAAATATAAATCATCACTCGACCATCCTCCCCCTCTAAAAATCCGACAATCTCCATATTGCCATAAATAAAGAACAAGTAAAGTAAAGAGAGATAAGGAGTAAGAAAACATCCTTGAAAATTAAATAGTCGAGCTGCTCCAATAAGCGTAGTGCAAACATCCTTCGTCTTGAATCCGGTATTGAAAACGTCTTGATTAATGACCGAAAATTGCAGCTCGATTTCTTCACAGTTTTGCAGATTTGACCATGCTAGCGGTTACCTTAGTGGTAAGGACAACCGCTAGGTCAACCGTTAAGTTCTCTGTGCAACGCTAGCGGTAAGTATAATGGTTAGTGCCACCGCTAAGTATATCGTTAGCCCTTTCCTGTTACTTCTAGCGGCTGGTTTAGTGGTTGATCTCGTCGTTAATCGCCTAGATCGATGCTAGCGGTAAGGTTTAGCGGTTAGAGGTAACCTCTAAGTTCTCAGTTTTGGCGAATTTCTCCACTTTTTCTGCACATCAACAACGCATAAATGTACCAAAAAAAAAGACACAACTAATAAAATAAAAGAAAGAAAAATAAAATGAAAAACTAAGGAAAAATAGAAAAAAAAAACAAACACTTGGGTTGCCTCCCAAGAAGCGCTTGTTTAACGTCGAAAGTTCGACGCCGTCTATGAACGATGCTATCTCGAATCCAAAAATAAGTGACGATCGCGCCACGCCTTAATGTTCTCTAAGAGTAAGAATGGGCGATTAAAACTACCAAGGCGGGTATGGAAAGTAAGCCATAGAATAAAAACTGCAACTCGGTTTGGGGGTTGAAAATGCGAGTAATTGATCACCACGAACATATCAAAAGTAAATTGGGGCACAGGGTGATCCGTAATCTTTGGAAACACTAGGAAACCCATCGAACATAAGAAATGATCATCTGCCAATCCAAGCTCCTTTGTCTTGTTAACATCCCCCTCAACGTTATGAAAAATATTTGAAACTATATTTGGGCATAGGGAAGGGGGATTTAAATTTCCCTCAACTATCTCGTCCACCACCTCCATCTCAATATCGAACAACGCTTCAGGTGGCTCAGTAATAGACTCGGCCATTATATCCTTCTCTAAATATTCTTCCACCACTTCAAAATTAAGATCCATCAACGGTTCGGGTGGCATGACGTGAGGTTCAACACTCCCATCTTTTTCTAAAATTAGAAACTCCTATACAACATCCTCAAATATACTAAAATCCTCCAGGATCTTCAACGGTAACATCCTTACATCATTATTCAACACTTCATCATAAAGCACAAGAGGAGCGATCCCATCCAAATTCTCCATAACCTCCTCTTCACATGTATCTCCCAAACGATCGTGCAAGCTCGAACTCTCAACATTCATGATGGTCTCAATCTCATCAAAAAGTGGCAGCGCTGGTTGACTGGAAGTTTATTTCTCTCAGTCGCCCTTCTTGCACTTGGTTGATAGTCTTCATAGCTTGGGTAGTAAGGAATCGAGTCGGGAGAGGAATAAGATTTGTAGCTCGTAGGTTGGGAAGAATTAGAATTGGGGGGAGCATATAGATCGTCTTGGCTTGAATAGTATCGGTCCCATCTAGGTGAGTAGAATTTTTCCATGAATCGTTTGTACACATCCTCCCACGTTGGTAAGGAATTGGGTTCCAAATGTACCAACCATTGTCGTGCTCGATCAATTAGTGTCCTCAAAAAGAGCCGCATCCTCACTTGATCTCTTGTAAGGTTGAGACGAGGAAAAGTCCGGGTGATGTCTTCGTATGCTTGGATGAACTTCACTGGGTCCTCACTCGGATGCTAATTGAATTCCAGCAGTTGCTTGTAGTAAAAATCATCAATATCATACTCCTTCATTGCAGGGCTTATTGGAATCACCGGTCCAGGAACAGGAAAATTAAACGGATTGACATACCATTGTTCGACTAATGATTGATATCCTCGATTTCTCGACATTTTTTTTAGGTCGTTGAACCTAGGCTTCAAGAGATGTACCTTGTATACACAACACTCAACGCACAAGATTAAACATACCAGTGAGAAATAATAAAAGTAAACGAAAAGAAAAATCACAATAAAATATTAAAGATAAACGAAACAAATAAAAATATAAATAAAGATCACGAAGGGCAAACACAAAATTCACAAAACTCGAGAAGTTTTACTATTGACAAGCTCCAATTCCAAATTTCTGTTCAAATTATCTCTCTAACCGTTCGGGGTTCCAATCGAATTTTCAAATGCCTCCAAGAACATTGGAAAGGGGGTGGGGGAGGTGGGGGGGGGGGGGGGGGGGGTGTAAGAGAATTCCCACCCTGGCTAATTGAATTCTGAGAAGCCACTTCTGTGGACGAGAGCTCTAAACTTGAGAAGTTTTCGAAGTGCCCCATCGCTGAACCCCGTGTGTTTGTGATAAAAGAGCTTGAAGAGGATGCTAAACGAAACCCAATTGATGCGGTTGTGCTAAAAATGATTAAGGTGTTGGGTTGCAACAAATTGGCGAGCTTGCATGGACCTTGTTATCGAGAGCTAATTATCGAATTCTATGTCACCTTTGCAAGGAGTAGTCCCAGGTTTATTTGTAGGCTTGCCGGGAGGGAGATTATAGTGGATGAGAATGTGTTTTCTCAAGTATTGGGGATCTAGTTTGGCGGAGAAAAGGCTCATATGGAAGGAGGTGTGCCCGAGCTTGAGATCGAGAATTTTAAGAGAAATGTATTAAAGGTCGATGCGGGCAAAGAGGACGAGAGAGCAGTTGCACAGATTATTGGAGATGACTCTTGCTATCATATGCATCGATTCATAGCTCATGTCGTTCTCGAAAAGCAAGAAGCAAAATTTCTCAAGTCGAGCTAGCCTTACTATGGTATGCGTACCACGGGATACACCCTTGTATTCGTTCGGTCATAATCTCCATAATTGAAACGCAAATTGTTAAATCCATGAAGAAACTCGGATTCGGACCCGTATCACTGCTTTGGCCTTACACGCGGGTGTGGACGTGTGGAACTTGGGGTACTCGCCGCTTAGAGTTCGAAAAGTCAGGCTTGCAGTGACACGAAAGCGCACCAACCTAAGAAGAGGAATATCAAAAAAACCACATCTCCATCCGAGGGACCCTCCCAGAGTCGGGCTATGGATTCGGATACGGCCCTTGATAGCCCTTTAGAGGGATGGGCGGGGGTCCATCATGAGATACGGGATTTAAGAGAAGCAAACGATCGTCGGGACGAAGCGAATAGAGTTTTTCAAAAAACGATCATGGCTCATCTTGACCGGAACTTGAGGATATGAAAAATTTGCAAGAGCGACAAGTTCGGGATAGGAAGGAAAGTCACAAGGAGTTCAAGACATTGAAAAAGATACTCTTGACTTGTATGTGTATGAAAAAGGACGCGGTGGATGGTGACGAGGAATCGGAGGGGGCGCATCAAATCGTCAAGAGGAGGACGAATGACTCGTATAAAAATGAGAGATTCGGGGTGGAGCGTGAGAACGTGGATGAAATGGAAAACTTTGGAGGATAAGGGCTCGGAAGAGAGTCGGTGGAGAATCAAGAAGTCAATGCACGTGGCAAGGAGATCGTAGTCTTCACAAGGAGAAAGAATCGTCCGAACGTTGAAGTTGAGGCAAGAGAGAGCGAGGAGCTAAACGAGGATGATGATATCGAAGATGACGAGGATGATGCTCAAGAGGTGGAGAATACGAGAACGATGACGATTCAATTCGAGAGAGAAGAGGAAGATGATGATTATCTTGACCCGAGTCGTCCATCATTGGCAGGAATTGATGAAACCCATTCCTTCCATCCGTTGGTATGGCATGGACGACACCGGATCGGAGAGCGACGAGTAAGTGATGCGGAGGACGATTATTGAGCACGACCCTTTTCACTCTCTCTTGAACTCTTTTGATTTTGTAGTTTATTCAGTTATGTAATATATATATATATATATATATATATTTAATATTTGGTACTTTTGGATTAGTTTGGAGACGTCCGGACGTTTATTGTATGACATCGTATGCTCGTTTATCTTATGTATTTGATTTGATGTGTTTTTAATCATTTCTTTAGTGACGTGTTCTGATTTCCGACTCCAACTGTGATTGCTTTGTTAAGAAAATAGTGGTTATGAAGCCGAGAGAACCACACCGTGTTCGGATTGATGCTCGGGTTACCTTATGTTTAAGTGGACCCCACCGAGCTCGACCAAAACTCGCTCGGTTAAGGAAGTTTCTTATTCAACCCCCTCGTTATTTGTTTCGAATTGATTTACAATGGGGACATTGCACGGTATTAAGTGTGGGGTGGTGGGTAATTAGTTTTTAGATTCGGGTTTTGATGATGTGATGAATTCTTGGCGAAGTGACGCTTACTATTTGCGCATTTATATGGTTTAGTCGATTTTTGTGTTTTTTTTAGTCGTTATTACATTGTAAACAACTGCACGTGCTTGGAAGTTTGAATAGTTTACTTGTCGGGTTTTCGCATGTTTATGGCCTCTTGTGTGAGGAGTTGAATTTTTGTGCTTCGTCCAAAATCCGCCTATATATAATATATATATATATATATATATATATATATATATATAATCAACATTTTCTCGTGAAAAGATTGCAAAGCTCTAAAAACTCTTTTGATTTTGCTCCCAAATTCGGTGCAAACTAGTGAGAAGCCTTGTGTGAATTATCGATTTTGCTCGCATTTTTATGGAAATTGCATTGAGGTGGCTTGATTTTGCTCGTACATTGAATTGAACTTTTTCGCTTTAAAATAAAAAGCTCGTCCGCAAGAGAACGGAGCTATTGTAGGCGATAAGTTGACTCGAGTCGAATCACAAGGAAGACTAATCGGAAACTATTTCGGTGTTCGATTTTACGTATATAGAAATGAAAATAAAAACTAAACTAAACACTCGATCCAATTTAGTTTGAGGTTTTCTAACATCTACGAGCAATAAAATTAAAGTCTTTAAAACGATTATAAAAACGAGGGTTCTAGTGCGGCAGAGTCATCTCCACGATTGGGGTTGTCAATCCCGATGGTTCTAAACGACTCTAGACACACTAGAACGATAAAACTCAACCAAAGCTCATGTTACTCTAAACGTCATACAATTAAAAACGAGAACTTAAGCATTTAAAACCTGCAAATTACCAAGCATCACCAAGGAAATGAAAGCTTACGAAATTAACGAGAAAAGTCACGAAGTTCAAACGAGAAATTAAACTACGAACTACACACTATCTATCTAACATCTAAAGTCTACAAAAATAATATAACATCTAAAATCTAAGAGACTAAAATGAAAATACTAAGAAGTAAAACAAAGACGAAGAACAAACGAGGAAATGACGACTCGAACTTGCTATCTTCGAATTTTAAACCCTAAACATGCGTGTAATCGAAATGGGGCAAGAACCGAGGGGTCTATGCATTTTCTAAACCTTCCCCCAAGTTCCAGCACCCTAAAATGAAGAAAACCACTGGCCTTTTATAGATTTTTCAAAAATAACCGCTCAAACTGCTGGAGCGTCGACGGTGCGTCGATCAACGCGGGCGCAGGCTGCTCGCGTCGATCGACGGAGCTAGGATCGATGCAACTGCAAGTGTGCATCGACGGTGCGTCGATCGACGTGGGCGCAGGTTGCATCGTCGGCAGCTAGTGTCGGCATGACTCGGACACTGGGTAACCCAGTGTCAGACTGGTACCCAGTGTCAGCACAGTACATTGCTCGTCCAATCTTCGTCGTCTCGAGCTATAACACTAAAATAAAGCAAAATTAGATTATTTCATATAAAATAAAGTAAAAACACATTAAACACTAAACGAGACGAAAAACATCAAAAGGAAGAAAAATGATAAAAAGATAAACCTAAACACCCTAAAAGCACACAACATACGATGCAGAAGCACACGAAAATCACATACAAATATGTACAAGTCAACTCCCCCACACTTAGCTTTTTGCTTGTCCTCAAGCAAAATCTAATCTAGACGTAGACAAGGAAAAGCTAATTACCCGATGTCCTAATCACCAATGCATTCATATGATTCAAGAAGTTAATGCATTAGATAGACTAAAGACTCAACTAAAAGGACGACACGATAACGTTGAGATAAGAGATTTAGACTAGCTTCTGAACACCTAAAAGTAACTAGTTGACCTCCATGTACGTCACCCATCCATGCCTCGGCCAAAGTCTATCCCTGCTCAAACTGCCAAATCATCACCCGACTAGCCCAGTTATCAATACACCTCTTTAACAATATAATCTAAGAAATAAAAATTAAAAATAAGAACTTAACTTGTACAAGGTTTTCTTCTTCTTGTACTTATTCTTTCTTTTTCTCTTTTTCTTTTTCTCTTTTATTTATTTAAATTTTTTTTTTTAGAGTACCCATCAAGATGAGGTACAACAAAACGAACATAATTTACATCAATTAACAGCGAGAGTTCATTAACTCTATTCTTCCGTTGATTTGTGCAACTGATAGCATCTTTTCAAATTCAACACATGGAGTATTAACATCTCTAAAATAAAAATAAAAATTACATAAAGTCCTATAGAGGTTAACTGAAAACGGGGCTAGTAGAGAGTATTCGAATCTTAAGAACGAACATGAATAGAACAAAGGACAAGAACACTTCATAGATTATTTACACTTCATTCCCCACAATTACACTATTGTTCGAACGAAAGTCTAAATATCCTAACCAAAGCATCTAACCACGTCACTTCATCAAGGTTCCAATCAATATCAATACACACGACTCAAATCAACCACAAGCAAGCATACAAAAACTTACTAACCAAACCAAGGACAAACCCCCCCACACTTAAACCATACAATGTCCACATTGTATAAAATGAAAAAAATTAAGCTAAGTATGGTAAAGGTGAGAGAAAGAAAGATACGTCCCTGAATTTGCACTTGTGGTGATGAGTTGAGCTTCGAAAATCGTCCAACGGGTCTTAATAAAGAATGGGACCTAAAAACACACAAAAAAAAACACACAAAAATATATAAAAAGTTAAAAGGGGCTTGGGTTGCCTCCCAAGAAGCGCTTTATTTAACGTCTCTAGCTTGACGACGTCCACAGTCATTATCATCCCGGATCCAGAAATAGATGACGATCGTGCCACGCCTTGGTATTCTCCAAGAGCAAGAATTGGCGATGATAATCACCAAGGCGAACACAAAAACCACGTCCCGGGATGCAAACGGGCTCCTTCTCAACTTTCTCTTCAAACACCTCCTTCTCATGTTCGTACAAAGCGTCAGGCGGCACGACAAGAGGTTCAATAAATTCACCCGAAGACAACTCTCCCACACAGTCGTGTATATAATCCTCAAAAAGCACGGGAGAGACAATGCCGACTTCCAGCTCTTTCTTCTCACCCACAAATTTCACATCTTCGCACATCTCGTTCAAAATATCATCAAAGTTGGAATTGCCATCAACAAAGGTGGAATTTTTCATATAAAAGACAGGCAACTCCTCATGACAAGGTTGGTCTAGCTCGTACTCCTTGTTGTCAAATTTATCTAATTGAATATCGAGGCGTTCTATGCGTTCATCCATACATTCTATGCGTTCATCCATACGTCGAGTCGCTTCTACAATCTCGGCTAATAGATCTTGAGAAACAGTGATGGAATGATCGCTGCTCGAAACATAAGCATTGGATGTGGGTGGAGTGTAAACGTCGTAGCTCGAAGAATGGAAATCTTGAAATGTAGGAGCATACGAGTCCGCGTTCGGATAAGGCATGGAAAATTGAGCATAAGAATCATCAAGACCTGGATCATAATACCCACGGGACGGTGCATAAGCGTCCATGCTCGGACCATAGAAAAATGAAGGACATGTGCCGAAATGATCAAAAGGATGGGTCCATTCTCGACTGCTCGGAGCGTACGGGTCATAATATGATGAAGGAACTTGACAATCGAAAGTTGGAGCATAAATGTCATCATATGGAGAACTAAATTGATAATCCGCCATCTTCAATCAAAATAATCTCGAGTCTTCAAAAATGTGGCTACAAAGCACAACACTCAAAAACCGAGATTAAACGTACCAAAAAGTATAAAAATAACAAAATAAAATTCAACAACAAATACTAACACAAACACACAAATAAAAGCAAACACCAGAAATCGTAGCCTTTAGCCATCCCCGGCAACGACGCCAAATTTTGAATCGAACTTTTTCGCTTTAAAATAAAAAGCTCGTCCTCAAGAGAACGGAGCTATTGTAGGTGATAAGCTGACTCGAGTCGAATCACAAGGAAGACTAATTGGAAACTATTTCGGTGTTTGATTTTACGTATATAGATATGAAAATAAAACTAAACTAAACACTCGATCCAATTTAGTTTGAGGTTTTCTAACATCTACGAGCAATAAAATTAGAGCCTTTAAAACGATTATAAAAATGAGGGTTCTAGTGCGCCAGAGCCATCTCCATGATAGGGGTTGTCAATCCCGATAGTTCTAAACGACTCTAGACACACTAAAACAATAAAACTCAACCAAATCTCATGTTACTCTAAACGTCATACAATTAAAAATGAGAACTTAAGCATTTAAAACCTGCAAATTACCAAGCATCACCAAGGAAATGAAAGCTTGCGAAATTAACGAGAAAAGTCACGAAGTTCAAATGAGAAATTAAACTACGAACTACACACTATCTATCTAACATCTAAAGTCTGAAAAACTAATATAACATCTAAAATCTAAGAGACTAAAATGAAAATACTAAGAAGTAAAACAAAGACGAAGAACAAACGAGGAAATGACGACTCAAACTTGCTATCTTCGAATCTTCAACCCGAAACATGTGTGTAATCGAAATGGGGCAAGAACCGAGGGGTCTATGCATTTTCTAAACCTTCCCCCAAGTTCCAGCACCCTAAAGTGAAGAAAACCACCGACCTTTCATAGAATTTTCGAAAATAACCGCTCAAACTGCTGGAGCATCGACGGTGCGTCGATCGACGCGGGCGCAGGTTGCGGGCGTCGGCAGCTAGTGTTGGCATGACTCGGACACTGGGTAACCCAGTGTCATCACAGTACATTACTCGTCCAATCTTCGTCGTCTCAAGATATAACACTAAAATAAAGCAAAATTATATTATTTCATATAAAATAAAGTAAAAACACATTAAACACTAAACGAGACGAAAAACATCAAAAGGAATAAAAACGATAAAAAGATAAACCTAAACACCCTAAAAGAACACAACATACGATGGAAAAGCACACGAAAATCTCATACAAATATGTACAAATCATACATGATTGAATTTGGAAATGACCTCGAGGCACATATATCACCCTTATTCTGGCCATATCCAAATATATAAGCTACTTAAAAATCCCAAATGAGCCCCCTTGAGCCTATGTCCCATTTCTTGTTAACCAAGCTCGATTTTAGCTCTTATATCTTCATAATTTGTGAGGTAATAGTGTATGATTAGTTGACTATAAATGTGAGGGAAACCGATTGTGGGTTTCGGGTTTTGAGTTGCTTATACACAAAAAAAAAAGAAAAAAAAAAGAAGAAGAAGAATACTCCAACACAAATCACGAAAAGTTATAAAGCGTGCGTTCAAGTAAAAAGCCTAATTTAAAGGCTAAATTTAGTAAAAAGAAGCAAATTCAAAAAGCTTCTATGTGTTGTGAAATAAAGTCGGAAAGTGTGTAAATATACGAAAGGGTTTCGAAGGAAAGTTTGGTGAATTAGGAAAGGTGAAGCGATTATAAGCTTCGGGTTTTAGAAATTAGGATTTTGTGTGTTATTGATCACATTCGATCGTGTGTTAGCCACTATATCCAAATACTCCATACCTTACCAAAGAGCCAACATTACAACCCGAAATAAAGATCTCTTTCGATTCTTGTTTGGTCATGTACAATGGGCAATTCTGAGTTCTTGATTTGTGAATCTTGAAGAGATTCATGCAATATCTGATTCGAGCGTATACACGTCCCATATAAATAAACACTTGAGCGAATTGAGCGAACACCCTCAAAATATCCTTGGAGAGGAAGCCATCGATTTGGCTTGCATCTGAGAAAGAGTAATACGAGCAATGCTTGACGATAGCGAGTCTATGTTGATAATCCCATCATATTAATAAGGATAAGCACAAGGATTTTTCTTTTCGCATAATGTTCATTGCATGTACGTTCTCGATTATTTTCGTTGTTCGAGGACGAGCAAACCGATAAGTGTGGGGTAGTTGTTTTGCATATAATTGTTGTGTTTTTCTCGTGTTTTTAATTAGGGTTTTATGTTATTTTTAGTGGTTCTTGAGTCGTTTAGCTTTGTTTTCTAGGTTATTCTTCTTATTTTAGGGTTTTTGTGTTCTTCTTTTGATTTTATGCTTAATTGGGTTAAATGATCTAATTAATTTGAAGGTTGTTGAAATGCTTGGGTTTTTATGTTCAAAATTCTTATTTTCATAGGTAAAGGCATTCAAGGCCAAAATCCGAATCCATGTAATGCCAAAAATCCATGCCAAGCATGATGGCACTTGTTAACATTGAAGCCAAAAGTTGTGCCAAGGAGGAGCTTAAAGTGGCAAACATTCTGGAATCATTGCCATCCCTTGCCATCAGCCGCCATCTTCAGTGCCAAGACATGGCGCAAGTCTAGGAAGTTCCCAGGCAAGGCAAGCTCTGCCATCTCGCAAGCCTAGGCAGCGCCCAGACAAGGCAAGAGCTGCCATCTCGCCCGCCATCTTCAGCGCCTAGGCAAGGCAAGCGGTGCCATCTTGCCCGCCAACTTCTCCTCCGTTCTGCCCGCCAAGCACTCAGCAACCACAACCCTTGCGCCATCTCACCCGCTATCTCTTGCGCCCATGTCTAGCCAATATCCTTGTCGTTTCCAGTGCCCAAAGTCAAGCAAAGCCATAATTCCGGGTCAACTTTGCTTAAACCCGGGAAATTCAAGGCTATTAGGCTAATTTGGCCCATTTAAACCCAATTACACCTAGTATAAATAGGACACAACTCTCATTTTTAGATATCACTCAAATTTCCCAAGCTTGCATGGGTTTGGAATATTTTCTCTCTCTTATTCTTAGTTTAATTTTGAAGACTACCTTGGGTTTGTAAGCTCAAGATGAATCCAAGTACTCCCTTGGATTTTTACTTTGATGCAATTTAATTCAAGTTTGTACTCTTCTCTTTTAATTCAAGTAAGCTTTCTTTATTTTTATGCTTTGTTCTTCAAGTTATGCCTTTTGCCTTAGATCCTTGATTTCTTGCTTGATCTTGTGAATTGACTATAGAATTTAGATGAGTGACACATCTAGGATATAGATCGAGTCCTTGATCGTTTTTATTTCAAGTCTTTCATATGCTTCATTTGATTTTTATTTTTATGCTTTGTTTCATGCTTAAATCTTAGATATACTCTTTGTTATTTCTTATTTCTCATCAAGTTTTAAACTTTCAAATCAACTTTTATTGCTCTTTCTATCCATGCTTTTGATTTTTGGTAATTTTCATTATTTGAGTTTTTATGCATAGTTGTACCTTGTGCTTGCATGCTTGTACTTGGTGAAACATTTCATTTTCTTGCTTATTTTCATTATTGCTTGCGTTTTGATATTGAGGTATACGACCGAGGATCTGGCCAACTTGCTATTTCTATTTCTAGTGTAGTTTAGCTAGTTTAATTGCTTTATTTTCATTTCCTTTACTTTTCAAAGCTACAAACACTTTGATTCCTTCAATCAAATCGATTTCTGATAATATCAATCCAAGAACCCGTTGATACTTTCAACACCACTAAAACTCACACAACACCATGCACGACATTAATGGAGTAGATATGGACTCTTACGACAAACTTAGGTGGTATTGTAATGCAGTGCTTGAGACAAACCCATGAAGCATCGCTGACTGTGAGATTGATCCAGACACTCAAAAATTTCATTGGCTATTTATTTGCTTCTATGCTTGTATCACTGGTTTTTTGACTAGATGTAGGCTGTTGATCTTTTTGGATGTTACTTTTATTAAAAATAATTTTAAAGGCTGCTTGTTAAGTGCTGTGAGCAAGGATACGAACGGTGATTTATTCACAATAACATTTGCCGTCGTTGATGCTTAGAATGATGTTAATTGGGAGTGGTTTTGCATAAAACTTAGGGGTGATTTAATTTCTTCGGGCGTATCAAGTTTCAAAAGATTCACTTTTTTCAGTGATCGAAGTAGTGGGATTCTTAAAGTAATCATGATGGTTTTTCCTGGTAGCCACCAGGATAATTGTTTGAGACACTTGGTCGATAATCTCAAAAAGACAGTAAGAGATTTATTTTATGTTGGGTATGAATTTAATTTTTTTAATATTTCTTACTACTATAATATAATTATTCCAGATCATGTGTATTTTTTCATATCATTCTAACACTATGTTTTTTCCTTGTAAGGTTATGAGAAAGTACCCCATGCATAACAAGAAGCATTGGTGCTCATTTTTTAATAATGCTGTATATGCTCTTACGAGACAAGAGTATAAGCGACATATAGATAGTATATTGGAATCGATGCCTCTTGCTAGAGATTTTATTATGACGTCCGAGCCACAATGTTGGGCTAATTTTTTATTTTCTGGAGATCATTAGGGTGTCATCAATAATAATCAAGCAGAGTGTTGGAATAATTGGGTAAAACCTGCACGTTTCATGCCTGTTGTAGCTATGGTGGATCACATCAGAAAACAAATTAGGACCATGAACCATGCTCGCCGCGAAGGGGTTTCAAAATTTTCTAATGTGTTGTGCCCTAAGCCTGAAACAAAACTCGCATTAAACTATACTGCCTCCCATCCTTTAAAAATCACCCAGTCAAGTACATGGACATTTGAGGTATGTGATGCCGACAAAACTTGTGCAGTCGATTTGCAGGCTCGTACTTGTACTTGTCGAGAATGGCAAAAATCAAAAATATCTTGCAAACATGCACGTGTTTGCATTGAATCGAAGTCATTATTCGTGTATGATTTTTGTGATAATTATTATCAAGTTGGGATGTATAAACAAGCTTATGGTCGAACAATAAATCCTATACCAAACTTTGACCATAATATATTGATTTTTCCTCAAGACGATGTAATTCGTGCCCCCGATGTACGAGCTCACCCCAGTCGTAAAAGGACAGAGAGACGTCCATCACAAGTAGTTGTCATGGTTAGAAAGTGCAAAAACTGTAGTAAATAAGGGCATATTCGACGTACATGCAAAGAAGGTAAATAAAGGTGGATGCTCTAGTGTGTTTTGCGTTTTGAGGGTGACGGGTAAGAATATTTGTAATTTGGTCCAATGTGTTTTGAGGAGGTTGATTGGTTGAAATTTTTATAACCTGGTCCAATTTTTTGTAACTATAGATTAGGCTTAACTGGTGGGATTTTCTGTAATCTGCTTCAATATGTGACTGGTGGGACTTTTCATAACCTGGTCCAACCCTTTTTGTAAATATAACCTAGGCTTAACTGGTGGGATTTTTTATAATCATATCTTAGGACCTGTTGAAATTTTATGGAAAATATCTTGTATGTATTCTAGATAAGTACTGTATGACATTCTCTATGATGCTAATATATTGCATATTAAGTATTTATGATGAATGTTAAATTTTTACTTGAAGTTGTTATGATGACTTGTATTTCATTTGGTTGTGTATTAATTATATGGATTCTTCAAATATGTTTGATTAGGTTGGTATATTTATGTATTTAGTTAATTGGATGCAGTTAACTAAGTATCAAATGCATAACAACTAAGTATTAAGTACATGTGAACTAAGTACTAGATTCACATACACTAAGTACTAAATGGCATAACGAATAAAAACAAAATTGTCGAGAATTGGATGCATTTAAACTAAGTAACGGATGCATAAAAACTAAGCAATTTACATACACTAAGTACCAAAAGGCATAACGAATAAAAAATAAAATGGCCAAGTATTGGATGCATTTAAACTAAGTACTAAGCACTAGATGAACATACACTAAGTACCAAAAGGCATAACGAATAAAAAATAAAATTGACAAGTATTGGATGCATTTAAACTAAGTATCGGATGCATAAAAACTAAGTACTAAGTACATTTTAACTAAGTTCTAGATGCACATCACTAAGTACCGAAAGACATAAGGAATAAAAAACAAAATCATCAAGTATCGGATGCATAAAAACTAAGTAATAAGTACATGTGAACTAAGTACTAGATGCACATACACTAAGTACCAAAAGGCATAACGAATAAAAAATAAAATTGCCAAGTATTGAATGCATTTAAACTAAGTATCGGATGCATAAAAACTAAGTACTAAGTGAACTAAGTACTAGATGCAGATACACTAAGTACTAAAAGGCATAACGAATAAAAAATAAAATTGTCAAGTATCGGATGCATAAAAACTAGTACATGTGAACTAAGTACTAGATGCACATACACTAAGTACCAAAAGGCATAACGAATAAAAAACAAAATTGTCAAGTATTGGATGCACTTAAACTAAGTATTGGATGCATAAAAACTAAGTACTAAGTACATGTGAACTAAGTACTAAAAGCATAATGAATAAGAAAAATGCACATGGAATATAAAAATATTCGGGATAAATGAATCTACTCAATAATCGTGTCATTAAAAACATCAACAATACTTGATTTCAATACATTTTAAAGGACAACATTTTTGGTTCTATATCTGCATGGCATTGTGTCATTTCTCTTATTGTGAGTTATACATTGTCATCCACACATATATATATATATATCAATACTTTGTCTATACATATAAAATATAAGATTAAGAACTAATTAGAAAATTATATCCATTGTATGAATAAATGGTATCTAGTGGGAATAAACTAAGTGTGAAAAATAAATATTATATTATTTAGTATGGTTGCGGTTCTTAGTCTAAACATAAGTTATACTTGATCGGAGTGAAAATAGTACTTAGGTTCAATATAACTAGTACTTAGTGTGGAAAATAAACATTATTATTTAGTATGTTGCGGTGCTTAGTCAAAACGTAATTTATACTTGACAGAGTGAAAATAGTAATTAGGTTCAATATAACTAGTACTTAGTGTGGAATATAAACATTATATTATTTAGTATGGTTGAGGTGCTTAGTCGAAACATAAGTTATACTTGATTGGAGTGAAAATAGTACTTAGGTTCAATATAACTAGTACTTAGTGTGGAAAATAAACATTTATTATTTAATATGGTTTCGGTACTTAGTCAAAATATAAGTTATACTTGATCGAAGTGAAATAGTACTTAGGTTCAATATAACTAGTACTTAGTTTGTAAAATGAACATTATATTATTCAGTATGGTTGCGGTGCTTAGTCGAAACATAAGTTATACTTGATCGAAGTGAAAATAATACTTAGGTTCAATATAACTAGTACTTAGTGTGAAGAATAAATATTATATTATTCAGTATGGTTGCGGTGTTTAGTCGGAAAAATAAGTTATACTTGATCGGAGTGAAAATAGTACTTAGGTTCAATATAACTAGTACTTAGTGTTGAAAATAAACATTTATTGTTTAATATGGTTGCGGTACTTAGTCGAAACATAAGTTATACTTGAACGAAGTGAAAATAGTACTTAGGTTCAATATAACTAGTACATAGTGTGGAAAATAAATATTTATTGTTTAATATGGTTGCGGTACTTAGTCGAAACATAAGTTATACTTGATCGGAGTGAAAATAGTACTTAGGTTCAAAATAATGTAAATTCCACCAACAACATAACTTTCACTTCTCCAAAAACTGCACAATGTTCACTACCCCAAAACAAAAACACATTCTTAATAATGCAATAAAAAGTTCAACCAACCACATACATGAATATGCTACACCATACTCATTGTTGTCTAAAAATTCCGTTTGCATGCCTAAGAATCCGAGCACCCATGTACGCTCCATATGTACCAATTGTCCATGTTTGTTGTCGTGTCTACATCTCTTCATTATCAATGGCGTAACAACATGTACAGACACACAAACGATCCACAATCTTTTGACCCCTCTTGAGTTTGTACAAAACAAAAATTGAGTTTCTTTTCAACTTTTATCCCATATTTGAAGCCAATATAACTAGTCAAAAACTTTACCTAAAAATAAATTAAATTGAAAAAAACATATGAACAACATGAAACACATATTTAAATCGCAAAGAAGCACACGAAAAAAAATTAAACGGGTACTAACCAAAGTTTTTGTTGCCCCCCTATACATGGCGTTATCTGCCGAGTTCAAGTAAACAAACTTCTTCTGCTTCATGTCCAATACTAAAAGAAATAAATGGTACTTCTTATATACCAGACGAAATATATACTTGACATTATCTGTACATGACATGAAAGTTTTCTCAAGGACTGATATGGTGCTTTTAAGGAGTTGAGAAGCAAATTTCTCAAACTCTTCCCGTTTCACAGTCCGGTTACTGCCCCGCCTCTCGAAAGCATTTAACACATCAATCTATAAATAAGTATAAACTTTAGTGTTCATTATAATGAGAAGAATAAATTAAAATAATAAATTACCTGTACATATGTTGGCAAGAAACCAATGGATTGTTGACCGCTTTGCAAAGTCTCCATGTAGCAATCAATAAGTCGAGTATTCAACTATTTTCCAAATAATAGAGCGCACAGTAATTCCCCCGGTAAACTAAATTCATATTTGCTCCACACATTTATACTAACCAATAAAAAATGATTGTGAATATCCCTACATAACATATGAATATTTCAATAAGAAATTTATCTGATAAAATGTAGATTATTTACTTGAGGTCATCTTTTGAGAGGTACGACTCAATGACATTGATACCCTCAATAGAAGCCTCGACATTCCCATAAAAATTAGTACATCCTCTATAAATCTCCAAGGACTTCTTGGGATCACTAGTATCTCCATCCTCCTGCATTTTCCTTAGGTTATTTAGTTTAAGGATTTTAGAAAAAATCATCTTAAATATTATTTTACCTCAACATATTTAATATGTATCGTAGGTACTTTTGTCTTTTCTTTCATGTTTCAACGCTTGGCAGCGGGTTCCGATGATGGTGGGGTAATGAAATCCAAGTCTTTCACCCTTTTTTTCTATTTGCCCGTGTCATCACCCTCTTCACCATAGAAGATTGTTTGTCGGCATATTTCGGCTCTGGTGAAATATGTGAACCTTCGGCACTATCATTCACACTATCACTCATATCATTCTTCTCAACATAGAATATTTTTTCTTGTCTCTCATCTTCAGCCATGTCTTGCTCATTTGTCCCATCTAACTCTTCAATGTAATCATTCCCAACATTTTCACCAGTGTCATGTTCATTTGCCGACTCTTCCATATCATCATTCCCAATATCTCCAAAGCCTGCCTCCACGTCTTCTCTTCTACACTCAATCGCCGTAAACTCTCCTATTACATCCTCATCTTCCTCTTTATCCTTTCCTTCTTTCTCTTCTGACACGTTCACGTCATTATCTTCATCTTTCTCAGCTCTCAATTCTTCCATTTGCCTCTTAAGATCTTCATTTTCTTTAATCAATTGTATCAATAATTGATCAATGCTGGAAGATCCCTGTGGAAGAAGAACAAAAATATTATTTACTACAATTGTAATTAATAAAATAAAATAGTTTCATTTTCTATCTCACCTTATTCCACATAAAAAGAGAATTTTAAAAATTGCCCTCTAGGTTTTGGGTAATTATAAGAACCCTAGAAGAAGTTGTATGGTATTAATTCGGTCTTATATATTTGTCCTTTATAAGGATAAAAATAATGAGGAGAAACCCCCTTTAAAATTTTACAGTACCATTCTTTTGGAGATTATTTTCAATCTTGAAATTGCTTTTCTTGTGAATTAGAAAAAAAGCAATAAAATAAAAACAAAACAAAAGAAAATTGATTAAATATAAACCTGGTTTTGTAGAAATGATAGCTCTTCACGATCAGGAGTTACTTGATAAATCTGAGGATTACAAGTTTTCAAAGTGAGTAAATATTTAATATACATAAACAAACTACTTTACAAAATAAAATTGATACCTTGTGTCTTTCGACTTTACTAAGCGCCTTTTTAGCTCCTATAATTGTTGAAGGCATTTTGATGCTCGTCCATTGAAATACTCGTGGAATTATATAAATATTCGAAAGGAAACCTAGTGATGGAATGCGTATAGCCAAGCCTGTATAAGTTAAAGTTAAAATTCTAGCATCATACTTGATCATTAATTATATAGTAAAACCTAAATAAAACTTCACTAACCATCAAGCCTATTGTGCATCCATCAATGTATTGCTTTTCTCTATCTCTAACATGCCGAGCGATCTCTCCAACTAAGAATCTATGAGTAGCATCACCCCACGCATATTCACAAATTCTTGGCAGATCATCAATGTATGAGAGCAAAAATTTTGGTGTCGCATAAGAAGAATGTGGAAATAAAATAGAATTAAAAACCAAAAGAGTGTACATCTAAACAAGGTCATCTGGACGACTATCATCTCCAGCAAATCTCTTCATCATTGCTATAATAGCAGGCCTTTTTATATTTTCCCCGACTTTTTACTCTTTTGACCCTGAGGATTTTCACTCAAAAACAACCTATTCACAGAGACTGTTCTTCTCTCCGAAGCAATATCTACAACTCGGCCACCAAGTTTTAGCCCAATTGTAATGCAAAATTTGGAAGCTTCGAACTTCACGAGTATATTATCTCCTAAAATAAAAGCATTTTTATCTAGCATATACTTACTAACTAAGGCTTCCACTATTTTGTTGCTAATTTTTAAATTCGGCATAGTCATGAAGAAGTGAAAAGGACTCCCATTTAGAGCTTCCTTTTGTTGGTCGGTAAGTAATGGAGTGATCACATCCATTGTTTCTTTCAAAGCCATCGAGCACCGGGATAACTTATCGCCAATCTATTATATATAAATAAACATCAATAAAAAAAATACTAAGACTACTGGAATTTTATTCGTAAAACCAACAAAATTGTGAATAATTTTTAAAACAAAAATATCAAATAAATTTATGCGAAACGTCAAAACATACCAAGTTCATATAAAAACAACAAAATAAACTAAAACCAACTAATAATTTTGTTTTGTTAATAAGACTCAGTAAAACATACCAGGTTCTTAATAATTTTAGATTAATTTGTATACATAAGTTCGTGAGTTGAAGTACCAATAATCCCCATTGTCAAAAGGTACACAAAGTCACGGATGCTGCCCAAAAAAATAAAAAATAAAAGGACAAACACTACTGGGATTCATTTAATTATCTTTTCCATAGAGGTATTGAGTTCTACATTTCAACTTCAAGATCAAATATTTGAAACGTAAAACGAAAACACCGGGGGTACAAAATCTAATTTAAAAACTCAAAAACCGAGTTAATTAAATGTATCAACAGTAAAGATTTCCAAACTCAACAATTATATGAAGAACCCCTTGTTGTCAAACAATTTTTCTTGGTTTTTCATCTATAAATTAAGCATGCAATATTTGAAAAAAAAATCCTAAGTTTTATTTTTCTTCAACGCAGAAGCGACGCTACGCTAATTCAAGCCTTGATATTGAGAAATTCAAATTATAAAAAAACCTCTCTTTCTTCAATTTCCACGGAGGTCGCATCTTTTTTTATTTTCCCCATTTTCCTTACACTGCCAGCGGAGGTCGACGACTTATCGGCATGAAAAGCGGGAATCTTCTTGTTTATTACTTCCTCTGGGTTGTCAACGGGAGGACCAGGTTTTGAGCTCCTCATTCTTTTTGAAACAGGGGCTAGTTTCTGCAACTCTCTGGAATCTCACAAGGTTGGAGAAGATGAGAATAAATTAGGGCTTGCGAATCGATAAAGATAGGCCTTCTTGTTGAGGTGAAATTTCAAGGTTTCCACTGGTGGGTTTTGGGGGAGAAAGAACAGAGATACGAAGTGTTTTTCTGAGCTGTGGTGAGGAGGTGGAGGTAGATTTGAAGGGGTATTTTTGTATTATCTAATAATAATGAGTGTAGTTAAATAATAAAATAAGAGGAGGGAGTGCAGACCAATTTTTTATAATGAGGGAGGGAAGAAAAATTTAAACATACAATTGAGGATTTATCCTCAAATTACTTTAATTTATATGTCCACCCTATTAATCCTTAACTCTTCTCGTCTGGTCCAACTTCATCTCACAACTTCACTTCTCCACCTTTCCCAAATTCCCCATCGTTAGTTCTCTATCGATTAGAGTTGTGATCCCTATCGATTGGAGCGGTAATTCTCCAACGATTTCAGCTCCCGTCCCTATATTTCAACAATTCTCCTACGATTTTAGTGGAGCGCTCCTTCGATTACAATCACTACAAAAAAATAGGCAAATGCGGACGGGTTTTGCTGACGGGCTGAAACCCATAAGTATATGCTGACGGCCTAACTATGCTGACGGAATGCTGATGGGCAAAGGCCGTCAGCAAGAAGCCCGTCAGCCGACCCTCAAAATGGCGTCAGTATACTAATTGGGAGATGGGTTTCCTGACGGGTCACTAACGGGCAACATTGCTGATGGGCACATGCCCGTTAACATAATTAAAAATATAATAAAAAAATATTGCTGACGAGTGCTTGCCCGTCAGGCAAATTAAAAAAATAAAATGCTGACGGTCCCATTCCCGTCAGCGTTTTGGGGACATATTCAGATCCCCATCTCAGCAATTACAGAAAACACGTAAGGAAAAAATTCCCCCCCGCCCCACCATCCACCCCCTGTCTCTTATACACATCTAGATGTGTATAAGAGACAGACTAAGTACTAAGCACTAGATGAACATACACTAAGTACCAAAAGGCATAACGAAAAAAATAAAATGGCCAAGTATTGGATGCATTTAAACTAAGTACTAAGCACTAGATGAACATACACTAAGTACCAAAAGGCATAACGAATAAAAA
>BMAC01000667.1:195738-246178 GCA_014905375.1 Phtheirospermum japonicum
TATATTAGGGTTTCAATTTAGATTTTAATATCCAATTAGGGGTCAGTTTAGGGTATAATTTCCAATTAAAGTTTCAATTTAGGGTTGAATTTAGGAGTAATTATATAATTAGGGTTGAATTAAGGATTAATTATAAAATTAGGGTTCAATTTAGAAATTATTACATACTTAGGGTTCAATTTAGCAATAATTAAATAATTTGGGTTGAATTAAGTAATAATTATAAAATTAGRGTTCAATTTAGCAATTATTACATAATTATGGTTCAATTATGCAATTAGGGTTCGTTAGTTCAAATAGGGTTCAATTATGCAATTATTTTTTAAAGTTTATGCGATGGTGGTTTTTATAATTTATTACGATTTAATTAGGAATTGATTGATGTTGTGATTGTACAATTGTGATTGATTGATGTTGTGATTGGTTTGGGAAGACGTTGGTGACGACGTGGTGTATGTTTTGCATGTAATTGTGGTATTTTTATCGTATTTTTAATTAGGGTTTTGTGTCGTTCTTAGTAGTTTTGAGTCGTCGCGTTAATGTTTTAGGCTGTTTTTCTTGTTTTAATGTTTTGAGCTTTATTTATACGATGTTGGAGATGTTTGTGTGATTTTTGGATTTTTAAGTTCGAAATTCTTGTTTTATAGGTGGCTTAAAGAGTTATATTTGCCCGGCGGACATTTTGGGTGGATAACGAGGAAAACCGAGCCGAAAGAAGCCCGAATTGACTGCCAAATCGACTAAAAGTGGGCCAAGTCGACTGAACAATAGAGACTAGAACGGAGCTGAAGAAGGGCAGTCGATTGACTGCCCTTCAGTCGATCGACAGGCAGTCAATTGACTGCACTCCGGTCGATGTAGTATAGTGGTGAGTATTCCCGCCTGTCACGTGGGTGACCCGGGTTTGATCCCCAGCAACGGTGCCTTTTTGAAGAGTAGATTTTAGTGGTGATAAAAATATAAGGGGTTCATGGCTTGGTATTATATAAATTCGATTGTTCGTAGGGATCAATGTGTTTTTAGCTTGTTATGATTAAAGGAAAACGGAAATTAATGGAAACTAGATGAAATACGACTAACTATGAAAGTAAATGAAAGTATTTCGTATGCCTCGTGCGTATGCCTAATGGAAATAGCAAGCAAGAATGAAAACAAGCAACAAAAAGCAAAGTTTCACTAAGTACAAGCAAGAAAGCCTAAGGTACTACTATGCATTCATGATCATGGAAACTTCAATAATGCAAATTAGCAAAAATCAAAAACATCAATGGAAAGAGAAACAAAAGTTGACGTTAGAGTTAAAAACGTTACGAGAAATAACTAGAAACGAAGAGTAGATCTAGGACTCAACATAAAACTATGCATGGAGATAATAAACAAAATAAAGCATATGAAATACTCAAAATAAGAATGATCAAGGACTCAATATATGATCTTGGTATGTCATCCACCTAGATTCCATAGCCAAATCACAAAATCCAACAACTAATCTAAGAGATAAGGCAAAATGCATAAATTGAAGAACAAGCTTGAAATTGAAGAACAAGTAAGAAGATAAAGAGAAACTTACTTGAATTAAGAAAGAGAATCCAAAAGCTTGAATGAAATTACAATCAAAATAAAACTTCAAGTGATGACTTGAATTCTTCTTGAGCTTACAAACCAAAGGAAAGGCTTAAAATTAAATCTAAGAACTAGAGAGAGAAAATAGATCTAAAAACTAGAGAGAGAGAAATTTAATCCCAAACCCATGCAAGGGTTGGGTGGAGAGTGGATCCATTATTTGGGTCAAGATGTGGGGTTTATATAGTTATTTATAGGGGCAAAATGTCAAAAATCCCGAAGCTTCCTGCAGTTCAGTCGATCGACAAGAGTGCAGTCCATCGACTGTCTATCGATCGACTGAAGGGCAGTCGATTGACTTCCCTTCTACAGCTCCGTTCCAGTCTCTGCTGTTCAGTCAATTTAGCCCGCTTTTAGTCGACTTGGCAGTCGATTTGGGCTGCTTTCGGCCTAGTTTTCCACCCAGAATGTTCACCGGGTGAATCTAACTCTTTAAGCCACCTACAAAACAAGAATTTCGAACTTAAAAACCCAAGAATCAGACAAACATATCCAACATTGTATAAATAAATCTCAAAACATTAAAATAAGAAAACAACCTAAAACCCTAACGCAACGACTCAAAAACCACTAAGAACGACACAAAACCCTAATTAAAAATACGATAAAAACACCACAATTACATGCAAAACAGTGCACGGCACCGGCCGGGAGGTTTCGTCCCTCTAATAACGGTTTTCTAAATTATTTTAAAAAATGATGGCGATTTAAAAAGTGCGTGGTGGTGGTTTTCAAATGTCGTGGTGATCGACAAGTTGTGTTTAATTAATATTTAAGTTTTGATACATATGTTTGATTGGTGACATTATTATATTTTAAGTTTAACAACTGATTATAATATAATATTGTAAGTTTTTAGTAAAAGTGACAGGTCTTAGTGATAATGTGATTATTTAATGTAAAAGTGATATTATCTCTATATAAATAAAACAAAATAATTAAATAAAAAGTTTATAAAATCATGTTTCTATAAGAAAACTTATCCAAATCAACCATTAAACTGGACTTGAAAAAAACAAAACAAAAAACAAAACAACGAAACTTTCATAAAAAGCCCAGCTTTATACACTTTATCTAACTGATCAGATTCACACTTTATCTAACTTATGAGATTCTAGTTATTTTTTCAGTTTCAACTGGTCAATAATTTTATTAGCCACAGTCAATTCCTCGATCGTCTTAACAACATCCAATTTTCTCAGGGGTCCAATCCTAGATCTCTAATCTGATTTTCTCACGGGTCAAACTCTCGATCTCTAATTTTATTTTTACAATCATCGTGACTTATTTTTTAGAAACACGATTGAATATCTGATCATAACAATTTCATGAATTTCTCCCTGTAACTTTTTTGGTGTTAAAAAGTTGGGGTGATATGGAAACACGGGTATATTGATTTTTTGTCGAACTTGTTATGATTAGTACTGGTTGTTGTTCGTAGTTCTCTAGGTTTCTTTATATAATTGTTTCTTAAGATTACACTTCAGCTAACTTGTTCCCGCTCCTGATCCTCTTCCTGCTGCTGATGATTATTATTATTATGATGATGATGATGCGGCGATTTAGTTTATTTACGAATGAATATTACTTATATTTGGTAGTTTATTATATTTTATAAATTATACGATAAAATTGTTAATTAATATTATGTTTTGATTTTTAATTTTATATTTTTTGTGGGAAATGCAAATTAGTTTTCTTATTGAATTATTGATATGTGAAATAAAAAAAGGAAAATCTTCAATTAAAATAAAGTAAGATTTGAGAATGCTGACAGGTAGAAATCGTCAGCATATGCTGACGGTAGATACCCGTCAGTAAAATTCGATTATCCCGACGAGTATAACCCGCCAGCTAATGCTGACGACATACACCACCGTCAGCATTTGCTGACGGGTCTCGGGTAATGGCAAGGTGTTTCGATGACGAGTAAAACCCGTCAAAAAGTCGTCAGAAAATGATGGCGGGTTCATTAATGTCGTCAGCAAATCATTTACTGACGCCAAAAATGCTGACGGGACTAACCCATTAGCAAACCAGTCAGCATTCGTTTGTCGATGGGTTTGCTGTGGGTTAGGCCCATCATCATTTAACTTTTTTTTTTGTAGTGAATAGACGAGAATCAATTGCAGGGTAAGCTCTTTTTGAGTTGATTGTTTCTGTATTCAATTAGGTTTATGCAATTTTTAATTTTGATCTCAATTTTCTTTATTGCAGCTCTTTTGAATTCTGGAAATATTTATGTTCTGTCGATTGTTGTACAAGTTCGAACATTGATGAGATTAGTTTTATTTTTGAAATTGTTCTATTATATGTTTGTAGTTTTTGAGGTTTTTACATTTAAGTTATGATGAATATGATATGAAGAATGCTAAGTGTGATTTTGAGTGATATTTGTGCATACTTCATGAAATATGTAGAACTAGAACTAAAATGATATATGATAGCTATACGTTATGTATATAGTAGTAATATGTGATGATATATGGTCTTCATGTGATGATATACGAGCAATTGGTTAAATGTGATGAACATTGTATGATTGTTTCCTTTGTTTTTGGTTCTATGTTTGGTATAGCTATATGTGATGATACATGACAGTAATATGTGATGATATATATTATTTATATGTTATATTATATGAGCAGTTGGTTACATGTGATGAATATGATAGTAATATATCATGATATATGGTAGTTATATATGATGATACATGAGCACTTGGTTACATGGGTTGGAACATTGTATCATTTTTCCATTGGTTTGCCTATTTTATGCAGTAGGTTTTATTGTTGGTGATATTGAGTTAGTTAACGAAGTAGTGAATTTGCAATATGATGATTTGGTAAGGGTGGCAAATCGGGTTACCGTGCCGTGTTCGTGTCGCACTATCGTATTATTTTAATTTTCTATCTTATTTTATTATAAATGTAATAATCAGTGTAAATCTAGCTTAATTTAGAATTCCATGCTTTTCATGTCGTGTCGTGCCTTATCGTGTCTTTGTCTCTATAATCATGTTTCTTATCATGTCGTGTTCATGTAGTGCTATCGTGTCGTGTCAGGTATTGCCGCCCCTATGATTTGGTTTGTATTATTGTAAATTATTCTAAGAAGTTTTTGATATGTATAATGACCATGCGTTTAGTGTAGAGTTTAGTGTTAGGAATGGCAAGGACAGGCGTAGGGTTGACGACTCACTTCCGATGAAACGCTTTCTTTGTTAGAAGGCTGGAAAGAAAGTAGTTTAATAAGAAATTAGGTGTTATACCAAATTAGATCTTAGAACAAATTGTCCGGTTTTAATTCAATTTAATGTTGATTGTTACTGATCATAGAAACAAGCACAATCATGAGTTATGTTCACCCAACCATAGTCATCTTCAATCTCATAGGAGAATCTCTTTGACTCATCTTACTTATCTTAAAGAGTTAAAAAAAAGTGGTGTTGGCGCGGACAATGGTTTAGAGTACTGAAAAATCACTCTGGTGGTTCATCATTTTAGGTTAGAGCACTAGAAATGCTTATAATGCCTTGAGTAACTTGAATGTAATCAATGATACCAATTCGAACACATTAATTCAAATCTTTAAAAATAATCAAGCTAATGAGAAGAGCTTTTCTCTGATATTGAGGATGATAGTGAATTTAGATTATGCAGTTTTTCTTGGAGAGATGGAAGTATGCGGCAGGACTACGAGTTATTTGATGATTTGTTGGTGTATGATACTAAGTTTCGCACTAACAAATACGATATGATTTACAGTCTATTTGTCGGCATGAACATCATGGTAAAATCTTGATGCTTGAGCGAACGGATTTGTTCCAGTGGTTGATAAACACAATTTTTACATGCATACTCTATCTTTTTTCATGAGGTTTTGAGTATAAATTGTGCATCATTTTGCAGGTTATTTTTCAAATATTTAGCATAATTGAGATGCTACAAGCTTAAAGAGAAGGGAAGATTGAAGTTTACAAAGTTTTTAGACTATTTAAAGGGTGAATAATCACGCTTAGGAATTCCATAAGTCAAGTATGCGCGAAGAAAGAGCAACGGGACAAGATTTCACAAAAGACTCAAGAAGTTTCGCAATATATGGGTACTAAAATCCTCATAACTCTGCTATCTCTTAGAATCCGATGATCTTTAATAAGTGGTTAGAAAGATAATTGAGTTGGCTCTAAATATCTTTTTATGGTTTGTCATTCAAAGTTATATCAAGAGAGTTATGATTAAAACTGTGCAAGTTGTAAGAGATACCAATTCGGTTAACGGTCGCGAATTCAATCGGTACTATGTGGTGTTTTTCAGGCATGAGGTATCGACCTGGTTAACGGTCGATAATGGGTTAGGAAATGTTACAAAAATACTATTTTCGGACTTTATGTGGTAGACTTAACTTATACTTATAAATAGGAAGCTGAAAAATCATCCAAGAATATGAAAAAGAGTGGAGAAACACATAGTGTGTGATTGAGAGCAATATTGAGAGAATTGGAAGAAAGTTTGAGAAGGAAAATAAGAAAAACATGAAGACTGAAGGATCCAATCCATAAAATCCTAAGGTTTTATCTTGTTTATTTTATTTTTCTTTATGAACATGAAGTGTTCGATGAATTGCCTAGATGAATGTTTGATTATGTCTAGCTAAATTCATTATATTTTGGGATTTGGAAATAATGAATAATTGGTGATTTGAATTTTATAACCAAGTATGATCCTTTCAATATTTCTGGTTCTTTAATTACATATATTCATAATTGCTTGACAACCTCCTATGCTTATTAGTTTTAACAAATCATAAATTGAGAGAGGAGGTTTGTTAATAGAACTTTGAATTCAAAACACTTTAATCTATAAGATCAAAACATTTGAGATTAGAAGTTATTTTTTATTAATCTTTGAAACTTTTAGAGTTCTAAATAAGATTTCAAACGGCGACATTGTTTCATCTTTATAATCCACAGTTTAATCAATTTGAGAGAATGATTGAATTAAATTTGTGATTAACATATATTGAATTTAATTACAAATAATACTTGATTGGTTAAAAAGGATTTACATTCGAGAATGATCCTTTTACTATTTTTTGTGTTTATGATTCATTGTTACATAATTGATTGACAACCTTTTGTGCTTAATAGTTGTAACTGCTTGATAAACTTTTAAAACTAATAGGTTTGATAAATCAAATCGAAAGATGAGAGTTACCAATAGGCATTCAAACACAAGAAATTCTAATCAACACACCAAGAGGTTTGAGATTAGTAGTGAAGTCTTGCAAAAATTTAAAGCTTTTTAGAGTTTAAGTGTGATCTTGACAATGCATCTCATGTTTATAATCCATGATTTAATCACTTCAAGAGAAGAGTTATAATATACATGTTATTTACTTATAGTAAATTGAGTCACAACAATACTTGAGTGATTAAATATGATAGACACTGAAAGTTCATTGTACCCCAAACTCCAGAATATGCATATCTCATCTGAATTATCTATTCTTGTTATTTGCTATTGATCTTGGTGAATTGATTGAGGTAATTTATATAATTATTTATTTTATGTTTGTCGTTGGTAATGATAAAATAACAAAAATTCTTATTCTTATTAGTTAAAATAAAGTTGCATTATCATAATTGTATTGCTTGCTAATTTATGAACATTCGGTCTTTGTGGAAATCGACCTTACTCATTTGGTAATATATCTACGTCCTACGATTGTAGTTGGATAGATTATAAAATACGAATAAGTTTTTATTACTCACCACATTATAATAAAGTGCGATCAAGTGTTTCCCACCATTTCCAGGAACCAATTGATTAGAAATTAATAATAATATATAATTATTAAGTTATTTTTAATTTAGACATTTGTTATACTATGAGACTTGGCTTGAGTGAACTTTTTAGGTGGTAAGAGCAAAGATGGCAACACCACCGTCCGACGTGAACGAGCAAATACAACAACTTTAATTGTAATTTCAAGTGTTGGAATCTTATTTATAACCACCAGCACCACCACAACTGGCCATTCGAGTTATGTTCCAATCCGTTGCAAATTGGGTATACGGAGGAGCATACTGGTTGATGATTTTGGCGAATAAATTTGAGTTGAAGATGGAATTAATTTCTATGGTTCAATAGAATCAGTTTGGGGGAAGTTCTATAGATGATTCTAATGCACATTTGGTGCATTTACTCAAAATATGTGGAATGAAGAAGATGAAAAATGTTTCGTACGATGCCATTAAACTTCGCTTTTTCCCTTTCTCTTTGAATTATAAGGCAAAGTTTTGGTATAATACTTTTGGCTATGGAGCATTGAGATGTGGGATGAGATATATTAGAAATTCCTCCTCAAGTTCTTTTCCCTAAGTAACATTTTGAAGTTAAGGAGTGAGATAACTCAGTTTCACCATGTCGATGGAGAACCGCTACATGAGGCTAGGGAGAGATTCCGAGAGTTATTGAAAAACTGCCCTCAACATGGTTTTCCCGAATACTAATAAATTTGTTACTTCTGCAATGGGTTGAACGGGCACTTAAAAGTCATGGTGGATACTTCATCAGGATGATCCTTGTTAATGAAAAGCTCCAAATAGGCGATGAACATTTTAGAAGAATTGGAGGCAAAGAGCTACTAATGGCCGATTGTGCAATCCATCATGAAAAAAATGGCAGTGGTGAAAGAAGAATTAAATATATCCACATCTCTTGAAACATCCAAAAGTTATGCATTTTCCACACCCACTAAAAGAAGAATTAATCAAAGGAAATATTCAAAACTCAATAACTAGTAAATTTCACCAGAAATGTCACATATACAAATTAAATTACTTGAAAAACAACACCAATGCCCACAACTCCCCCGAAATGCATGAAATCAAGTTGCACAAAGCTAAAACAAAATAGGAAAGGGACATATGAAAAGCAATGAAAGAGGCAAAGCATATCGAAATCACGTAATAGTTACAAATGAGTTGCCATAATCTAAATCAATTTACAAAACTAGCACGATTAATAGGAAAAAGAAAATCAATCTCAAAAGAAAATAACGAATCTGATTTTCCCATAATTTAGTGTATAACTAACCCCGCAATAGCCAAAAGTGAAAATCAACAACAAAAAGTGGGAACAAAACTTGTACAGTTACAGTGAGTTGAAATGAGTTCAGGTGTGGTTAGCGTCGACGACATACATGAGCTAGGTAAGAAATGGGAAACCTCAAGGCGAGGATATGGTTAAATCATAAAATCATACTTTGATATGTAGGTGGCGAAAACTACTCCGATTAGCTGATGATTTTTTAGTGTGTTTATATTCGGTATCATAATATTAGTTGTCAATGATGTGTTTGCTCAAAATTGGTGCAATAAGAGAGTGTGTATGAATTAGGTTTGGGTTTAATGGAAAAATGAAAAATGAAAAATATTGTCTTTTGTGCTTGGATTTGGGAATTGGGCGGAGGTAGATATGTTGGTTTTAGGTATGGGGATGGAGATATGGGGAAACAGTGGAAGACGAGAAGGAGTACTATTCTGTATTTTTTTCTTTTATGTATGAGATCCGATTTTGCTGGGCGGTTCCTGGTTTAGGGCGAGTTTGGATTACGTCACACACATACGATCCGTGTGATTGTCACACAAGAGACCCACCCTAAGGTTTTTTAAATAGAAGTGAGGGTGGGCAAATGGAATATATATATATATATATATATATATATATATATATATATATATATATATATATATATATATATATTCACACACACACTCTCTATATATTAATGCAAAATCCTCGTATCTTATGTGTTTGTTTCCCATGCTTTGTTAGTTTTGGAAAAAATCCCGGTGTTTGGTGTCACCGAACCTAATATCTACCTAATTTGATATTTTTTCTTTATATGTTTTTACCTAATTTAATATATTTCTATCATTATATTTTTCCTAATTTAATATTTTTCTTTTACTATATGTTACCTAATTCAATATTTCTTTATTATATATTGCCTAATTCAATATCTTAGTTTTTTTTATACTAATATAAATAAAATAAATAAGTCATATTTAATTAGAAAAATTCTATATAAGTTGGATTAATTTTTATTTATAATAAAAGTTGAAATAAATTTATTTTTAGAATTTGAAATATTATATTTAAGAAAAATACAAGTTATATAAAATTATTACAAAAGAGAAATAAATATAAAATATATACACTTAAATTTAGATATATAATCCCAATATAATGTATTGAGAATAACATTAAAAACTATATGAAAAACTATTGTTAAACTAAAAATAAAAAAGAAGAGAAACAACAACAACAACAAAAACTAATAATAACAAATTATTACACCTTGAAAAACAAATATTAAATTAATTCTAAATCTTCTTATCTAATTCCAATAAAATGCATTGATAAACACATTATATATCTATATAAAAAAATTAATGTCTTACGCAGAAAAAAAAAAGGAAAAAGGAAACAAAAAAATAATAATATAATATTACATATACTAAAAGTTAGATATACGACGTTTTTTAATAGAATTATCAGTGCCTTATAGATTTTGATTTTTTATATCACATATTTACATGCGACACGCGGGTGTTGTATTTTTTTTATTTTTACAAATTCAATTTTCTACGGGTTTTCTTTCAAGTATAAGGTATTTTGCTATGTCTTACAGCTAATTTCGTGACCCCCGGGTAAAAATAATTAAAACTTATTTATTATGAAAAATAGTTTTACTGTAATTAGAAAAAAATAATGCTCCGATATATATGTAAAAATTATTTATTGTGAAGAATCATCTTTGTGTAAATAGAAAAGTAATGTTACGATTTGTGTGTAGCATTTTCAATATTCTTATTTTAGTATTTTTAATAAGTGTTAATTTTTTTTAAAATCGCGCATAATATGCAGGTGTAAATATATATATATATATATATATATATATATATATATATATATATATATATATATATATATATATATATATATATATATATATATATATCCACTCCTGCTGTAAATTGTGCTAACTATTAATACTGATTTGTCAAAATGAGAGCATTCTGGGGAACAGGTGGACCAATGATAATGCTCCAAAACTGAAGTGTTAAGCTGTGGTTCAATGGGGTTTATTTCGGGACAAGGCCAAGATTTTAAGGGGTATAAATAACAAATTTATTTTTTATTTTTTTAATATTGTTTTGTCCAATAATGAACCTCACCTAATCACATGCCATATACGGATCGACTCAGAACTTCACCGTCTGTGTTCTTCTTTTTGTTCTTCTCTTCAAAACAGATATTACTTATGATAATCCCAAATTTTCTAAAAATTATGTTGTTGGATTATAAAAATATGCTGGTAAGAATTGTATATTGCGGTTTGTTCATTCCATTTTTTTCCTGATCTACAACCTAATTCTTTTTTTTTTCAATTCAAACAGATCTGAAAAAATAAAGTTGTTGAACAAATAATTATGAATAATTCGCCTGTCGATTCGGTATTCGATCCGTATTTTTCAGTAAAATGTAGATATGTTTTTCAGATTCGATCCGCTATTCTGTTTTTCTTTTTCTGTAAATGTAGATCTGTTTTTTTTAAAGCAAATACATTCAGAAATATAAATCCCAAATTTGGAGAGTTGATCCGTAATGATTCAGATCTATTTTTTACTTTATTTTCATAAATTACTCAGATCTGAAATATTCAAGAACGGAAATTCGGAGGGTTAAATCTGTTTTTTTTTTTTTTTTACTTTAATTTCTTTCTAGGGTTGTAAATGGTCTCCTTTGGTCTCCTTTCGAACGCCGCTCTCCATTTCATAATATCCCCTAATTTTTCAATCCGAACAAATCATAAAAAACCGGCAAGCGGCGTTCCCCTAAATTTTTCAATCCGTTTTTGTGAAAACGGAGAGCGGCGTTCCCTAAATTTTTTTAATCTATTTTATTTCTATATAAGTTTTTTATGCCGATCTGTTTTCTCTCTGTCTCTCTCTCTTTAGATTTCAGATATGTTTTTGTTTTTATCATTTTTTCTATATAGATCTGTTATTTTATATATTTGCAAAATAAATTCACAGTTTTGATCTATACAGCGGTTGTTTGGCGCTGTGAGGATTTGTCAAATGGAAATGAGCTTGGCGACGTTTGTTGATAGCGCCACACCGTCGAGCAAGGTTTTGCCCATGAGCAGCAGCGGTGAAAGCGAGAACGAGGATGATTAATTGCTTTTTGATATAATTATGAGGTTTTCTTCTTCGTTATCTTAGATGCGGGTAAGTTATCTGAAATTTCATAACGATGGTGAAAGTAAAAAAAAATAAAAATGATGATGATGAATTAATTGAACTCCATTCAAACTGGGATTGATGGGTGTAGATAATAACTGTTGATGGCAATGTTAAAATTCATTTCACCATTTGTTGTGCCTTTATTGAATTTCCTTTTTTTTTTAATAATTATCATAAGTTTGATGTTGATTGTTATTGTGTAATGGTCTAAGAGCCAGGACAAGAACAGTTACTAACTGGAGTTAATGTTAATTTAAGTCATAAATGACAAAATGTTATTGTTATGAAATTTTCTGGCTGGTTGCTCGAATTCTCAAGCTATTCATAATATTTTTGGCTATTTTGTTGTCTTTTGCACTCCTAATAAGTACATGTATCAGTCAGCGGCGGATCCAGCACCTGGCGAGCTTGGGCGGCCGCCCTAGCTGGATCCGCCGGATTCTTGGCTAATGGTATAATTTTAAATATATACTTTAATATCTTTGTATAAAACATGGTACTGCATATAAATGAACAAAAGAGAGCTGGGGCACAGTGGTTAAGGCCCTCCACTTGTGATGTAAGGTCTGCGGTTCAATTCAATGCACTGTGCTTTTTAGTTTTTTATTTTTGAGGTTATTTGAGAAGAAAAAATAAACGGTTCAATTCAATGCGCATTTTAGTTTTTTATTTTGAGGTTATTTGAAAATAAAAAAAAAAACTTTTGATCTAAATAAGAAGAAAAAAGAAATAATTATGAAAAATATATTCAAACATATATTTTTTGACACCACCAAAATTGTCCACTGGTTTATTATTATTATTATTTAAATTACAATTAAGTTTTCTAATTTTTTGAGAAAATACAAATTAACATTCACACGTTAAGCCCCCATACGTAGAATAATATTATAACATTTAAGTCTTCATGAATTAAATATTTAGCCATCAAAATTAGACTCAACAAAACTAATTTCCTAATAATCCCCCACACGAGTGGAAATCAATGCATGCATGTATGCAAACTCTTGTGCTCAGTCATCATGAGACGTTATTGCATCAGGATAGGTAGTTTGTGGCTTTTAACCTTCCATAGTAACTATCATTGAATATACTGGTGGCATGGTGGACTCGATGCATTAAACTATCCCTCCAGTAACAATTACACAATAATACCTTAACACCTTTTTGATATGAAGTTATATCCGTTTTGGCCATGGACATCATTTTGGATTCATAAAAGTTTACATTTTAAGCATCCTTCACTCACTACTGCAGAAACAGGATACGAAGGCGCCTGATTAACGGCGGTTCTGGAAAAACCGCCGTTAAATACTTTCTTACGGCGGTTTTCCAAAAAACCGCGTTAAATCGGTCATTTAACGGCGGTTATTCCAAAACCGCCGTAGCATCGTAAATTTTACGACGGTTTTATGAAAACCGATGTTAAAATTGAACAAATTAACGGCGTTTTTAAGAAAGCGCCGTGAATTAACAAGTATTCACGGCGGTTCCTTAAAACCGACGTTAATTAGTTCATACGTTATTTATTGCGGTAATTTTAACGTCGGTTCTATTAGAACCGCCGTGAATAAGATGACATTTAACGGCGGTTTCTTAGGAACCGCCGTAGAATAGTAAGCTGCCATGTCACCGATCCTCGCCCTTATCAAGCAAAATTTTTGGGCCATTGATCCGTATTTGATACGACGATCTGGATTAAATATTATACTAAAAATATTAAATCAAAAAAACAATAAGTATTAAAATAAAAACCCTAATCCCCTTTCCCTCTCACTTTTCGATCAGCGCTTCGCTCTAGGGTTTTTACCCAAAACCTAATTTCGTCAATTATTTGAAAAAAACACTAACAATAGCACCGGCGAAACGCACATTCTCATTTGAATCCTCCGACGACTGTCTCCGGTTCACGGTGGAGCTGCGTCCCGGCGAAACGACAATCGTTTCGTGGAAAAAGCTTCTCAGAGAGGCCACCTCCAGCAAGCCCAAGGGACCTGGCCCATCGATTTCGTGCCCAGCTTCCGAAACTGAGCAGCAGCCAGTTTCTCAGACCCCGCCTCCACCGCTTACAGTGGCGTCTTCGAAGCAACCGGTAGATAACGAAGTAACAGATTCACAAGCTCAGGCCGGGACAAACCGTTCGAGCACTGTGATTGAGAAAATCGAGCGAATGTATGCGGTATGTTTTTTTTCTTTTCTTTTTTTTGGGATTAGTGATTTTTTTTTTCTAGGGGAATCAGGCAATAGCTGAGATTCAGTTTGCAGATTATATTTTTCCACACACTTTCATTATGTACTCTTCACTTAAATGCCTATGAATCTGATGTTTAATTGACATTGAATAATATCTAATCTGTAGATTGTAAATGAAGCTGCTAAGTTTAGGTACCGGAGTGTTAATCAATTTAACTGTGGAGGTAATTTATCTAAAAATATAAATCGTTCTTTTCTTTTAGTGATCTTTTTGCACACTCTAACACGCGCACTCTTCTTAGGCTTAACAATCAGAGCACCTTATGGAGCTGTGGGCCACGGCGGCCATTACCATTCACAATCACCTGAAGCTTTTTTCTGTCATGTTCCTGGTATTAAGGTATTCCTGGTATAAAATAATGATTGTATACGATTTGTAGTTAGAGTTATGTGATTGGGAGAATAGTGAAATATATGAAAAAATGTGTATGATGATTAGTGATTGAATAGTTTTTATTGTTTTTCTTCTTTTCTTGAAAAAATGGTTTGAAGAAAAATAAAAATGAAGGAGAGTGAATAGAATAATTTTTATTTTTTTGAGAAACCTCTAGATAAAAAAAATCCCAAAATGGATTATATCCAAGTGCAACCTTAACATTTTTAATTACTTTTGGTTTGAGCTTAGTATTATCCTTAAATAAAAGGTGGTTTAGATATATGATAATTCAATGATTACATAAAACACTACTGCCTTCCTTCTGAGGCTTTGTTTTTATCTACATATATTCTTTATTTCTACTGTTTCTTGGTTTCATGGTGAAATGGGGTTAATTGATGATCAGAAGCATAGTTCAAATGATTATTTTGTGATTATAATACATTATTATAGTCTTTCGCTCCTATCTGATGACTCCCATTTTCGTTCCTTTCATTGCATTTGTTGTTTTGTTTGAATTAAATCTGATGAAAAAACATAGTTGCCGTTATCTCCGTTTTTAATTGTTATAAAATCATTGGGCGAGGATGAACACAATCTGGTCTCGTTCGTCGTAATGGTGTCTTTCATGATACCCTGCCGACCATACTGATATATCACCACCCATAAACTGAGTCCTTGAGTTTTTATTAACGGCGTCTATTTTTGTTCATTATTGTTTGTTCTAAAAATAAACTTTTGGCGGATGATTTTATTTTATTTAAGACAAGCATATGTCTGAAGGATATAATGTGGACATTCTAATCTTCTCAATGAAGCCTTTCTTTAATTGATGTGTTACATATTTGCTTTTTGATAATTTTGGTGTAATTAATTTGTTCTCTGTTTTGGTTCTGTTTTTAATTTTAGGCTCAACCATCAGTTTGTAAGCAGAGCTACGAGATGGTGGGAAAAATCCCTTCAGCCAAACATGGTTGAAATCCAGTCAGCTCAAGAACTTGTTGATTTCTTGTTAAATGCTGGGGATAGATTAGTCATTTTGGATTTTTATTCCCCTGGTTGTGGAGGTTGCAAAACTTTGCATCCTAAGGTAAAATAACTGCCACAAATTTCAATTTTTGAACCCTTATTTTTAAGAGATAATAATTACAAAAACTTAAAACAAATGCCAGGGGCATATTTGAATTTAAAGGCAAATTGTGTGTGTGTAATTAGGCTAATTAAATTTCAAGGTCGGGAATCTGGTCGGGCGAGCCGAGGCTTACATAAATGAGGTCGCCCTTAAGAGCTTAGATGGCGCTGTGTTGATATTGCACTCTTCCGAAAACCTTCTTCCGATCGCGGAGAAAGTGAAATTGGTGAGCCGATGCATCGATACGATAGCATTCGTAGCATGCAAGGATAGCCAATTTGCTGCGCCGATGCGAGCCGATGGCGGGCTCAACGACTCGAAGCCCATTGTTGATCGGTGGGCTGAGGATTTAACCGTTCTTCGTATCGATCTTTTCCAAAGGGTTCTTATTGCGATGATGGCCAGGGGATTCAAGCAATATGCCCTTGGCCCGATACTCATGTTGTATGCGCAGAAATCTCTTCAAGGCTTGGTGAAGCTTTAATCCCTTAAATCTCGATTATTAATTACTATTGTATAAACTAATACTAGTGCTACGTTTAATTAGTTTTATTTTTTTATAATTTATTTTACATACATGTTGTGATGCAAATGTCTTTTCAAGAAAACCAATAATGTTTATTATTTCAAGTAATCAATGGGAGATTATTTAATTTTCTGCTTTTATTTAATTTTGATGCTTAGCATAATCAATTTTCGTCTTTTATTTAATTTTAGTGCACCTGCTTTCATTTATTTTTTTTTTAATTTTTTTACTACTTTCTAGAAGGTATTTCTTCAGAACCGATGTAAACAGTGAACCAATTAATGGCGTTTCTAAAACCGCCGTGAAATTAACATTCTACGGCGGTTCAAAAACCGCCGTTAAATTCCACTTTTTACGGCGGTTTTTAAAAACCGCCGTAATTATTAACGGCGGTCGATACAAAGGCGGTTCAAAAACCGCCGTTAAAAATGAAAAAAAACCGCCGTTAAAAAGCCTTTCTGCAGTAGTGACTTCACACTTATATAGGTGACCTCCCATCAAAGCATCCTGATATACTTCACCTTTAATAGTTTGGGATTCATTAAAAAGACTCGATATTTTATCCTTACCATAATTCTCACATAAAATCACTTGGATTTCTTTTCAGGGATGAGATTCGAACATTCAACTTGTTCCAAGTGCTCAACTGAATTTACATAGTTTAGTTTTCCCATTGAACCAAGTTCGTGGGATCTCCATTCAACAAGGTTGGGTTACAAATATAGTCATCCTTTAATTTTGTGGATTTTGAAACCATTCCCTCTAGAGAATTCTCAATTGATCTTGATTAAGCCCTTTTGTGAGAGGGTAAGCAATATTATCTTGTGACTTAACATAGCCAATAGATATTACTCCATTCGAGAGCAATTTCCAAATGGTGTAATGTCTTCGACGAAAATGTCGAGACTTTCCATTATACATACAGCTTTGTGCCCATCCAATCGCTAATTGGCTATCACAATGTATCAACATAGGTAGCACAGGCTTACTCCATCATGGAATATCTTCCAAAATGTTACGAAGCCATTCTGCTTCTTCACCAGCTTTATCTAAAGCTATAAACTCGGATTCCATGGTAGATTGAACTATACAAGTTTGTTTCGTAGACCTCCACGAAATTGTCCCACCTACAATGCAAAAGATATATCCACTAGTCAAGTGAGAATCCTTTGAATCTGAAATCCAACTAGCATCATAATATCTCTCAAGTATGGCTGGGTATCTAGAATAGTATAACCCATAGTCTATTTGTGTATTTCAAATACATCAATACCCTTTTCAATGCATTCTAATGCTCGTGGCTAGGAATTCATGTATACGTACTCAGTTTGTTCACGGGATAGGTTAAGTCTTGTCAGTTTCAATTCTTCAAGTACATTAGATATTCTATGACACAAGCATACTCTAACTGAGTAATTGGTTTAGCTTTGTTAGCTACCAGATTTATCTTTAGATCAATGGGTGTCCTACTAGACGGACCCTCATAGGCATTGAATTTCTTGAGAACTTTCTCAACGTAATGAGATTGTGATAAAAAAAAACTCCTTCTTGAATTTTATTGATTTTAACCCAAAGCATTACATCAGCAACTCCCATATCTTTCATGTCAAAACATCGTTTTAACATTCTCTTAGTATTCATGATCACATCATGATTACTACCCATGATCAACTTGTTATCCACATATAGACATACAATAACATATGCATTTGATGTTCCTTTGACATAAACATATTTGTCACATTCGTCAATTTTAAAGCCGTTTGACAACATAATTTCGTCAAACTTCATATGTTATTATTTTGGAGCTTGCTTAAGTCCATACAATGACCGAATCAGTTTGCACACCCTTTTCTCTTCACCGGGTTCTCCAAATCCTTCAAGTTGATCCATATATATTTATTCTCCCAACACCCCATCCAGAAATGCAGTTTTCACATCCATTTGATGAATCTCTAAACTGTGCAGAGCAGTAATCATAAGAAGTACTCTAATGAATGCTATCTTCGCTACTGGTAAGTATATGTCAAATAAATCATAAAGTTCTATTTGTTTAAGCCCTTTGGCAACCAAAGGAGCTTTAAACTTATCAACTGTTCAATCTGCTTTTATTTTCCTTTTCAGGATCCACTTACAACCAGGTAGTAGATCAACTAATTCCCACGTGGTATTTTGCAGTATGGATTCTATTTTTCTATTAATAGCTTCTTCCCAGAGCGGTGCTTCAGGGCTAGATAGAGCTTCATTAATGGAATTTGACTCATCTTCCAACAAGTACATGATAAAATCAGGTCAAAAAGACTTTGCAGTCTTTACCCTTTTTCCAAGTCTTGGTTCATCACTATTTGGTTTTGAACCACTTGCAATTTCATACGTTCATTTATTAGAACAAGATTCTATCTTACCTTTACATGGAAAGATATTCTCAAGAAATATCGCATTTCTTCGGAAATCTCAAGATTTTCCAATATGTGTACTAAGAATCGATATGCCATACTATTGTATGCATATCTGATAAAATGCAGTCGATCGTCTTTGGTTCGATTCTCATTTTCTTTGGTTCAGGCACAACGACCTTTGCCAAACACTCTCAAACTTCTAGGTATTTATAAGATAGCTACTTTTCCAAAGTTCATAAGGTGTCTCATTTTTACCTTTAAGTGGTATTTTATTTAATATGTGGTTGGCCGTCAAAACATCTTCACCCCACATGTTCTGGGGTAAACCTGAGTTAATAGACATGGAATTCATCATCTCTTTAAGAGTTCTGTTTTTGCGTTTGGTGACGCCATAAGACTGTGGTGAATACGGCGCCATTATTTGATGTATTATACCCCACTCGGCACATAATTGTTCAAATGGAGCTACATATTTACTGCCTCTATCACTTTAGATTATTTAATCTTTTTGCCAAGTTGATTCTCTACTTCAGTTTTATATCTCTTGAAAGTTTCAAAGCTTCATCTTAGATTCTTAACAAATATAATTAACAAAACCTTGTGCAATCATCAATTAAAGTTATAAAAAAACCTCTTTCCACCTCTAGTTTGCAAGAATTTTAGATCACATACATTAGTGTAAATCAAACCTAGCAGTTCATTGCATCTTTCCACCAAATGGCATGGGAATTTAGCCATTTTGGCTCCAATACAAATTTCAAATCTACTTTGTGAATCAATTTTAGAGTTTGGTAAAAAATCCAAATAAGTCTTTTTATTACATTTAGATTAACATATACCAACCTAATATGCCATCAGAACACTCAAGAAAAACGAAATTAGATGAATTTTCATACATACTTGGAGAGTTTACAAGGACAGTAGCCATTACATTTAGTTTGAACAATACTTTGTCTAGATAACCCCTACTTAAGAACTATGTTAACTTCCTTAACCCAAATTTCTTAGCTTTAAAGACTAACTTAAGCCCATGCTCAACCAGCAGTGATCCAGATACTATATTCTTGCGGATGTCTAGGACATCCAGGACTTCCTCCAGTAGTAGCTCTTTTCCATAAGTTAATTTAAGAGCAACATTTCCATTTCCCGCCACTTCCGGAGAGGATAAATTCCCCATATGGAGCTTACGACCCATTGAAATAGCGTAATAAAAAAAAACATCTATGTTAGAAAAGACATGTCGAGTGGCACCAGTACCAATGTACCACTCTCTTGGTTTATCAACCAAATTAGCTTCAAAAACCACAACTGACATATCAAAGTTAGTCAGTTCAACCGATTCAGAAGCAACAAGATGAGCACTTTATTGTCCCCGGTACTACCCATTATTATTTTTAGGCTTCTTATAATCGTTTGCCATATGGTTTGGTTGGCCACAATTATGACAATTTCCAGTAAACTTCCAAACCTTGTCAACTTGCTTGCCTTTATTTTTTTGAGAATTAGTCACTTTTCTTTTAACGGACTTGCCTTGTTCTAGTAGATTATCATGAGCCTCCATTGGAGATCGGCTTATCTTACTCTCATATTTTTAATTGTCTTCTTTAATACGAAGCTTGACAATCAACCTCTCAAGTGTCATCTCCTTTGTCTTGTGTTTAAGGTAATTTTTGAAGTCTTTCCAACCTAAAGGTAACTTTTCAATCACAGAAGCTACGTGGAAGGATACAATTAGGGACATTCCCTCAGCATGAATATCATGCAAAATTAGTTGGAACTCCTGGATTTGAGAGATGACAGTCTTAATATCGACCATCTTGAAGTCCAGAAACTTCCCAACAATGAACTTCTTCGATCCAGCTTCTTCAGACTTGTACTTTGTTTCCAAGGCATCCCAAAGTTCCTTGGAAGTCTTTAAATCACTGTACACATTGTACAATTTCTTGATCAGTCCATTCAAGACATGGTTTTGGCAAAGGTAATCACCTTGGCCTGAAGCATCATACACAACACACAAGTTAGCATTGAATTTGTTTTGCACAACCAATGGTGGATCCTCCTTCTAATATCTAGCCAAACCCAGAGAGGTTTGATAGAACAACATCTTTTCTTGCCATCTTTTGAAATCAAGACCATTGAAATTTTTAGGTCTTTCAGCATGAACGTTGGAAGGAGGAATAACAACATTTTGAACAAAGGTTCTTGTTGCATCGACAGTGTTCGTCGCTTGAGTGGTTTGTGTTGTTTTTCCAGATTTCTTCGGTTCTTGATTGAGGTTCTCCATGAGTTCAGTAATAAATAATATTTGTCTTACGATTGTTACAAAATAATAATACGAAAAGGAAATTGCTATTGAACTTACTAAAGTTCTTATAAATGCTAAAAATAAATTGAAAAATAGATAAAACTAAAAGACAACACCTTCTTAAATCGGATCAGATTGATCAGCAAGTCAAGGCGGGAAAGATCTCTGTCCAAAAGACAAACACGCTCCGTGTAGTAATGACGGAGATGGCATAATGTCCCTAAAGATAAGACGACTTAACGTCTTTGAAACTGTAGTACACCAAACGTCAAAGCCCCAATGAACTTGAAAATTTTGAAAAGCGAGCACGAGTTTTAAACAAATGCTTGAGGCTTTTAGTGAAGAAAATATGCATAATGAATTTGATTTTATGTATCTTCTGCCTAGAATATCTAAGTCTATTTATAGACTTCACCATGCAGGGGCTGAGAAGCTGAAAGTCTTGAGCAGCCGAAATGAGTGGCTTTAACTCACCACCACTTCCACTACCTCCATCATCACAGTTTTGAGACTCCTCAAATGCTGCTGATGAGGTTTAAATGTCACAGCCTTGTTGGGCTAAAGATAATGAATTGATCATCTTAATAGGTAGAGCCCATTCTCCTTTGGAGAATCTAAAAAAAAAGAATCTTATTAGTTCAAAACCAATCTAATATAGCCCTAGAGAGGCCCATGGATCAAGACCCAAAGATTCCAAAGTTCCAAATCAATTGCCAAGACCCCCAAGTCCAAGGCTCAATCACACAATTACAACCAACTAGTGCATGGGTTTAATCACATGATACTCAATACAACTTCATCTTTACTTAAAAGTTGTGTTCGTTTGTCCATGAACATCACTTTGGATTCATAAGTGTTTATATATGAAGCCCATTCATCAAGGTTGGGTTACCACTATGGTCATCCTTTAATTTTGTGAATTTTAAGCTCATTCACTCTAGAAAATTTCTCAATTGATCTGGATTAAGCCCTTTTGTGAGAGGGTCAACAATATTATCTTGTGACTTAACATAGTCAATATATATTACTCCATTCGAGAGCAATTGTCTTAATGGTGTAATGTCTTCGAAAAAAATATCGAGACTTCCCGTTATACATACAGCTTTATGCCCATCCAATAACTGCTTGGTTATCACAATGTATCAACATAGGTGGCACAGGCTTACTCCATCATGACATATCTTTCAAGAAGTTATGAAGCCATTCTGCTTCTTCACCGGCTTTATCTAAAGTTATAAACTCGGATTCCATGGTAGATTGAGATATAAATGTTTGTTTCTTAAACCTCCATGAAATTGTCCCACCTACAATATATCCACTAGTGGAGTGAGAATCTTTTGAATCTGAAATCCAACTAGCATCACAATATCTCTCAAGTATGGCTGAGTATCTAGAATAGTATAACCCATAGTCCATTTGTATATTTCAAATACATCAATACTCTTTTCAACATATTCTAATGCTCGTGGCTAAGAATGCATGTATACATATTCAGCTTATTCATGGGATATGTTAAGTCTGGTCATTTTCAATTCTTCATGTACATTAGATTTGCTTTGACCCGAGCATACTCTAACTGAGTAACTGGTTCAGCCTTGTTAGCTACCCGATTTATTTTTAGATCAATGGGCGTTCTACTAGACGGACCCTCATAAGCATTGAATTTCTTAAGCACTTTCTCAACATAATGAGATTGTGACAAAAAACTCCTTCTCGAATTTTATTGATTTTAATCCAAATGATTATATCAGAAACTCCCATATCTCTCATGTCAAAATATAGTTTTAACATTTTATGATCATATCATGATTACTGCCCATGATCAACATGTCATCCACATATAGAAATACAATAACATATGCATTTGATGTTCCTTTGACATAAACACATTTGTCACATTCGTTAATTTTAAAGCCGTTTGACAACATTATTTCATCAAACTTCACATGTCATTATTTTGGAGCTTGCTTAAGTCCATACAATGATCGAATCAGTTTGCAAATCTTTTTCTCTTCACCAGGTGCTATAAATCCTTACTATTAATTTCCCAGAGCGGTGCTTCCCAAAGTCCTTAAGCCAATTGGCAAGATCCAAAGCCAAGGTTAAGGCCAAAGCCTAGGCTCAATCATACAATTACAACCAACTAGTGCATGAGCTTAATCACATGATACTCAATACAACTTCACTTTAATTATAAACACTAGTGCAGAAACAACATTTTAGAACAGACATTCTAGAACGCCTCAGGTAAAGGCATTCTAAATGTCATCCGGTGGCATTTTCATAATAAAAAAGTCATATACTAGAACGCCTTTATAAAAGACGTTCTGGTATATTCAATATCTAGAAACTCCTTTAAAAAAGACGTTATGATATATCCAATATCTAGAACGCTTTTAAAAAAGATGTTCTGGCATATTCAATATCTAGAACTCCTTTACAAAAGATGTTCTGCTATATGCAATTATGTAGAACGCCTTTAAAAAACATTTTGATATATTAACTTATTCAGAACGTCTTTAAAAAAGATGTTTTAGAATGTAATAAAATTTTAATTTACTCACTTTGCCCTAGTTCTTCATCTCCTCTATCCATCCGTCTTAGATCTCAATCTTCCCGATCCTTAATCCCCATCACCACAAATCTCCTCTATTCATATTTGACTTTTCCTCTATTCAGATCCCCATCAATCAAGGTATTAACAATCTTCACCGGCACAATTTTCGTCATAATCATCATGTCGGCGCCGTTGTTCTGCACTGTGAAAGTGATCTTCATGGCACCGTCGGTGGCCAGCGAGTTCGTCAATCTGTTGTTGGACTTCAAGCCGGACATCAACTTGTAAATCGGAATCCCGTGGTACTCCAACAATAATTGCTTGACGAAGGCGGTTAGTTTTTTGAATTTGGGCATGAAACCCTTTATCGCGTCATCCCCGGGGCAGAAAATAGTCAGCCCTCTCTCCACGTTGCTTTTGAACGTCTCCGCCGCGTCCGGATTTGCCAATAGAATCTCGGCAAATAACTTGCAGTCGTGAGCCGACATGAGTGCCGAGACGTTCCTCTAGCCCGGTGCCAGTGCCGGTGCCTCTGCCTCGGAGAAAGTCAGGACGCTGGAGATCAAGATGACAGAGACGTTGTTAGGTCCTAATGATGGAGAATTTGAAATGAACACAGTTCAAGGTATGCATCTGTGTTAGCAAAAAAAAACAAACAAACCAACTTTGCTGATATTTTGTTATGCAATTGTCTTTAGTTTTCATTTCATTTGTTTATTAAGGAAGTGTTGATGTTGCTATTAGCTGAGTGATAATCCATGCTCTAGGCCAATTAGTTACCACTTATCAATTTTCAAAGCTGAAATAGTTTTGTTAAATAAACACTATCCTGCATCCATAATTCAGTTTTTGTTAAGAATTAGATGTAAAGATTCAGATCTTTATAACTATTTTCCGATTTCAGCTTTATTTCCTTGCTAAAATGTTTGTTTTTGTTTAGCAGTGGCATAAGTATATATCAGAAAGATGATACTTTGAATAACTTCTTGGGTCGTACTCAGAGAAGGAGTGAAGGTAACTGGAGGAGGAATAATTTTTTTGGAGGGATTCTAGATGTTAATAGTTTGAAGGAGCTTGAGGAGAAAAGACTTCTATTTTTCGTCCTCTCTTTTCAAATTCACAACACTAAACATGTTGGTCACCAGATGTCTTTTTCTTTCTCCATCCCTCCCCCAGAAAAAAAAAAAAATTCTCGCTCTTGTAAAGAAAAACTTACCTGAAAAACTACCCCACACTTATCGGTTTGTTCGTCCTCGAACAACGAAAAGAATCAAGAGTGTACATGCAATGAACCTTATGTAAGAAGAGAAACCCTTGTGCTTATTCTTATTGATATGATGGAAGTATCAACATAAACTCGCTATCATCAAGCATTCCTCGTATTACTCTTTCTCAAATGAAAGCCAAATCGATGACTTCCTCCCAAATGGTAATTTAGGGTGTTTGCTCAATTCGCACAAGTGTTTAGTATATGGGACATGTTTAAGCTCGAGTCGGTCAATACATGCAGCTTGTCAAGATTTCACAAATCAGATGCTCAAAATTGCTCATAGCACATGACCATATAAGAATCGAAAGAGGTCTTTATTATGGGTTGTAATGTTGGCTCTTTGTTAAGGTATGTAATATTTGGATATAGTGGCTAACACACGATCAAACGTAATCAATAACACACAAAATCCTAACTTCTAAAACCCGAAGCTTATGATCGCTTCACCCTTCCCAGATCACCAAACTCTCAATCGAAATCCTTTCTTCTTACACACTCTTTCCCGACTTTTATTTCACAACACTTAGAAGCTTAATGAATTTGCTTCTTTTTTACAAGAATTAACCCCTTTTGAATTAGGCTTTACACATGAACGCACGCTTTTATCACTTTTCATGATTTGTGTTGGAGTATTTTTTTTTGTATAAGCAACTCAAAACGCGAAACCCACAATAGATTTCCCTCACATTTCTCATCGATTAACGACATACCCTCTCACCTCACAATATATGAAGATGCAAGAGCTAAAATTGAGCTCGGCTAACAAGAAACGGGATAAAGGCTCAAGGGGGTTCATTTGGAATTTTTAAAGTAGCTTAAATTCATGGATATGACCGGAACAAGGGTGATATATGTGCCTCAATGTCATTTTCGAATTTAATCATGTACGAGAAAAATCAAACCTTCTCAATGCAATTTCCTTAAAAATGCAAGCAAGCCGATAAATCACACAAGGCTATTCACTAGTTTGCACCGAATTTGGGAGCGAAATCAAAAGAGCTTTTAGAGCTTTGCAATCTTTTCACGAGAAAATGTTGATTATATATATATATATATATATATATATATATATATATATATATATATATATATATATATATATATATATATATATATATATATATATACAGGCGGGTTTGGACGAAGCACAAAAAATTCAACCCCTCACACAATAGGCCAAAAATATGCAAAAAATTGACAAGTAAACTATTCAAACTTCCAACCACGTGGAGTTGTTCAACAATGTAATAAAGACACAAACGACACAAAAATCGACTCAACCATGTAAATGCGCAAATAGTAAGCGTCACTTGGCCAAGAATGCGTCACTTCGCCAAGGCTCGAGTTAAGAACAACAAATCATGCTTGATAAAAATCCAGACCCTAATCACCTACCCACCCTACACTTAAACCATGCATTACCCGCATTTTAATGAAAACCAAGTAAAAGGAGGGGGAATAGAAACTTCCTTAAGCGAGCGAGTTTGAGTCGAGCTCGGTAGGGTCCACCTAGGCATCTAAGTAATCCAAGCAAAAATCGAGCATGGCTAGTATCTCCTGGCCTCATGAACTCTACTCACTTATCCAATCACCAAAGGTTGAAGTCGGAAAACAACACACTATACAAGAAAGTCACACGAAATTAAAAACTCAAGAAAATATGTACACGAATCTCAAAAAAATCTATATTTTTTTTTGTTTTTCAAATTTTCAAATGTTTTTTGGATATTCATTTTAAGAAGAAAGAAAGAAAATAAAAGAAATAAACGAGAAGAACTTGGGTTGCCTCCCAAGAAGTGCTTGTTTTACGTCATTAGCTCGACGTCCTCCCATTTGGTCAAGGTGAAAAGATCACGGGAGGGTCCACCAAAATAGTCTCCTCCTTGTCGGGAGGATCCACTCTTTGGAACGTCCTTGGCGCATTGCATAGCTCAAATAAAATCCACCAAATAGTAAACATTCCAAGCGGACAATCGACACTCGTCTCGGCTAGTTCCTCGGGTGGAATGGTGGTTTTGAAGTGCCCCGACGACTCATCCCAAAAACAAAAGGAGTAATGGCCGGCTAGCTTGTTCAATCTTTTATCGAAAAATGGAGAAGGGAAATGATCTCTCTTGGTAGCCACTTTCAACTTCTTAGAATTGATCAACGTCCTCCAACCCATTGAAGGCCTCGTGGCCAACAACCCTCCTTCTTCATCCTCAAGAACTAACAAGCCACTCGTCTTGGGCACCAAGTCAATGGGCTTCACCCACTCGCTTTTGGACATCACGAACATCAAGCCCTCCAATAACAACCTCCACGTCCCGGCTCTCACCATTTCATCAAGAATCAAATTCAAAGGGCTAACTCCCTCAATCACTCCGGTTCTCCAACCAATCGCACTCTTAAGAACTTTAGTCGCTCCAATCGACCCTTCCTCTTCACCTCGATCCGAATTTTCCAAGATGGTAATCGGTTGGCTCTCATCTTTCTCTAAATAAGCATACTCAAGGGGAAATGGGGGAGGCTTAAGCTCGGGCTTGTGCCTCCTCTCGGCCTCATCGGAAACTAACTCAAACAATCCACCGACTCCCTCAAGACACTCTTCGAGCTCTTCAATCTTAGCATCACTAACCTCCACCTCCACCTCGAAAAGGTCGTCGTTGCCCTCAACGACACACCGAGAATCATCTACACATAAATCGGGGTCACATAGAGGCACAATGGACATATCATGTAGAACAAGGGCCTCATCATCACAACATCCCTCAATATCGACGTTCGGGCCAACCACCTCCTCATTGTTCTTTTCCTCCATATAAGATCGCTCGACTATACCTTCGATCATGTCCATATATATCCGATCAATAATAGAATTTTTTGAAAGAGAAAGCAAAGTGAGGTCCACGGGGGTGGAATCAAGAGGAGTAAGAACACTCGGAATTGAAAACACCACCTCCTCCGCCGGCGAGATGACCTTATAATCAAGTACCCCACACTTATCGAGAATAGTATCGAGTGAGTCCGATGCTATGGGAAAAGATTGCATAGCGAGCATGAGGGTCGGATCGGAGGGTGGGGTAGGATCATTCACCGAGATAAGTGGGCCCACGTGAGGAGTAACAAGAGGATTATGAGTCAGAGGTGGAGCAAAAGAAGGTATAGCACAAGCGGGTCCCGCATGATATCCATGACCCCCATACACGTCCTCCGAACGAGGCATCGACAAGTTGGACGAGGGAGGGGAAAGGCAAGACTCGGTATCATGACCACACGTTCCACACCATGCACATCCCACAAAAGGTCAGTTAATATCCCTCATAGTGCGGATGGGGGGGCCACTTGCTAAATTGTAGCTCGGACCTCCAAATAACTCATAAACCTTGAGATAATAAGAGGATAAAGTCGTGCATGTCGTAGAATACGTCGGTGGAGAAAGTATTAGCTCGGGATGATGAAATGTCCCCAAAAAGGGTCTATTAAAGTCTCTCATAGTGCAGACGGGGGGAGCATCAGAGATCATACCTCCAAAGTAGTCATAATTATCGAGAGGACGAGAATTGCCATACGGGCCGGGACTCGGATATCCACCACTCACATGGCCACTAGGAGTCATATTCGGCGTAGGAGTGAAATTATAACAGGGTGGGGCTCCATATAGGTCAGAATTCGGGCTCGGCATATTCGGATAATTTTGTGGAGCACCATAGCCATACGAGCCGGAAGTCGGGGCTTGCACATTCGGATAGGAATATAGAGCTTGCACGGATAGGAATTTGGAGCTCCATAACCCTTCACGCCCGAGAAACTATCAAACCCGACATGGTTTGCACCATGCCCTCCCATGCCGGGTTGCCCATAACAGAAACCACCATTGGAAATGTGGTTTGCACCATGCCCTCTTACGTTGCCAAGGCTATTATACATCATCCCATTCCCGACATGGTTTGCACCATGCCCTCCCATGTCGGGAATGTACCCTCCATTGTAATAGGGACCTTGCATACTTAAATAAAACATCAAATAAAAATGAAATCTAGACACGAGAAGAAACTACAATCAAATCAAAGGCCTTAACCAAGCCGTGTCGCAATGGCGCCATTTTGTTAGAAGAGTTTTCGTGGTGTTGAAAGTATCAACAGTTTCATGGCTTGGTATTATCGGAGTTCGATTCAATTGAGGAATCTATGTGTTTCAAGCTTTGAAAATAAAAGAAAAATGAAAATAAAACAATTAAACTAACTAAACTAAGCTAAGAAATGAAATTTCATCTTGGTCGGATGCCTCGTCGTATGCCTCAATATGTAAATGTAAGCAAGTAATGCAAGTAAGAAATAAAAAGCATTGTTTCACCAAGTACAAGCATGCATGCACAAGGTGCAACTATGCATAAAATCCTAAATAATGCAAATTAGCAAAAATTGAAAGCATTAATGGAAAGAGCAATGGAAATTGACATGATAGTTTAAAACTTCAAGGAAAATAACCAGCAACAAAGAGTAGATCTAAGATTCAACCTAAAACTATGCATGAAAATAAAATTGCAAATAAAGCATTGGAAAAACTCAAAATCAAGACGATCTATAATCTAGATGTGTCACTCATCTAGATTCCATATCCAATTCTTAAGATCTAACAAGAAATCAAGGTGTTATGGCAAAAAGCATAACATGAAGATCAAGCATGGAAATGAAGAACAAAGCATGGAAATAAAGCATAAAACATGAAATTGAAAGGAAACTTACTTGAATTAAGAAATGAAACAAAGTTTGAATGTAATTGCATCAAAAGTAACAATCCAAAGGAGTATTTGGATTCTTCTTAGGCTTATAAACCCAAGGCCAAGCATGAAAGTAAACCTAAATCTAGAAATGAAAATACATCAAAGCTTGAATTTGAATCTAAAACCTAAGAAAAGAGAATTATCCAATAGCTTGAGAGTAATTTTGATCCCAAACCCAAGTTAGGGTTGGGAGGGGAGCTGTATCATCATAGGTGCAAGATGTTGGCTTTATATAGTTATTTGTAAGGGCAAAATCGTCAAAAATGCTCAAAATTCCCGAAGTCTCAGCGCCGCGGTCGATCGACTGAAAAGCAGTCTATCGACTGCATTGCCAAAATGGGGGAAGCTACTGCCCGACAGTCGATTTGGAGCTCTTTAAATCGACCAGACAGTCGATGTGGAGCTTTTCAGTCGATCCTGGATGCTTTCAGTTCGAATTTCTCGTTTTCCGGTCCAAAACGTCCGCCGAGTGAATATAATCCTTTTAGCCACCTACAAAACAAGAATTCAAATTTAAAAACCCAAAAATAGCACAAACATCTCACATATCGTACTCTCAAAGCCAAAAATAAAACCAACGAGAAAAATTAAAACCTAATGAAAAATGACTCGATACTACTAGAAACGACGTTAAACTCTAACTAAAAACACAAGTAAAAACACAACATTACATGCAAAACAGTGGTGCACGATCTTGTTGGTTTGGTGATCTGTATTTATTATGAGTAGTTAAAGTAAACGTTGGTATGGAATAGTTATCTCAAGCTATTGACAATATTACTGAACTTTTTCAATCGAAATTAATCATTGCTTCCAAGAGCTCATCAAATTACCCTTTACTTCAAAAGTTAATAAAAGAAATGTAAATGAAGCCCTAGGGTTGGTGCACATGACATTTTTTCCACTATTTTTCAACCACATACAAAAGGCTGCATAAAGAATACTTTGAAATTGGTATGGGTTGAATTTGACACGTGCTTTGGTGTGATAATGTACCACAATATAATTTTCAGTCATCTCTGCCTACAAACAATTGTTTAGGTCCTCCCATTGCTTTTCTGCATAGTACTATATATGGGTGACCATTATGCAATGATCCAAAATCTAATTTATAGTTATGAGATAATACATGAAATTGTTGTCACTATGAAGAAGTTAAACAGACATATTTTGGATATGTATTGTGCAACATCTGATCTTGTATATGTTAAGTATAACTTCCTTTCTATTTATTTATTCTTTATTTTGAATTGTTTTCGATGCACTTTAAGGCTTTATCAGGTGTAATGCTGGTGTTTAACGAGCCACCCGATGCTCAAAAACCAAAAATAAGGTGGCGATTGTACGTTTTCAAGGGTGGTGAAGCGCATACTGGTAAATCTTTGTTTGATATAAGATAATGCCGATAATTAGTCTCCAGTGACTGTTATTTTACCTTGACATTCAAGTTTAGTCATAGGCATAGTGCCATAATTTTCATTGTCAATGTTGTTTGAGCTTTTGAATACTTGAAAATTTTATACTCTTTTTGTACATCGGGAAGCTTTTACCATTACTCCTCTTAACGTGCAGAACCTCTTTATGGTGACCCGGGTTCGATCCTCGGCAACGGCGCAATTTTATTTTGTAGTTTTTAGTGGTATAAAAGGTTCATTGGCTCGGTATTATCGGAATTCGATTGCTAGCATGAATCGATGTGTTTTTAGCTTTGAAAATTAAAGGAAAAATGAAAATAAATGAAATTAAAGCAATTAAAGGGAATAAAATGAAAGTAAAGGCAAGTATTTAGGATGCCTCGAGCGTGTGCCTTAAGGAAATTGCAAGCAATAATGAAAATATGTAAGTAAAAGCAAAGTTTCACCAAGTACAAGCATGAAGCCTAAGGTAAATCTATGCGTAAAAACTCAAATAATGCAACTTAGCAAAAATTGAAAGCAGCAATGGAAAGAGCAATAAAGGTTGATATGAAAGTTCAAAACTCTACAAGAAATAACAAGAAACGAAGAGTTGATCTAGGATTTAATACAAAACCATGCATGAAAATAAAAACCAAAATAAAGCACATGAAATACTCAAAAGAAAAACGATCTGAGACTCGATCTATGATCTTGGTGTGCCACTCACCTAGAATCCATAGCCAATTCACAAGATCAAACTACAATTCTAATAGCTAAGGCAAAAGTCATAAAATGAAGAACAAGCATGAAACATATAAAATACTTAAAATAAAAACGATCAAGGACTCGATCTATGATCTAGATGTGTCACTCACCTAGATTTCATAGCCAGTTCACAAGATCTAACAAGTAATCTAAGAGCTAAGACAAAAAGCATAAAATGAAGAACAAGCATGAGTTTAAAAGAAAGCTTACTTGAACTAAAAAGAGAATCCCAAAGCTTTAATGAAATTACAGTCAAAATAAAAATCCAAGGGAGTACTTGAATTCTTCTTAGGCTTACAAACCCAAGGAAATGCTTGAAATTAAAATCTAAGATCTAGAGAGAGAAATAAACCCAAACTCATGCAAGAGTTGGGAGAATGAGAGATCCTTCACAAAAATGAGAGTTGTAACCTATTTATAATAGGTTTAATTGGGTTTAAATGGGCCAAATTAGCCTTGGAGGCTTGTAATTCCTGGGTTTGACCAAAATTGACCCGTGTTGACCTTCCTAGCCACTTGGCTAGGCTTTTGGCACATTTTGGCTCAAGGTGGCTCGACCATGGCTCGCGAAGGCTCGGTCATTGGCCACCAAGCTGGGCAAGAACTTGGGCGCTGCTGGGCGCCGAAATGGGTACCAAATTAGGCATGGAAGCGGGCGCGAGGCAAGGCGCAAGGGTGGACGTGCGGCAGGGCACCATGTTGGGTGTGCGCAGGTGCCTGGGCATGAGTTTGGGAGCCATGTTGGGCACATAAATCGTGCCCATTCTTGCGCCAAGGGGTTTGGCGTGGAATTGGGAAAAGCTAGGCAAGGCTAGGCCACCATTCCAGAATATTAGCCATTTTGGAACTTGCTCTTGGCACCGATTGGGCATGCAAATAGGCAAGGCCGAGCTTGAGTTTTGGCCTCCATGCCTTAGCTTGAGTTCAAATCATTAAGCCACCTATTAAATGAGAATTCCGAATATCAAAACCCAAGAATTACACCAAACCTCTAATTAATTGAAGCCATTTAACCCAATTAAATATAAAATTAACAAGAAACACGAAAAATAACAAAACGAGAAAATAAATGAATAACCTAATGAAACTCGATTAAATACTACTAAAATCAACATAAAAATATAATTAATAACACGAGAAAAACACCACGATTACATGCAAAACAGAGGGCCTACGCCGGGGCCATCCACCACCTTGGCCTGGGTTTTATTTTGCAGGATCTATCAGGTCACCAGGATCTCCTTGAAGATCTTTAAGGTCGTTGCGCGTATATCGAAGGGTTATCAGGTCGCTGATTTCATATTTAATGTCAGCACCCCATATTCTTGAGGCACTAATCTTTTTGGTCGCATCACCTATCTCTATCAAAACACTATTACTCCATCACTGGAAAGCTCGACCCAAAATTAAAATGGCAAGAATCGGCCAATCGAACCGAGTACCCAAACCTAAATAATAGAACCAGACCTGAAATGCTAAGGATTCAAATATGTGTTGCCATTATCGGGTTCATATACGCTACTTGATAGAATTAGTTGTTATCATCGACCTGACCTCGCGTTGTCGTCCATTGTAGTTAGTGTGGGGGTGGGGGGAGAGAGATAAAGAAGGATTATCGAAATTGAGATGTTGAATTAAGGATTTTAAATTGTGGATTTTGTATTTGTAGTTTTTAAATATGGCTTGTTGTTGTTGTTGTTGTTGTTATATCCGAAGGTCGATGATTGTGATTTGAAGATATAGGTTGTATTTGATGTGTATTCCTTGGGTCTGTTTGTGGTATGTTTATGGAGTTTGGGTAGAGAGAGAATTGGAGTTGTACAAGGTGTGAGATGTGTGAAGGATGTGTTGTAGTCTAACTCTATCATCCATCAAACTCCCTATCTTTAAGTCACTCTTCTTAAAATAATCATCTTATAAAAGGAAAAGTATAATCATCTTGTAAAAGGATAACCATCTTAGGGTTCTCTTATTCATCAAAGACTCCATTTATATAGGTATCAAATACATATTTTCATAATACCAGTTACTTATTAACAAAAGCACACTAATACATATTTTCATAAAGATAACAAATACCTAATTGTGTTTTTGTTATATAGGGTATCAAATACATATTTTCATAAAGATAACAAATACCTAAATTTTCCTTCACCAGTTACTTATTAAAGAAAGCACACTAATTATTTTTTTTCTTCAACACTCCCCCTTGCGCCAAGTCAAAGTGTGAAATGGTGTTTCATTGTTGCCTTGTTTAAAATCTTGCCAAGTAACAAAACCTAAGGGAAAAAATAAAACTTGGTATAAGGAAAAAGATTAAAACACACCTATGTTGAGACTCCCCTTGAAGTCTTCACTCCTCTTTAATATGTACATCTATCAAGAGAACTTTAAAAATGATATATAAATCTATCAAGTGAGCTGTGAAAGTCTCCACTTCCTAGATTTACTTTTTTTCTTGAGAAATTTCAAAATTTCTTGTTGTTGATATGGTTCATATTATCACCGTTCATGTAGCCTAATTTCATTTGTTCGTTTCAACTTGCATACTTTCATATCTACAAGTGATTTCTTCAGTGGTAGAATTCAAGTCACTATTCTCAAATATATGTATGATTATTAGATACTCACGAACTACTACATGTATGATAATGATATCTTTACATGGATCAAATGGGTAACCAACATCAATAATACTATATGGTATTTCACAATATGAAGTAAACTCAACATTTTCTTTAGGGGTTATAAGACCATCTGTAGTTCTAATTATATTTATGAATGGGAAAAATAAACTCACGTCAATATTTTATTTTAGGTATCCAAATACGTTTTGATTCCATTCCAGTAATATTGCGCTTTCTTGAGTTAAATCAAGATAACAATTTTGAGAAAGTAATATTTGGTCAAGTGTATTAGTAATGGTACAATAATGCGTATATTGTACATAGGAAGGGAATTTAAGCTCCCACCAGTTCTTCGTCATTCGGCTTATGAAATCAATCTTTCCTCATATATTCACTTTGACCAATCATAGGAGCTCTAACATATTGCACTTATACATATTTAATTGCCTAATCCTCTTTTAGATATGTGCAAACTGTAGAATTTAGTATTCCACAAACTCGGGTTTTAGTTTAAATCCTTAACATGATCGAGTTCTCCCATGGTTCATTATCTCAAATTAAAATTTCAAATAACTAGCGATATCTCTTATTTAATTAAGAGTGGATATTATTTTTATATCATCGACATATACAACTATAATCGCAAATTTCAAACTTATTTTCTTTATAAATACGCAAGGGTATAGATTATCTTTTCTCAATCAAGTAGTCACTTAGACGATTATACCACAACCGTCTGAATTGTTTCAATCCATAAAGTGAGCATTTTAATTTAATTACAAATTCACTCCATGGCTTAGAGTCACTAACCTTTTCAATGAAAGGCCAACAAGCTCTTTTGTGTGTGTATGTGTGTGTATATATATATATATATATATATATATATATATATATATATATATATATCACGATCCCCATAGTGATATGATGTAACGACATGTATAAGCTGCATTCTCGATTATTTGGAATTATAAAATCTATTATGGGAGAGTACATATCCCTATAATCAATTCTAGGGCATTTTGAGAAACTTTGTGCTTCAAGTGTAGAATTGCATCTCATGGCTTTATTTTTCTCATTGCGTTTTCTGACAAAACTTTGTTTATGTCCTACAGACTTTACACTTGGTGAGGTTAGCAGTACAAGACCAAATACTTGTCTTGTTGTCAATGAATTTAGTTCTACCTAAATTGATTCATTTGAATTAGGCCATTTGCTCTTTGTTGACATTTCAATAGAGTGTGGTTCGATACCATCGTGCTCTATGGTTTCTTGAGTAACAATGTATATACGTGTGTAAAATGATTCCATCAAGTGATATAAACTCTCATAGTACAATGGGATTTCTTTATTCTCTTGAATCATATTAAACATCGGAGCGTCCCCCAGTAATGATTCATGGACATAAGTATAACCAGAGACAATCTCATGAGAGGAATTGTCCTCATTGATGATCAATTGAAGTTGTGCCATACATGCCCTCTTATTCCTTGGGTGAGTTTTGATCGAACCAAGTGACCTCCCCATGTTCCTTTTGAGAGTCACGACCTCAACCACACCTCCACTAAGTATTGTTGGAATGTCTTAATCTGTGACATTGTGCCCTTTATGGGGAATTTTAACCTTGCAGACACATTAGCTGGTATATATATGATCTCATCACTTTAGAAAGTGAGCCTTCTATACCTTGAAGATCAATCGTTCAATTTACTTTACTTTCATGTAACATTGTGAAATGTGGGGATCGTAATGAGACATATTGTGACACTATTCCTGTAGTTCCATTAGAATATACTTTTTCTTATCTCCTCCTAACGATGGGAAGACTGTCTTATTAGAGTGACAAATCCAAAGACTTAGTGGTAAAGAGATCTTTTGTCAAAGGTTTCAAATAGCGGATGACTGTTGGAGATTCATATCCAAAATAAATACTTAATCGTCTTTAGAAACCCATATAAATGCACTGTGGGGGTGCAATAGGCACATATACTGTGTAACCAAATATACGTAGATAAGAATTATCAGGCTATATCCAGTTACCCACTTGTACGCAAGATATTTGGTTAGCAGAGGTTCATAAATGAATAAGTAAGAGTTACGTGCAATATTGCATAACCCTGTGCAGAGATAAATATATGTGCGCATAAATATTGTCTTAGTCACCATTCATATTCTTTTAGACGGTGTCTTCTTTGAGACCTTATTGTATATACATATTAGAGTACAAGATGCATTACATTGATCTTGATTAAAATGCAGTAGACATCAAATACTTTTGATGTAAACTCTCTAGCATTATGATTTTAGGTGATTCATAAGGGTGGTGAGTCCTCAATCATATTAAATGTGCTAGTTTGCAAATGCAATATTTTTATAGACAATACATGCCAAAGCATCGACCAAAACTATAAAATACTTGAATGTCCGCATTTTGAATGGTTATGTCCACATGTATCATCAATTATCAATTATAAGAATGAAATATTATACTTTGTATCTTTAGCATATGCAGGTCTCAATCATATAATTTTGCTAATGAACAAGTTTTGAAAAATGAGTGATGTATCTGATCCGAACTTTTGTGTTTCAAAATTAAAATCCAAGTTAAACCATGCACGTATACATTTGAAAACAAGTTAGTTCGCCCGCAAGAGAACAGGGTCACTTGTAGATTGGCAAATTAAACCGGGTCGATTCTCTCGAGAAGTGGAAATACGGAGTCGACGATGTTTATTATTAATAAAACACAAGTTCTAATACTAAACATGCGATCAAAGGGGGATTTTTGTTTCAAAATCTTCGAAAGAAATTAATTTAAGAAAACTCGATGAACCTATCTTGCTTCGAGGGCGTCAATCTCTTTGCAAGAGTAGTTTAAGTGATTCACAAAATCAACTACATTTATTGTTACTTATCTAAAGACTGTTCTACCAAATCTCATTCACACATTTCATCAAACAATAGATATGCATTCTCCAAACATTATCCAAAAGCAATTCTAATTAAAACTAACACACCAAGTTATCCAAATCGGAATGATACGAATCCACTAATTATCATAAAACAATACATCACCAAATCGTTCATAAAAACTTAACCATAATTGATTCACAAGAAATACCCAAACATGATACCAAAATATTACTATCTAACATGAATCACCAAACTAATTAACGAGATAAAAGCTTAGAGTTAACTAAATCGTGAGAAAACTCAATCACGATACTACAATGAATCCTCGCCAAATCTAGCTATTCCGGGAAATGAAATGAACCTCGCTAAATCCGGGAAGCTTTTCACAAACCTCCATCTCCAACGGTTATCACGGACAAATCTAACTTCTAAATGAGTTTGCCATAAGGGCTATAAGTCAAAGGTTGAGAAAGTTGTCTATTCTCTCTTCTAATGTATATGATCCAGTCTAGGGATGAAAGGATGGGTCTTTTCTGAGACCGTTTCATAACTGAAGAATCCTAAAAATTCGCATTTATAACGTATGAGTCCGATTGGATTGTTTATGAGTGCGATCGGATGAAAGTCTCTGTCTTCTTGTCCGATAGAACATAGCGCTTATCCGATCGGTGCGTGTTTTGAAATTTAATCCGATCGGTTATTGAGTTCATCCGGTCAGATAGGTGTTCTTTGGCTACTTCGAGCGAGGATTCTTTGTCTTCATCTCTTGGGTTTGTCAACTGATTCAGCTGAAAGAGAAAAACAAGAAAAATGGTTCAAAATGACCAATTATTGAATGAAAAGTTGAAAAGCTTAGCAAAAGGCCAAAGATTGCAAAATCATGCAAAATAGCTTATTCTTAATCTAAGAAGATGGTAAAAAGACTCAAACATGACCCAAAATATGTACAAAAGTGTAACAAAAATGTACGAATCAGTATCTTTGAGATATGAATGTATGTAGTGGTCCAAGTACTTTAGAATGCACTAGTTGTAACTGAACATCATTAGGTCGACACTATAATGTGCATCAAGTTTCTGTCTCATTTTGTGTTTCATTCAAAATAAAAGATGTCCATGTTAATTTCTTATAATATGGACCATTATATCACGACGACCAAAGAATCTATGCCAGTCGTGTCAGAAATTGAATGAGTCATTGTTCAAAAGTTCTTTGTTGGTCATATCTTACGATTTAATAATCAAAAAGTAGTAAAGTAAAATTACTAGAATGAATCTAAAACGTGCTTTCTTCCACATAAATTAAAGGTAAATTTCTATTCTCATAATGTATTTCTTAATGATAATCATACTTATGAATATCATCAAACTTAACAAGGTTCGTTTCGCTCTTGGTCCATATTGATCTTTTATAACTTTAATCAATGTGCCACTAGGAATTAAAACTTTGTCACATATAAATATCAATTCAGTGAATAATTGTGTATTCCTTGACAAATTCTCACATTTTTTTGAGATATTTGAACGAAATAGTCTTCATTCTAATATTTTACATTATTTGCATGATGTGTTACATTATATCTATTAGTTTACTCCGGAACCTTGTATGTGAATGTGTGGTAAATAAACTCAATTATATTCAATGCTTCAGAATAAAATGCAAAATTTACCAATAAGCCAAAAATAATAATTAATTTAAATCAGGCCACATCACATTAATCTAACTCAAAATAAACTTTAATATCGAATACAATAGTCTAATATGAATGATTGATTATACTTTCACAAGTTCTTTGTAATCAAGAAACAAACAAATTTCATCAATCAAAATAGAGGATATCCATTGACTAAGCAAGGTTATTGGGAGAGCCTCTATGATTTCTACCACGACCAATAAATATCACAAACTCTTACATATCTTACATTGTGGTGCATTCTTCCCACATAGGTAGGGATAAACATGTCTCTTCCCCTTTGCGTTGAGGTTTCCTCTATTCATATCGATCTCAGTTAGCTTCAAGAAATTTTCTTATCCAAAGGTCTAACCTTGTGTTATGGGTCAGTTTATTTGTAATCTTTAGTTTATTGGTGTAAATAGTTTCTATGTGTTTGGAGTAGAGTGTTTAGAAATGAGAAACTTGAGGGAGAAATAGAAGATGGAGAGGAGAGAGAGAGAGAGATGAAAAGGAATATAATTCATGTAACTGCTTGCTCATTTCGTACTTTTCCACCTCCATATAACAACATGTGGCTAGGACCACTTAATTAAAATTACTAAAATACTCCCTTTCTATAAACAACATAATTCTGGGCTTTAACTTCAACCAAAAAATTAAATTTCCTAAGCCCACTTAGTTATAATGGAGGCCCATAAATTAAATAAGTTACCAAGCCCATTTCTTCATATCTTCGACCCGCCTCTACCCTATCTCGTCACCCGACCCACCTCCTTGCACAAATTTGTGGTTTGGTCGAATTAACTCCAAAGATCCCTTCTCTCATCTTCCCCATTCAATTTAGGGTTCGCTCCTAATCCAACTCCATCCCCACACTCCACCAGATCCATATTCATGACAATACCCCCCCCCCCCCCCCCCCCCCCCCCCCCCCTCGACCCCAAGGATCAAAATTGGGAAATTTCCTTTGAATAAACTTGAGATCTTCCCAGGTAGCCTCGTGAGATGATAAGTTAGTCCACTGGATCAGAACTCGTGAAATGGGGAGCCCATTTCAATTGATGATTCAAGAATCCAGAGCTGCAAAGGGGGCGACTTGAAACTCCCCATCAGGTGTGGTGATCGGTAGATCGACGGTGGTAGACACACTTGACCCGACCCTCAACTTAAGCAAGGACACGTGGAACACGGTGTGTATACGAGACCCCTCTGGCAGGTCTTAATGGTAAGCCACCTTCCCCACTTTTTCTAAAATTGTATAAGGGCCATATTACTTAGATGAAAGTTTGAGGTTTTTTCTTAGGGAGATCGGATTTTGTTTAAAAGGTTGTAACTTAAGGAAAACCCTATCTCCAATTTTAAAATTGCGTTCTTATCTATGTTTGTCTGCATACACTTGCATCCTCTGTTGTGCTTGTAGCATGTTTTCTTTGATGACATCCTCACTCAAAGTCCCCAAATACTTCCTCACTGTTATAAGAGGTGGGGCATACCCATATAGTACCTCAAATGGTGTTGTCTTTAAACTGGTATGGTAATTGGTGTTGTACCAATATTCTGCCAGGGTTAGCCATTTAATCGACCCTTTTGGGTTGTGGTGCACCATAAACCTTAAATAATTTTCTAAACATTGATTGACCCTCTCAGTTTGACCATCTATTTGGGGGGTGATATGCAGTTGACATGTTCAATTGCACCCCTATTAACCTAAACAACTCCTTCTAAAAAGTGTTGTTGAAAACCCCTGTCCCTATCAGAGACAATATGTGATAGTAGCCCATGCAACTTGTAGACTGTATCTAGGAAATGAGTATCCACAGTGAGAGCAGTGCAAGGGTTTGATAGGGCAGAAAAGTGAGCATTTTTAGTTAGCCTATCTACTACCACAAGTATAACACTCTTTCCCTGTGCTTTGGGTAGTCCTTCAATGAAGTTTATAGAAATATATATCCCGACTTGTTCTGGAATAGGTAGGGTTCGTAATAAGCCTGGGTAAGCCCCATTATCTAGTTTGTTCCTCTGACACACTTCACACTCCTTAACCCACTAAGTGATATCAGCCATCATGTTTGGCCAATAAAAACTCTTTTTTGTCCTCATGTATGTGCCCTGTACCCCTGAATGCCCCCCATAGGCTGAATTGTGCATAGCTGTTAGCATTACCCTCCTCAGAGTTTGATCCTTCCCTACACACAATCTGCCTTTGTATCTTATAAGACCACCAATGATGGTAAATTTCTGGAAAAGCAGTGGGATCAATGGTGTTGGCAGATATAACTGCCTGGAGCATGTCATCATTGGTGTAACTCTGAGCCACCTCTTTCACCCAATTAGGAGTAATGGTAATGACAGTAAAGCACTTAATATCATCCAGATCCCTTTTTGATAGATCATCAGCTGCTCTATTTTCCAGCCACTTCTTATTCTGTATCTCATAGTCCAGCCCCAGTAGCTTGGTTATCCGTCATCACTTTTTGATCCAGCAAGTACTTAAGAGCTTGTTGGTCAGTTCTTATCACAAATTTCTGCCCATGTAAGTAGTTTTTCCATCTTTTTACAGCCATAAGCACTGCGAAAAACTCCCTTTTCATATACTGATAGTGCCTGATTCCAAGTGCATAACATTTTGCTCATGAATGCTAAGGGTCTCCCTTCTTGCATCAGCACTACCCCCACCCACTTTCCACTATCATCTGTCTCTAACACAAACTGTTTATAAAAGTTTGGTAAAGCCAGAACAGGAGCTATGACCATTTCTTTCTCGAGTAATTAAAAAGCAGATTGGGCCTCCTCATCCCATCCAAATTTATCTTTCTTCAAGAGATTAGTTAAAGGCCTACACATAACACCATATCCCTTAATAAACTTCCCGTAGTACCCAGTCAATCCCAAAAACCCTCTGAGTTGTTTTAATGTTTTAGGAACAAGCCATGAAACCATGCTAGTGATCTTCTTGGGGTCAGTAGATACACTTGTTTGGGATATAATGTGTCCCAGGTATTCAACCTCCAATTTTCAAAAGCTGCACTTCCTGCCCTTGGCATATAATTTGTTGCTTCTTAGTAGCATTAAGACTTCCTCTAGATGCCTCAAATGGTCACCCCAAGTTTTACTATGTACTAATATATCATCAAAAAACACCAAAACACTCCTCCTAAGTTGTTCTCTGAAAACTTGATTCATGAGTGACTGAAAGATAGCAGGAGCATTGCACAGCCCAAAAGGCATAACTAGAAACTCATAGTGGCCATTATGTGTACTGCAAGAAGTCAAAAATATGTGTTCCGGTTTCATCAAAATTTGGAAATAACCATTCCTTAAAGTCATTCTTTGAGAAATACTTGGCTCCATAAAACTCATCTAGCAACTCATCAATTACAGGAATAGGATAGTTATGCTTAACTGTGAGCCCATTTAAATATCTGTAATCAACACATAGTCTCCAAGTGGCATCCTTCTTCCTTACCAATATCATAGGGGATGCAATTAGGCTCTTGTTATCCTGTACAGTTCCTGCCTCTAACATGTCTTTGACTAATTTCTCAATCTCCTCTTTGTGATTATGTGTTGTACTATATGGATACTGATGTTTAGGAACACTGCCAGGTTTTAGGATAATTTGATGCTCAATGCCCCTCCTTGGGGGTAGTTCTTTAGGCTCCTCAAACACATCCTGATACTCCAATAAAACTGCCATGTCAGGGTCTGGCTCTAGGTCTTGCTTATCTATAGTCATCCAATACACCTCCTCAATCTGAGCACACTGTTCCTCATGCATCATATTTTAAAGTGAATGTCCTAAAAAAACTTGCACTCTGTTGTAGATGTTAGTGCTTGAATTTTGACTCTCCTACCTCCAAGAGTGACAGTGAAAGTCATCTTAGCATAATATTTAAGCCAATCCCCTCCTAGTATCAGATCACATCCCTCATTCTGTAAAAACATCAATGAATAACTAAATGGTTGGCCCTTTATTTCCCATGTAAAATTGTCAACACCTTGGGTACTCACCATCTTCTGGCCATTAGCCACCTTCACCAGTAATGGTTTAACTGGACTCAGTTGGCACCCCAATCTCTTTGTTGTCTTCTCTTGTATAAAACTCAGAGAACTGCCTGAGTCTATCAAGATGTGTAACTATAGCTCTAGGGCCTGTCCAAAAACCCTCATGGTGGTAATGTCATCCTCCCCTGTTATAGCATTAACTAAATTTGTACCTCCTCCATAACTTCAGGTTTATAGGGAATCTCTATCTCCTCAGAAATTAGGTAAGTGAGTTCTTCTTCTTCTGTCATGGTCATGTAGTTTATCCTATTTTTGCATCTGTGCCCTGGTGAAAACCTCTCATCACAGTTGTAGCACAACCCTTACTCTCTTCTACACAACCATTTCTCTCTTCTAGCCGCCATTTCTCCAGTAGTTAGGAGCTTAGTAGGGGTTCTCTGGTTGTAGTTGGTGGTTGTCTTTTGTGCCCCATAGGTTGTGGTTTCTTTGTTTTTTTGTTTTTTTATTGGGAGGGGGGGGGGGGTTGAAACTAGTATAACTGGTTGGCCCCTTCAGTTTTTTTTTTTTTTTTGTGATAGCTTCTAGGGCAATCAATTGATTTCTTCCCAAATCTATTGCATGCTTTAGTGTATTGGGCTCAAACATGGTGATGAAAGCCTTTACCTCTTCTAATAACCCACTTATAAAACTAGATATAAAATACTCCTCAGAAAACCCTTGGTTAAGGATCATCATACAAGCCTTAAGCTCTTCAAACTTTTTAACATACTCCATGTAAGAGCCAGTGTGCTTAAGCTTATTAAACTCAAAAATGATTGTACCCTCTTTTAGTTGTTCAAATATATCTGATATGATATCTAGAAATTAAACCCAAGAGATGTCACTTTGATTGTTGTTTAAGTTTTTATATCATTGGTCTGTTTTGCCCTCAAAGTGCATAGAAGCTACGGTTACTTTCTCGGTATCAGACATAAATGGCACTAACTTGAAATACCCATTACACTCTAAAATCCATGATCTGGCCTGTGTTCAGTCAAAATGAGGGAAATCAATTTTTGGTAGTGGGTTTGTTGTGTGGGTACCTGGTTGTTCAATTTGTGGTTTGCTTCTGGGTGTTGTGGTTGATCTATACCCCATATAAGTTGCAAGTGTTGAAAATGGTTTGCCAGAATAAATTCTCCTTCAGTTTGCCCCTCGATACGCACATCGCCTATTATCCATCGTTTATGGCTAGGACTACTGGGGTATCTAATCCCATTCGCTCCTCTAGTGTTCGTCTTTTAGTGTCAGTGTCGGCCCAGAAGAGTGCTTTAGCCGTTCTTGGTTTAAAGATGCACTAAATGGTGGCTAAGGCAGCATTCATATGTTCCAGCTTGCTATTCTGGTTTTGTGTTTGTTCCTGGATGTCTGATCTTATATGTGAAATCTGGGCTTAAGTTTTTGAGTTGTTATCTGATATTTGTTTTATAATATTAGCTCTAATGCTTTACTTTTTCGGGATTCTGCTTGCAGCACTTGGTCAAGGCGTTTCTGAGACTCTTATAAGTCCTTGAAGCGTGTGATTTTGGCCATATTCATAAGAGTAAACACCAAACTAATCAATATTCAAGGATCATCTGCTCTAGTGCCAATTATCCCAATAGAAGCTTTGACATTTAGCAAGGAAATGCTTCTTCTCTTGCCAAATCATGTCCGGTCGGAGGTCACCATTTGCCAAATAGTTTATAAAATCGGCATACCATGGTGCTTGAGCCACTCTAAACTGATGTGGCCTGAACAGACAGACCTGGGTTTGGGTAGACCTGATCTAGGATCGCTAAAGAGGTGTCCAGTGGCCTGACTTGTTTTACTCCCGTAGGGTCCTGAGCTGACTTTCCCGAGGAGGTCAGGAAAACAGATGAAGATGAGGAATAAATTACCCTAGCTCGGGATAATCCTGATTTGGCTTAAATTCTCGGGTGAGATTAAGGTCAAAAGGCCTAAAGTCAGGAAAAACATCCTGACCCAATCTGCATCCGCTGAGAAGGATTATAGGAGGGCAGGCTTATGGGAGACCAGGCGCTCTGGCTTCTCAAATGGGAACAGGTGGGACCACTTGTCATGATTATTTGCACAACGGCCCGAGATTTGCGGCCTTTGTTTCCAAGATCCCGGAAGGGGTCCCCACTTGGGTAAGTTATAAATAGCTCAGCCCCAAGGTTGAGAGAGGTATGACATTCTTGTGCATTCCTTTCATTGCTCACTGAAATACACAACACACTTAACTGACTTAAGCATCAGAGAGGTTTCCACCGAAAATCCTCCGGTGGTCCTTTCTAACGTTTTTTTGGGTGCAGGTCAGGTTTGTTCATCAAGAGTGTTCGTAGATATAAATATTTTTTGGGTGAAACAACTGGCACCGTCTGTGAGATAATCAAGGCTAAGACGTGATATAAGACATGGCTTCAGATGGACTCCGACGAAATTTGGTGGCGGAGTTGGGTGGCACGCCAAGTTCTGCCACTCCGATGGGTGCGCCAAACACGACAGGGCCGTCAGCGGCAGAGCCGTTGACAGCAGCACGTCCAGGCGCAGCGTTTCCTCCCCCCAAGGGGCTGCGCAAGTTGACGGCGTATTGCTGAATGACACCTTTCTCAGACAACTGTCTGACCTCACCGGTAAGGCCGTGGAAGTGGCTGTGGACAAGAAGTTCGTAGAGTTCTCAATGCCCCCATCCCAGACAGTCCCACCATCAGAGACGGAACCACCGTGCGCCCAGCGCACGGTCCGGACTCCTCTCCAGGAGAAGGAAGAGAATTTTTCCGCTTCTGAAAGTGAAACATCAAGACAAACCAACCCGGACCTCAATGAATAAATACAAAATCTGCAGAAATAGGTCAGGGAGTTTAAGAGGAAGATGGTGAGCATAGACATGATGCCGGCGCGGAGGGGTACGTCATTCACGGAAGCGGTTATGCGCGATGACGTATTGGCCTCTTACAGATCCATGGGCTTTGAATACAACGGGACAACAGACTCGTGGGATCACCTGAGCCAATTTGAGATCGCGGAAACTTTGCACAAATTCTCAGACGCGGTCATGTGCCGAGTCTTCCCAATGCCCTTTAAAAAATTGGCCCAGCTCTGGTTCATCCAGTTGTCGCCGCGCTCTATCAGTAATTTTGACGAGTTCAGCTCGACATTCCTACATCATTTTACCAGCTGTCGGAAGTATGAGAAAATGCCGCTGGAATTATTCAGCCTGAAACAGAAGGAAAATGAAAGCCTACGCACATACATCAACCAATTCACAAATTCAAAGATTGAGGTGCCATCAGGATCTGAGGATCTCTTCGTTAATTGATTAGCGCAGGGGCTCAGGAGAGGAGAATTTATTCAGTCGCTGGTCGTAAAGCCAGTGCTGAAATTCGGAGAGCTCTTGGAGCGAGCAGAGAAGTACATCCACCTGGAGGAAGCCTTGAAGATCAAGGAAGAAGGAGAGAAGAAAAGGGACAGACCTGATAGGGAGGAAAGGGTACCGATGAAAAAGCCCAGGCCAGATCTGGCAGGGGGACGACCTCGTTTTGACACAGATACACACCCCTGGAAACACCTCAGGGAGAGATTTTGCAAGCAATAGAATGGCACCCTGATCTCAAAAGTCCTAAAACTTACTCACAAAAATCGCGAAAAGAAAGATTTGACCGATTCTGTAGATACCATAATGAGTATGGCCATGACACAGATCAGTGCACTCATCTGAAGGATGAACTAGAGAGAATGGTGCAGGCCGGGCACCTCAAAGAGTATGTGCAGATGAGAAGAGAGGAGCCCAGGTCTTACTTACGCAGGCGCGATCGGACTCAAGGGAACATGCATGAACAAGATAACAGACAAAACAATGGGAGGCGAAGTGACCAAGCCCAGGTCATACAAGGGGAAATCCTAATGATCACAAGAGGCGAGTGGAATGAGCATTCTAAACGAACCCAAAATAGCTATGTCCGAGCTGCAAAAGACCTAGTCAGGAAATCACGTGAGGTTGGTCAAATAACCCCAAGCCAAAGCATAAGTTTCGGATTAGAGGATGAGAATAGCATCTTGGCCCCTCAAATGGATGCCCTGGTCATAACAGCCACTATTGCAAATTATAATGTGAGACGGGTATTTGTGGACACAGGGAGCTCGGCTGATATCCTATTCTATGAATGCTATCGAAATTTAAAACCTGATGTCAAAATGGAAGAGGTGACTACCTCGTTAGTAGAATTTGCAGGAGGAACTCTGAAGCCTTTAGGGGCGGTGAGGCTTTTGGTAACATTAGGGGAAGAGCCGTATAGGTAGTGGATGCACCATATCATACAATGTTATGGTGGGACGACCATCCCTAAGCCAATTCCAGGTGGTGATCTCGGTGTACCATATGAAGTTGAAGTTCCCTGCTCAGGATGGAATATGGGAGGTTAAGGGTGATCAGTATGCATCCAGACAAGCGTACGTCGAGTGTATCCAATGTAATGAAGAGGAAAGACAAAATAAGAGAGCCAGAATGGAGAACGCGATGCCAGAGCTGTCCCAGCGAGAAGAGGGTTTGATGATGGTAGAGGTGGTCCCAGGGGATGAAAGTAGAGTTGTGAGAGTGGGAACGACTCTGAGCCCAGAAATTCTGGTAAACCTGGTCCAATTTTTGAGAACCAATGATGATGTCTTTGCTTGGTCTCCTCAAGATCTGGTGGGGATAGACCTGGCAGTCGTCGAGCACCACCTTAATATCAGCCCTAGAGAAAAAGCCAGTAAAACATAGGAAGTGTAACTTCGGCCTCGAGAAGTAAGCAATCATTGAAGCTGAAGTCGAAAAATTGTTGAAAGCTAAGCACATTCGAGAAATACAATTCCCTTAGTGGTTTTCCAACGCGGTATTAGTCCCCAAACCCCCAGAAGATTGGCGTATGTGTATAGATTTTTGGGACCTCAATCATGCCTGCCCTAAGAACCAAGGATAGACCAGTTGGTTGACTCCACGTCTGGTTGTGAGCTGTTAAGCATGATGGATGCCTCACAAGGGTACCATCAGATCAGGCTAGCTGAGGAGGACTGGAAGCGGGTCAGTTTTATAACCCCAAAGGGGACCTATTGCTATGTGGTTATGCCGTTTGGGCTCAAGAATGCAGGCGCCACATATCACCGATTTGTGGATAAGATGCTTAAAGCTCAGCTAGGAAGGAACATGGAGGCATACATCGACGACATGTTAGTAAAAAGCGTGAAGGCAGCCTCACAGGTGGATGACCTAAGGGAAACCTTTGACACCTTGAGAAGATATAGGATGAAGCTCAACCCCAAAATGTGCGCATTTGGGGTAAGAGATGGTAAATTCCTAGGGTATATGGTCACAGAAAAGGGAATATAGGCTGATTTGCATGTTTTTGTACGTATTTTTGTAACCATCTTGTGTCGCGCTTGCATGTGTTTTATTTTCTTTTATGTGTATTAGGAGTCGTTTTGGCCGATTTTATTAGTTTTAGGTTTTTGTAACTTTTGTGCCGTTTTTCATTGGATTTTCATTTTTTCTACTCGTTTTTGTCTCTTTGGCCGTAGGATGACCAAAGTGATCCCGTGAATGCTAAGGACATTCCGTTCGACTCGGATTAGAATAAGCACGCAAGGGAAAACAGCGCAAATGAGGAGCGACAACCGGCGAATGTTAGAGCGGAAACGAGAAAAATGAGCAAGAACTGCCTGTCAGTCGATCGACTGGATCTCAGTCGATCGACTGGACTCGTTGTCGATCGACTAACTTCCAGTCGATCGACTAGACCTCGTGGAAATCGACTGATCGCCAGTGTGTTTTGTGGTTTTTGGGCTTTTCAGTCGATCGACAGCTTTCAGTCGATCAACTGGTAGTCGATCGACTGGTCCTCAGTCGATCGACTGACACACAAAATCTTTGATCTCTTTTGATGTTTTTGCCCCTGCGTTTTTTTATAAAAAGCTAGCACTCTCCCCCACCAGCCTTATCCTTCCTTTGCTGATTTTGAACCCCATTCAATCTCTTCCAAGCTCATTTTTCACTATTCCATTGCAAACGCTAGATATAATCCTTAGTTAGCTAGTTTTATTTAGCTTAGTTAATTAGCTCGTTAGTAGTTATCCATAAGTGTTGGAGAAGGTGACATCTCTCTCATTTGTGGATTTTATTTTATGAAGTTGCTCTTGGTGTTTTGAAGATTGTACTCTACATTTGAAGCTTTTGGTTGGAATGCAATATTGGTAGTAAAAGGTCCCGACAGACCCGTGACGCCGCCGAGTCCAGGAGCAAGCGCAAGAGGCGAACGAAGAAGAGGCCGAGTTAGAGAGACGGCATGAGGAGTGTGTTGAGCCCGAGGAAGCTCCGAACATCGGTTCGGGGCAACATTTCGATGCAAGCACAAGCCACGCGGCAATCCCACATGGCGAGGGATGCCCGAGCACCGGCCTGGGTCCCGATATGGGTTGGCCCGAGTTCCAACGCCAAGTGTTCGCCCGATTCGATCGGCTCGACACCGGCATGGAGGAGTTGAGGGCCGGGCAAGCGAGAAACGAACGAGCACACCACGCCCTCCATAGCCACCTCTTGTTGATCGAGAGCCGATTGCCTCGGAACGAGGAGAACGATGGAGGTCGAGCCGATCGAATCGGGCGAACACTTGGCGTTGGAACTCGGGCCAACCCATATCGGGACCCAGGCCGGTGCTCGGGCATCCCTCGCCATGTGGGGATTTCCGCGTGGCTTGTGCTTGCATCGAAATGTTGCCCCGAACCGATGTTCGGAGCTTCCTCGGGCTCAACACACTCCTCATGCCGTCTCTCTAACTCGGCCCTCTTCTTCGTTCGCCTCTTGCGCTTGCTCCTGGACCTCGGCGGCGTCACGGGTCTGTCGGGGACCTTTTACTACCAATATTGCATTCCAACCAAAAGCTTCAAATGTAGAGTACAATCTTCAAAACACCAAGAGCAACTTCATAAAATAAAATCCACAAATGAGAGAGATGTCACCTTCTCCAACACTTATGGATAACTACTAACGAGCTAATTAACTAAGCTAAATAAAACTAGCTAACTAAGGATTATATCTAGCGTTTGCAATGGAATAGTGAAAAATGAGCTTGGAAGAGATTGAATGGGGTTCAAAATCAGCAAAGGAAGGATAAGGCTGGTGGGGGAGAGTGCTAGCTTTTTATAAAAAAACGCAGGGGCAAAAACATCAAAAGAGATCAAAGATTTTGTGTGTCAGTCGATCGACTGAGGGACCAGTCGATCGACTACCAGTTGATCGACTGAAAGCTGTCGATCGACTGAAAAGCCCAAAAACCACAAAACACACTGGCGATCAGTCGATTTCCACGAGGTCTAGTCGATCGACTGGAAGTTAGTCGATCGACAACGAGTCCAGTCGATCGACTGAGATCCAGTCGATCGACTGACAGGCAGTTTCTTGCTCATTTTTCTCGTTTCCGCTCTAACATTCGCCGGTTGTCGCTCCTCATTTGCGCTGTTTTCCCTTGCGTGCTTATTC
>BMAC01000667.1:246203-266549 GCA_014905375.1 Phtheirospermum japonicum
TTGAGCCGCAAGGATAGCACGAAGCTAAAGCCGAACAAAGTTCCCAACAAGTCAAATTCCCCAAGTACACTAAATCCGATCGACAATCTAAACTTCTTAACCAAATAATCAAAAACCGTGTCATTTCGAGCCATAAACACCCCACACTTAAAACCTAGCAATGGACCTCATTGCATATTAAGCGAAGTAAAGCGGTAAAAAGTGTAAGGAAAAGAGAACGCCCCTATTTCCGAGCTTGTGTTTGACGTGTTGTGCATAAGTCCTCTCTGGGAGTCGAGGCAAGCTATCTACAAGAAATGAACAAATGGGGGGTTGCAAAAACAAGTGATATAAAAAAACCGAAAATCTTTTTGGGTTTATCGAAATTTCTATTTTTTTTCTTTTCTATTTTTTTTATATATTTTTTATACTATATACAAAAACAATGAAAATATGTTTTTTTTTTTTCTTTTTTTTATTTAATTTTTTTTGGATTTTTCAAGAGTTAGATAAGAAATAAAAGAACATAATCGAATCAAAATGAAACAAACGAAAATAACGTGCCAAGTGTACGAAAACAAAAATAAAAAGGATAATCGGAGATCAATGACGTCTCCTACGTCGGGGTTGGAGGTTTGCGTCCTCATCCTCTTCTTCCTCCTCGCCCTCCTCGTTTCCATCTCCTTCTCCGACCGGCATGGAGGAGTTGAGGGCCGGGCAAGCGAGAAACGAACGAGCACACCACGCCCTCCATAGCCGCCTCTTGTTGATCGAGAGCTGATTGCCTCGGAACAAGGAGAACGACGGAGAAGGAGATGGAAACGAGGAGGGCGAGGAGGAAGAAGAGGATGAGGACGCAAACCTCCAACCCCGACGTAGGAGACGTCATTGATCTCCGATTATCCTTTTTATTTTTGTTTTCGTACACTTGGCACGTTATTTTCGTTTGTTTCATTTTGATTCGATTATGTTCTTTTATTTCTTATCTAACTCTTGAAAAATCCAAAAAAAATTAAATAAAAAAAAGAAAAAAAAAAAAACATATTTTCATTGTTTTTGTATATAGTATAAAAAATATATAAAAAAAAATAGAAAAGAAAAAAAAATAGAAATTTCGATAAACCCAAAAAGATTTTCGGTTTTTTTATATCACTTGTTTTTGCAACCCCCCATTTGTTCATTTCTTGTAGATAGCTTGCCTCGACTCCCAGAGAGGACTTATGCACAACACGTCAACACAAGCTCGGAAATAGGGGCGTTCTCTTTTCCTTACACTTTTTACCGCTTTACTTCGCTTAATATGCAATGAGGTCATTGCTAGGTTTTAAGTGTGGGGTGTTTATGGCTCGAAATGACACGGTTTTGATTATTTGGTTAAGAAGTTTAGATTGTCGATCGGATTTAGTGTACTTGGGGAATTTGACTTGTTGGGAACTTTGTTCGGCTTTAGCTTCGTGCTATCCTTGCGCTCAATTTTGAACTAGTGCCTCAACTAGCCTTGTTATCGAATACTCTCTATAGGATTTTACCTTATATTTTGGAGTCGTCAATTGCTCCATGTGCTCGATCAGAAATAAATGTAAGTTGCTAGTAGCAACAAGTGATCGGAGTCGTTGATTTCTCAAGTACCTTATATATCCTTAGGTACCAAAAAAAAAAGAGAAAAAAAAAAGAGAGAAAAGATGATGAATAGACAAGGATACATCATAAATCCTTGAAGTGCTTACGCAATAAATGTGCAATTCTTGCACCTTTTTAATTTTCATTTTAGATTTTGTGTGTAAAGAGAGTTGTAGATAATCGAGACTAGTAGGGAGCCGATTAACGGTTCGAGCGTGGATAGACCTTAGCCGGGGCAAGGACGAGGGGACCGACTTGGAGGGTTACCTAGTATTTTTAGGTTTCGGAAGTCGATCTAAACTTTGTTAGTCAACGCATCGTTGTCGACCTTTTAGCGAAGCTAACAAACATTGTAGTATACGGCGTCTCGAATTAAGTTGGTTCTTTAGTTTATTGTTCGGGGGTAGTTTTGTAATTCTATATTAAGTTTTGCATGAGGACAAGCAATCATTCTAAGTGTGGGGTGGTTGATTTGCATGTTTTTGTACGTATTTTTGTTACCATTTTGTGTCGCGCTTGCATGTGTTTTGTTTGCTTTTATATGTATTAGGAGTCGTTTTGGCCGATTTTATTAGTTTTAGGTTTTTGTAACTTTTTTGCCGTTTTTCATTGGATTTTCTTTTATTTCTACTCAAAGCGGTCCCGTGCACGCTCAGGACATTCCGTTCGACTCGGATTAGAACAAGCAAGCAAGTGAACACAGCGCAAATGAGGAGCGACAGCCGGCAAACGTTAGAGCGGAAACGAGAAAAATGAGCCGGAACTGCCTGTCAGTCGATCGACTGACAGGACAGTCGATCGACTGGATCTCATTCGATCGACTGGACTTCCAGTCGATCAACTGAACCTCGTGGAAATCGACTGATCGGCAGTGTGTTTTGTGGTTTTTGGGCTTTTCAGTCGATCGACTAACACGCAGAATTTTTGATCCCTTTTGATGTTTTTACCCCTGCATTTTTGTATAAAAAGCTAGCACTCTCCCCCTCCAACCTTATCCTTCCTTGGCTGATTTTGAACCCCATTCAATCTCTTCCAAGCTCATTTTTCACTATTCCATTGCAAACCCTTGATATAATCCTTAGTTAGCTAGTTTAATTTAGCTTAGTTAAATAGTAAGTTAGTAGTTATCCATAAGTGTTGGAGAAGGTGACATCTCTCTCATTTGTGGATTTTATTTTATGAAGTTTCTCTTGGTGTTTTGAAGATTGTACTCTACATTTGAAGCTTTTGGTTGGAATGCAATATTGGTAGTAAACTTTTCCTTATTTGGTGTTGATCTTGTGTTGTTGCATTTACTTTGTGTTGGTTATTAAATTTAGTAGAGTTGTTTTCCCTATGCTTCTCAAATTCACACTTCAACTTCTAGCTTGGTTTTCTTCTTGTAGTAAAAACTCCATTGATGCTTAGTTTTGAAGCTTTTTACTCTTTTTGTTCAAACAAACATTGGAGCCTTGAAAGTTATTAGTAGCTTTCCCTTTTAAAACATTTGACTTTTACCTATTAAATGCTTTTGACTTCTTTTGAATTTAATTTTGACTTTCCCTCCCTTTTAGCTTTTAAATTTACAAGCTTTCTTAGGTAATAGTTTCAAATTAATTAAAGTTATTAATTAGGTTAAATTTAAGTCATTAAGACTAATTGTTTTCAAGCAAGTTTTAAATTCCTTTCTCCTTGCCTCAATGTTTTTCAAACTCTCTTTTCAATTCAAGTTTAGTGATTACAACTCAAAACTAAACCAATGATTAATGCTTTCTTAGATTAGATTAGTTTAATTAAGAATAACAAGTGATTAATTGAAAACAGTTAACGCCAATTATATCTATCCTCGAGAGACACGACTCGAGAAAACTTACCACTCTACAATCAACTTCGTACTATTGCGGAGAAGATTTCTTAGAGTGCTAAGAATTCTTCAATCAGAGGCCAACCCAGAGAATGTAAGAGCCATCGTGGACATGCAGGCCCCAAGGAATGTCAAAGAGATGCAGTGCCTGGCAGACTGAATTAACGTTTTGAGCAGGTTCATCTCGCGCTCAGCTGAAAAAAGCCTACCATTATTCCAGGCCTTGCGTAAAAAAGCTCAGTTTTAGTGGAATGAGGAGTGTCAGGAGGCATTCCAGATGTTGAAGGAGCACCTGGCTAGAATGTAGCTGCTCAATAAGCCAGTTCAGGGCGAACCTTTAATCCTATACTTGTATGTTGGGCAGCAGGATGTAAGCTCAGTCTTACTCAGAGAGGAAAGCAAAATGGAGACGCCGGTATATTATTGGAGTAAAGTGTTGCATGATGCTGAAGTCCGATATGTGGAGGTGGAGCGAGCAATGCTAGCCCTAGTCAGGACAGCACGTAAGTTGCGCCCTTATTTTCTCTCACACAGCATAGTAGTGCGGACCAACCTATCATTGAAAGCCATTATGGATAAGCCGGAGGCCTCAGGACGACTGCTTAAATAGATAATTGAACTTAGTGAGTTTGATGTTACTTTTGAAGTAAGGACAACCATTAAAGCCCAGTCGCTGGCTGATTTTATGCAAGAAATGACCAGCTCTCTAGAGGACAAGAAGGAATGGACAGTTTATAAAGATGGTTCGGTAGGAAGCCTAGGTTGTGGTGCGGGTATAGTGTTGACTGACCAACAAGTGTAACCATTGAGTATGCAGTACGGATGAACTATCCTTTGTTTAACAACGCAGCAGAGTATGAAGCTCTCTTGAGGGGAATTCAGATGGCGAAGGATTTGAGGGCATAACAGGTATGCACAAGAGTGGATTTGCAGCTTGTATGTAGGCAAATAAACAGTGAATTTGAGACAAAAGACGAGCATATGCAAAAATACCTAGCCCAATTTAGGGAGTTAGATAGTTCCATGGGGACTCTGGCTTTCCTCAAAATCCACAGAGAAGAAAAAACGAGAGCGGATTACTTGTCTAAAGTGGCCAGTTCAGCAGTGGATTGTCGGGAAAGAATGATCACTCTATTAATGGCATACCAGGAATTCGGAGACAAGAAAGTATGCTCAGTGGATGAAGGAGAAGATTGGCGCTCCCCTATTAAGACATACCTTGAGAAAGGAGAGTTGCCGGAGAGCAGGAGAGAAGCAATGAAATTAACGACCAGGTCATCCCGATTTTGCTTGATTAAAGGAGAGCTATTTCGAAGGGGATTTGGGAAGCCCTTTTAAGGTGCCTGAGCTCAGGGGAAGGCACCCATGTTCTTAAGGAGGTCCATTAAAGATGCTGTGGCAATCACATGGGTACTAGAGCCTTGTCAAGCAAAATCTTGAGAGCGGGCTATTTTTGGCCACAATTGAGGAAGGAAGCAGAGGATGTTGTCCGGGCTTGCAATAAGTGTAAGAAGAACTCACCCATGATACACAGGCCTGCTGAGGAGCTCATGACAATGAGCTCTCCCTGCCCATTCGCCAAATGGGGAATAGACCTGGTAGGCCCTTTCCCCACAGCCCCTGCCCAAAAGAAATTCCTGATATTGGCCATCGATTTCAGCAAATGGGTGGAGGCTGAAGCTTTGGAAAAAATTAAAGAGGATGCGGTAATGGGATTTTTGTGGAAAAACATAGTCTGTCGATTTGGCATCCCCGGGATTTTAGTCTCAGATAATGGCACTCAGTTCATGGGTGCTAGAATCAGAGCATGGTGTGCTCAGATGAAAATCGACCAACATTTCACATCTGTTTACCATCCGCAAGCCAATGGCCAAGTTGAAGTGACTAACCGCATCCTCATACAAGGAATCAAGGCACGCTTAAAGATATCAGGAGGCAAGTGGGTAGAGGAGCTCAGTTCAATCCTGTGGGCGTATAGGACTAATCCCAAAGAGGGCACCGGAGAAACGCCATTCAGCCCAGTTTATGGCATGGATGTTGTGGTCCCTGCGGAGATCAGTATGGAAACCCATAGAGTTCAGAACTTTGTTGAGAAGAAAAATGAGCTATTGATTCAATATGCTCTGGACTTGGTTGAGGAAAAGAGGGAAAGAGCTGCCGTCAGAATGGAACACATTAGGGGGCGAGTCAAAGCAGCCTATGATAAGTCTGTGATCAAAAGGCATTTCCAAGTGGGAGATTTAGTCCTTCGCATATATGATTTAGGGAAGGCAAAAGGAAATCTGGATGCTACATGGCAAGGGCCTTTTAAAGTTACAAAAATCATGCAGGGTGGAGCATATGAACTGGAACAGTTAGATGGGGTCAAGCGACCACGAGCCTGGAACATAGCTAACTTACGAAAATATTATGTATGAAAGAACAACCAAATATTTATAACAATCTTGTTTCATATGTCTTTGCTTTATACAGACTTTAAACGCCAGAATTGGTTAAAGGAGAATGCCCATAAAACGCCTGACCTGATTGTCAGTATTTAAACGCCAGAATTGGATAAGGGCGGACGCCCATAAACTTCCTGACCTGGTTGTCAGTATTTAAACGCTAAAATTGGCTAAGGGCGGACGCCCATAGAATTTCTGACCTGATTGTCAGTATTTAAATGCCAGAATTGGCTAAGGGCGAGCGCCCATAGAATTCCTAACCTGATTGTCAGTATTTAAACGCCAGAATTGGCTAAGGGCGGACGCCCATAGAATTCCTGACTTGATAGTCAATTTGAATTTTAACGCCAAGATTGGCTACGGGCGGATGCCCATAAAATCTCTGACATGATTCTCAGTATTTTAACGCCAGAATTGGTTAAGGACTGATGCCCATAAAATTCCTGACCTGATTGTTAGTATTTTAACGCCAGGATTGGCTAAGGGTGGCTGCCCATAAAATTCCTGGCCTGATTGTCAAGTTAAAATTTTAATGCCAGGATTGGCTAAGAGTGGCTGCACATAAAATTCCTGACCTGATTGTCAGTTTGGATTTTAACGCCAGGATTGAATGAGGGATTTCCTAATTTATTGATCTAACGGTCAGAAAAAGGCAGGACTGGCCAAGGACTGAGGCCATAATTTGCTAAGTTCGATTAACAGCACACTTGGATTTTGCTAGAGATTGATTAGAAAATCATAAATACTCAACAAAAAGTTCTTGCTCGGAAAACATCTTATCGCAAAAATTCTGGAAATACATCAAAAGAGAAATGCATATGCCTTCTTATAAAAATGGAAATTTGGCGAGTTTGATTACAAGTGCAAAAAAGAAGCAGAAAAATAAAATTCAGAGGAAAGCCCATAAAATTCATCCATGAGAAGCAGGAGCCCTCCTGTTAGACTCCAGAATCCGGCGAACACGCCATAGTTTATGCTCTGTCTCATGGAAGCATTGGCGGTACCTGTCAGCTCGCTCGGAAATAACATGAGCCTCGTTGGTGGCGATGGTCAGTTGGCTTACTGACTCCGTTAGATCGGCTTTCTCCTCCTCCAGTTGGCGATTAAGCTGGTGAAGTTCAACCCACTCTCATTTGTAGTGGCGTTTTTCTGCCTTTGCCTCTCTAGGAGTCGGCACATGTGAGAGATTTTTGCCTGGAGGACTAGAAGCTTGTCAGTGAGTTTGAAATTCTTGACAAATAGAGAAAGGTTTTTTCGCCTCACGGTATCAAGCTCTTCAAGCAGGGAAGGAGAAGCCATGATGAAATTGAAAGACATAGATTGTAAATGCGCGTATATAAAGAAAAGAGGAGCATGTGCCATAAAAAATAAAAGTACTAGGGTTTCCATGTCACCAGGAAACCCTAAAATATGAAAATTCGTTAAAAGATAAATTTGTTTATCCGACAAAAAATGCATGAGAAAAACAGATCAGCCACACAGGCAAGAAAACAAACAGATCTGTCTAAAGAGAAAGAGAAACCCAAGAAGAGTTAAGCCTAAATCCCAGCATCTAACTCCTCTGCGAGCTGCTCTACCGCGTCCTCAGCCAAGGCCCCAGGGGAGGCCCCTCTGGGCAGCTCACCCTGATCGACGAAGGTAGGGGAGGGAGTACAGTACAAGAAAAACTGGAAATTAGGAACGGATTTTTAGAGACAGATTTTTCCGTTGCTAATAGAGACAGATTAGCAACAGAATAGCAACCGATTTTTTCAAAATTTTTTAAAATTATTATTTTTAAATAATTTAGCAACGGAATTAATATCCGTCTCTAATTAGCAACGGAAGTATGGTCCGTTGCTAATTAGAAACAGAATAGCAACGGAATTTATATCCGTTTCTAAATAATTCCACCCTTTTTTTTATTTAAAATTTTTACAGACGGAATTTATATCCGTTTCTAAATATTCCCCCATTTTTTTTTCCTATTTATCATTTTTAGCAACGGACATTAAATTCGTTGCTAATTACTTGAATTTTTAGAGACGGAATAGAAATCTGTTGCTAATTTATCAGGTTTAGCAACAGAAAAGGAATCTGTTTCTAAATTATCCCCAAAAATTATTAGCTGCAGCCCTCGTTTATCAATCTCATTTTCATTCTTTTCTGCAGAGCTTCAATAACTTCGTCCAAAACCCCCACCGGCGACCACCATCTCCCCGCCAGAGCCGGACACCAAATGGACTTCAAATCCTTCGACGCCGCATTCTGCAGAGAGGCTCTCTTATCATACGACGCCGTCATCAAAGGCCTTGAAAAATCCAACCTGGTCGCACTCGATGATTTCTACCGCAACGAGCTCCCAAATCTCCTCCACCGGCAGGACCCTAATCCCTACATCACCATCGATGAGCTTTCCAGGCTCATGGAGTGGAAGCTGGCCCGCGGCAAGTGGCGGCCGCCCTTATTATCCTTCGTTTCCTCCCTAAACGACGCCGTCGTGAGGGACACCTCCGGAAAGGCGTTTGCTTCCTTACCTGATGTTTCGAAGGCCGTGGGGGAGTTGACCGTCCTGAAGGGCATGGGACCCGCCACCGCCTCCGCCGTCCTGGCCGCTTATGCGCCGGACGTCGCGCCGTTCATGTCCGATGAGGTAATACTAACTTACAATTGTTAGTCATATCATAGCATATGCAGTCGTATAGTAATTTGTAATTGTAAACATATCACTCGGCAAGTTACAGCTCCAAATGTGGAAATACGGACAAGCGAATTCCTTTTTCCCCCAAATTTATTAATTTAGAGACGAAGAAATGAAAATCCAGAGTGTTTTTTTTTTGGTTAATTATGAGATTTTTTTTTTCCAAATTACGATTTTTGCAGGATAATATTGTTGCCAAGTTATTAAGCCTATTATTGAATATTAAGTTTTGGTTTTGTTGTTTTCGACTAGTAAGTTGAAATCTTGTTTTTGAAGTGTTTGAAGTATATCTGGAATGAAAACATGATTGACTTTTTAGTTATTATTTTGAGAATGAGATTTTTGTTGGTAGATTCCCAGGCCAAACCTCCCCTGAAGCTGATACACCAAATTAACACCAAAATTGCGCCCACAATCCCTAGAAAATGAGCAACGAAAGATATTGGCAAAGCCTTCGCTCCTATCGCCATAGCTCTCTGTCTGTGTCTAAAGATTTGATGGTAAAGCTTCGATTAATTTTTCTTTTTTTTTTGTCAACTGGACTGCTCTTCATTTCCTGCACCCATGCTTATCAATAGTGAGTGACGRTTTTTTAGCCRTCGGATGAAGATAATTCTCTTGCAACYGGACACGTGTCGGACAGTAATAGGACAAYTGTTACCTGCCTCTCTCTTGCTGCTAAATTTGAAGAAACTCATGTTCCTCTTCTTCTGGACCTTCAAGTATGTATTATTTTTTATTTTTAAAATTATATGCATTATTTATTTTTTTGGGATCGAATTTAAAAAAAAAATAGGTGGAGGATGCAAAATATGTGTTTGAGGCAAAAACCATTCAAAGAATGGAGCTCTTGGTGCTTTCAGGGCTAAAATGGAGAATGAACCCAGTGACCCCACTTTCATTTCTTGATCACGTAATCGGACGGTTGGGATTGAAAAGCTACATCCACTGGGAGTTTCTAAGGAGCTGTGAATATCTTCTTCTATCGGTTATCCCTGGTCAGTATATTTGTGGTTTTACTAGTACATTTTACTTTCTTTTTTTGGAAAAAATTAAATATTAAATGTATTCTATATGTATACAGATCCAAGATTAATGCACTATCTGCCGTCCGTTTTGGGTACGGCCACAATGCTTCACGTAATTCATCAAGTTGAGCCTTGCAATGCCGTTGTATATGAAAACCAGCTTCTTGGTGTGCTTAAAATCAGCATGGTTTGTTTGTAATATATAGTATTATCTGTCGTTTTGTGGACTTATATTATTGTCTTTATTTTAAGTTTTATTTTTTAATTCTGAATATATAGGAGGAAGTGGATGATTGTTATGAGATTATTTAAGATGTAATTTCAAACACGGGAAACCAAAATCCTCTAAAGCGTAAATTTTGGCAAGTTAATCCAAGTAGCCCAGGTGGTGTAATGGATGCAATTTTCAGTAGTGATGATGATGGGTCATCAAATGATTATTCGTTGAAGCGGTATGTGGTTTTTGTGGAAAAGATGCAAGCAAAGGCGGAGGTTGGTTGAGTTTTTTCATTTATCAGTCAATATATTAGCCTAATCATATATAGCTCTGATTGATTTCCATTCGCGATATCTCATTGCTTATGTGTGTAATTGTATAGTAACTTGTATATTGCTGAACGTATTGTAACTACTTGTCTTTCATGAATTATCTTCTTCGGAGGATTTATTCACGCCATCGGATGTTGAAAGGGCTTTGTTGAGTTGTACTATTGGTGCCAAATTGAAAAACACTTCAAAAGAATCAGATGAGGTTGAGTTGGACAAGAAATCCAAACGGAAAATAAAAAGATGAGGGGGCTTTTAAGTTCAAGGTGAAAACTTGGTACTAAGTTACTAACTTTGTAGTTTCATATTTTCTGTTACATAATGTATCTAACTATGTTACACTTGTTGTATCTTTCTGTAATGAAATGAACATGGCTTTGGTCTCATCACTTTTATCTTAATACAGTGGCTGTGCGTTCTATTACTATTTCTGATAGGACACAAGGAAAGAAATAAGGTAGGAATTAGAATAATTAAATTCATGATTGTTAATTTCCTTAATTTTTTAAAGGTGGTAGATTATAAAAGTCAAATGTCAACAATGCCGTGAACAAGATATTGGTGATGTGAGCGTGAGCCGAAGGGGTCTAGGCCTAATGCACCTGATCAGATCTAGATTTGGATCTATAACTGGATATGACCTGAGGGCTGCGTCATGAAAGTTCCACCTGATAAGAGAAAATGGGGGAAGGAGTAGGACCTATGGTGGTAGCCACTCCCGCTCAACTAGAATGGGAGGCGGTGACGGCTGCAAGTACGAGTGGAAAAGGGAGTGGAAATGAGCTTTTTCGTCGACAAGGTGGACCACCTCCACAATCATGACATTTCCTCCAACAAGCTTTCGCTTGTCGTTTTGCATTTTGGATGTTGCCGTTTGACATTTAGAATATCATCATTTTATCTTTTGGCATTATAAATGTTGTGATTTTTTATTTGACATTGTTTTTGTTTGTTACTTTGTATTTTGGATATGTTGTTACTTTTTATTCGATAATATTTTAATGGTCATTTTGAATTTTTGGATTGACATAAATTTGAGGTATTTTATAGTTTATTTGGTGATTTACAGGTTTTATGAAATATTAAAAGAAGGTCCGTTTTTGATACATTTAAATTAGCAACGGATAATCAATTCTGTTGCTAAAAATGGGGGTTTCTATTTTAGCAACGGATTTTGTCCGTTGCTAAATTTCCAAAATAGAGACAGAATTTCCGTTGCTAAATAGCAACAGACTTATTCTGTTGCTAAATATCGGTATTAGAGACAGATTTTCCGTCTCTATTTAGCAACGGATTCAATTCTGTTGTTAAATAGCAACAAATTAGTGACAGATTTTTCTGTCTCTATTTAGCAACGAAATTAATCTGTTGCTAAATTTAGCAACGGACATTATTTCTGTCGCTAATAATTAGCGACGAGCATTTTAGCAACGGATTTGATCGGTTGCTAATCCGTTGCTATTTTAAATTTAGCAACGGAAATAACTTATTAGCAACGGAAAAATCCGTTGCTAATTTCCAGTTTTCTTGTTGTGGTAGATGTAGTCAAGGAAAGGCCTGGATCTGGCTGAACTGCCCCTGGAGAGATAAGGGGAGCATTGAAGGCTGCAGGGACATGCTCAGCATAATCGTGGATGCCGAGTCTATGTAGGCGATCCTGTTCGGGAGAATAGCAGAAGGATGTAAGCTCGGGTGGCTACTTTAGTACCTCCACGCGGTCATAGGGAAGAGTGGGCTTCTCTTGGGCCCATTTTGCTTGAGCATCCAAGGCAAGGTGGAAATATACCTCCGCCTCTGGAGCCAACAGATGGTAAAGCTGCTCTGAGCCCAGTAAAGCACGCTGGGTGACTTCTCGGCTAGTTTGAATCAGCCTCAACCCTTCTTCGGAGTTAAGGAACTCCATCTTCCATTCCTCGTGTGCCCGGGCCACCGCCTCATCTGCTAAGTTCTGAGCCTCGGCCAGAGCCTCATCTCGTGCCTCAGCCTTAGCCATCTCTAGCACCTTCTGCTCTGCCTTCTTCACCACTTCCAACTCTTGCTCCACCTTCTTCAGTTTGGTGCCCCTCTCCTTCCATAGGTCGCGCAACCTCTTCTCCTTCTCTTGAAACCTCTTGTGCTCTTTGGCCAAGTCATCATTCATCAGGGGCCCTCTCGCCCTGGCAACTAGAATAGACCTCTTGGCCGCCGCCTAAAAGAAAAGGAGACTTAGCAGGGTAAAAAGAAAAATGGAAAGTGAAAAGAAGAAGTAGTTGAAAAGTCACTCACCCTCGCCTCGTCCTGGCACAAAGACTCTATGAGATTCGGGTCTGACTATTTTTCCAGAGTGGTCCTATCCGCACTTGGGCACTGCCCCTGGATGAACTGAATGGCCAAGGGGCCTAGACAGTTCAGGAATGACTTATTGAACCAAGTGTCATTTGGGGTCGCAATCCTCACCCCCGAGCCAGACGCCCCTCCCGTGCCAGACCGTGGCCTCTTTGCGGGTCGCTCCATCCTTTCCCCTGATTCTGAGAGGGCAATTATTTCCACCTCTGGCTCATGAGGGGACTGAGGAGTCCCTGATCCGCTCGCCTCAACGGGAAAAGGCTCAGCTGCTAGAGCTCGTTGCTCTGACCTAATGGTTGCGCCCCTTTGGCGAGCATCCATGATCCTGTGCATCATATTGTCTGAAGAAAACGAGACAGACTATTCAGTTCATCGTAAAAGGCCATCATAAAATACAGGTCAAGCAAAATATAAGAGGGAGGACTGTTAATATTCTTTACCGATCTCGGAGGTTATAGGGCTGTTCTCCTCCCGATCATGGAAGAAATTTATGGCAGAAGGGACGAGAAGTTGGGAAAGAGGGAAGACATTTTCGTTCAAAATGGAAATGATTCGCTTAAGGCGGGGAGATCTATCTCTGACGGACAAATGCTGCTGGGCTGATAATTCCTCAATAGATTGGGAAGGAAAGCCCCAATTTCCTAATCAATGTACAAAGAAAAACTTTTTATGCCAGGACTTATTGGAGGAAGAGATGCCGGTAAGAAACCGAACAACAGTCCTGGCACATAGGTTAAAATAGCCCGGGGCAGAGCTCTTAACTTGGAAGAGCTGGAAGAAGGTCTGGGTTGTTGGATCCAGGCCCGCGTATCGCATGGCCAGTTTATAACTTATAATGATTCTAAAGGAATTAGGAAAAAATTGGTGAACCGGAATTCTGTACAAATGGGCTATTTCTAATATTAGAGGGTTCAAGGGGAGGCGTAAGCCTGCCAGAAACTGGTCCACGAAGAAGGTTAGATGGTCGGCCGGCGCCTGATACGCCATTATACCACCATCGGGACTAACCAATTCAAACTCCTCTGGAATCTGGTATTTATACCTTAGATTCTCTACCGTTCGGTCATTTAGGATGGAGCAGATATATGATCGGACATGAATATAAGGGGGATACTCAAAAGAGGCAATGATGAAGGGGCTGACGCTGCCGGAGAAGAAGGAGGGGAAGAAGAATTGACGATAGGAGAATCGGTAGAAGAAGAAGTGGCAGAAGGGAGAGCGGCGAACGAAGAAGAAGATGGCACTGACATTATTGGAAAAGTAATAAGAGATCGGAGAAGTACCTGGCAATAGAGATGATCGGAAAAGTGGAAAGCTTGAAGATATTGAATCGCTAAGGAGACAAGACAGAGCGCAGAAGTATTTGTGAAAGTGAAAATGAGAAAAGTGAAGAAGAAAGAGAAGATAGTGGGAATAAAAGGAAAATGAGACTTTCAAAAAAGTGGAAATCGAGGAAAAAGCGGGATCTTGATGGGATTCCTGCATTTAATTCATGTCAGATGAACAGTACCCTAGGTGATGATCTAGAACGCCAACCGTTGCTGGGTAGGGTAAACGCCGCTGACTTGTCAATAGTACAGTACTCGAGGAGATGTGCAGATATAGTAACCATTTCTGGATATGGGCCGTCACCAATAATGCCAATGATTAGGCCTGGTCAAAAGGCGGATTTTCCGGGATTTGTACAGATACAGAAAGTTGGAAAGACGTGCGGAACCCTACTTTTTCCCAAAAGAAGCCCTAAAGTGTTACAGATCTACCCCAACCATTTCGGGGAGGACGAGTTGATGTGGCCTGAACAGACAAACCTGGGTTGGGGTAGACCTGATCTAGGATCGCTAAAGAGGTTTCCAGTGGCCTGACCTGTTTTACTCCCGTAGGGTCCTGAGCTAACTTTCCCAATGAGGTCAGGAAAACAGATGAAGATGAGGAAGGAATTATCCTAGCTCGGGATAATCCTGATATGGCTTAAATTCTCGGGTGAGATTAAGGTCAAAAGGCCTAAAGTCAGGAAAAACATCCTGACCCAATCTGCATCCGCTGAGAAGGATTATAGGAGGGCAGGCTTATGGGAGACCAGGCGCTCTGGCTTCTCAAAGGGGAACAGGTGGGACCACTTGTCATGATTATTTGAACAACGGCCCGAGATTTGCGGCCTTTATTTCCAAGATCCCAGAAGGGGTCCCCATTATGGTAAGTTATAAATAGCTCAGCCCCAAGGCTGAGAGAGGTATGACATTCTTGTGCATTCCTTTATTTGCTCACTGAAATACATAACACGCTTAACTGACTTAAGCATCAAAGAGGTTTCCACCGAAAATCCTCCGGTGGTCCTTTCTAACGTATTTTTGGGTGCAAATCAGGTTTGGTTATCAAGAGTGTTGGTTGGTATAAATATTTTTTGGGTGAAACACAAAAAGATTTTCGTGAGGCAAATTTTCACCTATAACTATCTCATCTCCACCATTCGTGATCATCTTTGAAAGGTGATCGGCCACCGTGTTCTCACGCCCTTTACGATCTTTAATATCGATATCGAACTCTTGGAGCAATAAAATCCAACGGATGAGGCGAGGTTTAGCTTGGGATTTGGAAAACAAATAGCACAAAGCGGCATGATCACTATGGACTATGACTCTTGATCCAGTAATGTAAGGTCGGAATTTCTCAAGAGCAAAGACCACAGCAAGGAACTCTCTTTTGGTTGTTGTGTAATTCTTTTGAGCATCATTAAGAATTAAACTATCATAGTACACCACGCTCAACAACTTATCCACTCGTTGGCCAAGAACGGCCCCCACCGCCTCATTCGAAGCATCGCACATAATCTCGAAAGGTAAACTCCAATCGGGAGCTACTACAATGGGGGTGGATACAAGACTCTTCTTAATTGACATGAAAGCGCTCTCACAAGCTTCATCAAACTCAAAAGGTACGTCATTGCTTAACAATCGGCATAAAGGGCGAGCAATTTTTGAGAAATCTTTTATGAATCATCGATAAAAACTGGCATGCCCAAGGAAATTTCTCACATCCTTAACATTTAGAGGAGGAGGTAGCTTCTCAATAACTTTAATTTTTGCCTTATCGACCTCAATCCCTCGTTCCGAAATAAAATGCCCAATGTAAAAACTAGAAGGTCTATGGATTTAAAAATAAGGATCAGATTTACGATGTTGTTAATCAATGTTACCAATATCAGTTTATCAACATCGACCAGATCAGAATATGAATGTGCAGCGGAAAATAAAAATAAGAACACGATTAAACAAATTCAGTTCACAAGTAAAAGTACTTGTGAACTTGTGTGTACAAACCCGAAAACCATATTACTTTCTTTTAAGTTCAATACAAAATATAAAGTAATATATGAAAACTAAATATCAAGAAACTTGATACTAAATACTTGTTGCCGGAATGGCAAGATCTTCTTCGTCGGTCACGCAATTTCAAAGATCTTGTTTATCACGATCGTTGGTTCCAAGTAGTACGTCGTGTTCTTCCTTCCTTGCTTTGCCGTGCGTCTTGCGTTGTGCGATCTCTCCTTGAATTTCCCGTGCGTAAAAATCCTTCTCGAAAAGTCGTGAATGTAAGAGTATTGAAGGTGTCCTCTTCTCTTGGCTTTGTCTTGTCTTAAATAGAAGAGTCCTAGAGTCCTAAAATTGGTAGATTCCTAAAACCAAATCCTAAACACAATCTAGGAATAATTAAAAAAGTCTTGTATACAAACTAGGAAACAAATCTAGAGTCCTAATTTTAGTTCCCTAATATATTTTGGGCCTGAGAAAGGCAAATAACTAAATAAGGAATTATTCCCAAGAATAAAATCCTTAACACCCAAGAACAAGGCCGCTTCGAACCATGAAATGGCTCTTTCCCCAAATTAAGGTCAAACTCGTTTCTTCGCATCGGGTTAGCACTTTTTCAAGATTTTTCAAACATTCATCAAAAGTGTCCCCAAATATAGAAAAATCATCCATGAAGACTTCAAGGAATTTATCGATCATGTCATTATTATTGAGAGCATACATCTTTCAAACGTTCCCGGGGCATTGCATAGCCCAAATGGCATTCGACGAAAAGAAAATCCCAAACGGGCAAGTAAAACTCATCTTCGCTTGATCTTCAGGTGCGATTGTGATTGGTAGTAACCCGATAACCCATCTAAGAAATAATAGGAATGATGATCGGCTAACTTATCTAAAATTTGGTCGATAAACGGGAGAGGGAAATGATCTTTATTGGTTGCCGCATGATTAACGTATATTTGTCCTTATATTTATTAGTATTTTACTTAGTTTTTCTTATTATTTTTTGTATAAGTTGGGTAGTTTGAGCTTAATTTCGTATTTTAATACTTCCAGCTTATTTTACCGTATTTTGATCGTAATTGATATAAATAGGTTATTAATCGTTGTTTTTCACCTTAAAGCTAAGTAACAAGAAGAGCTCGGCGCGTAAATAGATAAAGTTTGATGTTCGAGAGTCGAGAACGAGCTTTCCGGTGAAAAACTAGCAGAAAGATCGAGAAAATAAGATGCAAGGCAAGTAGCGTCGGTCGACGCGAGAATCGACGCTACGTCGATGCAACCCTGGCCCACGACGGTCGGCCTTACGCAACTCTCTATTGCGTCGATCCATGCCTGCGTAAGTCGACGCCCCTGCCCAGTCGACGCGCGAACATCGGCAGTGTCGATGCCGAACCCCTGCACGCGTCAATCAATGCACCAATCTACGTGACTGCCCAGAAATGCGTTTTTAGGGTTTCTTGTTGCCCAAGACATGGAAAAACTATAAATACCCTATGTATTTTGGATTTTTGCATACATTATCATATTCCTAGGGTTCCATTTGGAGAAAGAAAAAGTAAAAACCTTAACTTTGTCAATATGGAAAATTCGTAAGCAATAGATAAGAATGGAATGAACAAAGTAAAGTTAAAAATTGAACTCCCCCTCTCTTTCTCAAAATATGACACACGATCTCTATGCTTAAATAGCCCACTATCTCTTATTAAAAATCACAAATCCCAACTACAAATTAAAACCGAGATAGAGCTAGATTTTTATAAACCATCACCATAGTTGAACAAACGCCTTTGCAAAGTAATTTTTCCACTCGCCAAATTAATCTCTTATTACCTGTCCAACCGTCCGATTACAACTCCACTGAAACACGCGGTTAGCAAGATTCAAAAAGAGGATTAAGAGAATTCAAGATAGACAAAAACACAAGAAACAAAACGCACAGCAAGATGGCATCTTCACAAAGTATGAATGTCTTACGGGATGCCTAAAAATCATGACCTAAAAGGTTAAAACAGAACACATTATGATTTCAGTGTTTTGATCCAATGTTGCTTTTTATTACTAACAACATTATAAACCAACATTACCCTAGCTCAACATCCTTCTTGGTGAGCGACGTTTCCAAGCGAACAATTATGTCAAGCTGATCATCCTTTTCTTTGGTTAGCTTTTCTACTTCCTTTGCGAGATCTTTGGCCTTGAGTACCTGTTTACTCCAACTGACAAACATTTTCTGGTGATCAATACTCAGCTGCTCGTATTCCTCTTGATAATCAGTGATCTCGGCATTCAGGCACATGATGTTGTCTGCAAGCAAACCAACATGGACATCGTCGTCCCATACAACATGGGTAAATAAGGATGGATCAGGTTCAGTTGACTCGAAATCATTAACATCCTCTGTAGCAACCATGCTCTTCTTCCTCGGAGTATCCATAGTACCTAGACAAAAAAGGATCAGTACTTAAAAGGTTAAGTAACCCGCTCTAGATGCCAATTGTAAAAACTAGAAGGTCTATGGATTTAAAAATAAGGATCAGATTTACGATGTTGTTAATCAATGTTACCAACATCAGTTTATCAACATCGACCAGAGCAGAATATAAATGTGCAGCGGAAAATAAAAATAAGAACACGATTAAACAAATTCAGTTCACAAGTAAAAGTACTTGTGAACTTGGGTGTACAAACCCGAAAACCATATTACTTTCTTTTAAGTTCAATACAAAATATAAAGTAATATATGAAAACTAAATATCAAGAAACTTGATACTAAATACTTGTTGCCGGAATGGCAAGATCTTCTTCGTCGGTCACGCAACTTCAAAGATCTTGTTTATCACGATCGTTGGCTCCAAGTAGTACGTCGTGTTCTTCCTTCCTTGCTTTGCCGTGCGTCTTGCGTTGTGCGATCTCTCCTTGAATTTCCCGTGCGTAAAAATCCTTCTCGAAAAGTCGTGAATGTAAGAGTATTGAAGGTGTCCTCTTCTCTTGGCTTTGTCTTGTCTTAAATAGAAGAGTCCTAGAGTCCTAAAATTGGTAGATTCCTAAAACCAAATCCTAAACACAATCTAGGAATAATTAAAAAGTCTTGTATACAAACTAGGAAACAAATCTAGAGTCCTAATTTTAGTTCCCTAATATATTTTGGGCCTAAGAAAGGCAAATAACTAAATAAGGAATTATTCCCAAGAATAAAATCCTTAACACCCAAGAAACAAGGCCGCTTCGAACCATGAAATGGCTCTTTCCCCAAATTAAGGTCAAACTCGTTTCTTCGCATCGGGTTAGCACTTTTTTCAAGATTTTTCAAACATTCATCAAAAGTGTCCCAAATATAGAAAAATCATCCATGAAGACTTCAAGGAATTTATCGATCATGTCATTATTATTGAGAGCATACATCTTTCAAACGTTCCCGGGCATTGCATAGCCCAAATGGCATTCGACGAAAAGAAAATCCCAAACGGGCAAGTAAAACTCATCTTCGCTTGATCTTCAGGTGCGATTGTGATTGGTAGTAACCCGATAACCCATCTAAGAAATAATAGGAATGATGATCGGCTAACTTATCTAAAATTTGGTCGATAAACGGGAGAGGGAAATGATCTTTATTGGTTGCCGCATGATTAACGTATATTTGTCCTTATATTTATTAGTATTTTACTTAGTTTTTCTTATTATTTTTTGTATAAGTTGGGTAGTTTGAGCTTAATTTCGTATTTTAATACTTCCAGCTTATTTTACCGTATTTTGATCGTAATTGATATAAATAGGTTATTAATCGTTGTTTTTCACCTTAAAGCTAAGTAACAAGAAGAGCTCGGCGCGTAAATAGATAAAGTTTGATGTTCGAGAGTCGAGAACGAGCTTTCCGGTGAAAAACTAGCAGAAAGATCGAGAAAATAAGATGCAAGGCAAGTAGCGTCGGTCGACGCGAGAATCGACGCTACGTCGATGCAACCCTGGCCCACGACGGTCGGCCTTACGCAACTCTCTATTGCGTCGATCCATGCCTGCGTAAGTCGACGCCCCTGCCCAGTCGACGCGCGAACATCGGCAGTGTCGATGCCGAACCCCTGCACGCGTCAATCAATGCCACCAATCTACGTGACTGCCCAGAAATGCGTTTTTAGGGTTTCTTGTTGCCCCAAGACATGGAAAAACTATAAAATACCCTATGTATTTTGGATTTTTGGCATACATACATTATCATATTCCTAGGGTTCCAATGGTTCACAATGAATCTAGGCTCTAGACACATTAGATCTAGCCTACGATCATAAACACAATCAAGATCTCAATCTCAAAGCAATCAAAAGCACAATTCATCATGGAAGCAATAATTATTAAATTAAACTAAAGAAAAACATGAAACTAAATTAAAGAGCGAAAGAAATAATTACTTACTAATTAATGAAGAAAGTTGCCAGAGTTCCAAGCGAATTCTTGAATCTAAGTTATCTAAACTATCTATTGTATTCTAAAATCTAAGAATTTAAACTAAGGAATTGAAAGAATAACTAAAGAAATAGAAGGGCACTTGTTGGGGTTGTCAGCCCCCAAAAGGCCT
>BMAC01000667.1:271714-386845 GCA_014905375.1 Phtheirospermum japonicum
TCTTGTTGCCCAAGACATGGAAAAACTATAAATACCCTATGTATTTTGGATTTTTGCATACATTATCATATTCCTAGGGTTCCAAGGCCTTTTGGGGGCTGACAACCCCAACAAGTGCCCTTCTATTTCTTTAGTTATTCTTTCAATTCCTTAGTTTAAATTCTTAGATTTTAGAATACAATAGATAGTTTAGATAACTTAGATTCAAGAATTCGCTTGGAACTCTGCAACTTTCTTCATTAATTAGTAAGTAATTATTTCTTTCGCTCTTTAATTTAGTTTCATGTTTTTCTTTAGTTTAATTAATAATTATTGCTTCCATGATGAATTGTGCTTTTGATTGCTTTGAGATTGAGATCTTGATTGTGTTTATGATCGTAGGCTAGATCTAATGTGTCTAGAGCCTAGATTCATTGTGAACCATCAATTGGGTCTTCCTAAGCAATCGTGAAGACGAATCAAAGCTCTAGAACCCTTTTCTTAAAATCATTTTTGAGTCTTTTAATTAATTCATAGTTAAATTAATCTTAGGTTTTAGATAATTAGTTATTTGTTTAAATAAATATAAATTTAATTAATTAGGTCATAGCTTAAGTAATCTTTAGATTTAATTTATTGCTCTTAGATTAATTAATCTCTAGTTCTTATAACTCTCAAACAACACCCCCCCCGTCCGCGTGTTTAGATTAGTTTTATTTTTATTTTCTTATTCATTAAATCAAACACAAAATGAACTTCCGAATCTAGTCTTCCTCAAGAAATCGACTCGGTTTAACTTACCAACCTACATGCGAACTCGTACTCTTGCGAGCGAGCTTTTGAATAATTGACAAATATTTATAAAGTATGAACACAAAAGTTCGAATCAGAATTTTGGCGCCGTTGCCGAGGACGGCTAAAGGTTGTGATCAAGTAAGTATGCGAATGTGGGAAGATTAGAGCCTGATTCCTTGCAAATGTGGGAGGAAGTATACGATTGGTTCATGTGGGCGTTCTACTTACCTAATGAAGTATGTGATCGTTGTGGAGCCTAAGGACATTCAGCGAATGCATGCACAGTGATATTTTACGATGAGCCACAGGAGACGGTTGTCGCCATCCAAAATTATACGAGCTACAATTCCTATGCCTCTCCTGACTCGATTCCTTCCTACCCGAGCTATGAAGACTACCATCCAAATGATCAAATAATGGTGGGGCAGCAGGATCACGAAGCCGAGACCATATGTCAACAAGGCAAATTGTGCAATTAACTATGCAGGATTATGATTTTTCTGAAACTGTAAGGAACATAGAGGAAGCATGTCGTCAAATCGAGGCTTATTTAGCAAGAAAGGCGGACGAGATAAATAAACCTCAAGGTTAACCAGAGCTGCCGAAATTTGATGTGATTGAGCCCACCTTGGATGTTGAGGATTTAAGCTTGAACGATAATTTGGGAGATATTTGTAAGGAAGAGGTTATTGAGAAATTGGTTGAAATCGCTTTCCCTGTGCTAATCGATGAAGCTTTAGAAGAGAATGTTGAGGTATTTCCATTGGAGAACCCACACGACATTGAATATTCGAGCCTACCAATGAGAATGGAGGTGTTGCAGACCCCAAGTTAGAAAAGGGTGAGGTTATTGAACCCCAATTCGTTCCACCCGACCCTTTGTTGATTCTAAGCTTTGAAGCGGTGGAAGAGTTATTAGGGAGAGATGAGATTGTTGAGCCTCATACTGTGCCCCCTGATGCTTTGATCGATATTGAGACGGAGATGGTGGTAGAGGTAATCGAGGAAACTCCCCCTCCCCTGTGCCCGATTATAGATTTAAATATTTTTCAAGATGTTGAGGGGGATAACAAAGGAATTAAGGAGTTAGGGATGTCTGAGGGATTTTCCATTTTTTCAATGGATTTCTTAGTTTTTTCAAAGGTCGAGGATCACCCTGTGCCCCAATTAACATTTGGTATGTTCATGGTGATCAACTATTCGCTTTTTCGACCTCCGAAGCGAATTAGAATTTTTTTTCTATGGCTTGCTTACCATGCCCGCCTTGGTGATTTTAATCGCCCATTCCTACTCGTGGAGAACACTAAGGCGTGGCACGATCGTCATTTGTTTTTTGATCTGGGATAGCATCGTTCGTAGAAAGCATCGAGCTTTCGACGTTAAACAAGCGCTTCTTGGAAGGCAACCCAAGTGTTTGTTTTCTTTTTCTATTTTTCCTTAGCTTTTCTTTTGGTTTTTCTTTCTTTTATTTTATTTATTAGTTGTATCTTTGCTGTGGTACGTTTATGCGGTGTTGATGTGCAGAAAAAGTTGAGAAATTTTCCAATATCGGAGACTTAGCGGTTACCTAGCGGTAATCCCTACCTCTAGCATTACCGTTAGCAATCTCACCCAGGCGTTAACGACGAGTTCAACCGCTAAACTGGCGGCTAGGAAGTAATAGGAAGGGGCTAACGATTTACTTAGCGATGGCACTGACCGTTATACTTACCGCTACCATTGCACAGAGAACTTAACAGTTGACCTAGTGGTTGTCCTTACCGCTAAGGCAACCGCTAGAGTGGTCAAATCTCTGAAACTGTGCGGAAACCCGAGCTGAAATTTTTTCCTACAAGTTTGTTAATCAAGACATTTCCAATCACGAGATTCAAGACGAAGGATGATTGCACAACACTATTTGGAGCAACTCGACTATTTAATTTTCAGGGATGCTTTCTTACTCCTTTCCTCTTTGATTTACTTTTATATATATGGCAATCAGGAGATTGCCAGATTTTTAGAGGGGGGAGGATGGTTGAGTATGATTTGTGTTTTATAAATGTGCAACTTAAATTCGGAGAATTTTTTTTTTACCTCCTGAACTATGGACATTTTGACACTTTGCCTCCTAAACTTTTTTTCATACAAATTACCTCCTAAATTGTACGAATTTTGCACTTAACCTCCTGAACTCCCATTTTTGGTGGAAATTGTAGTCGGATTTCACTCGTGTGACATGCACGCTAACATATAAGGGGTAAATTTGACTTTCCATCTCCTCCTTATGACTCCCGCTCAAAATAATGGCACGTGAGCACTACGTAGGTTCCAAATCCTTGGTGTATACATATATTAATGTGAGCATTATCTTAACAGGTCACACGAGTTCTCACGTGCCATTTTTTTGAGCAAGAGTCATAAGTAAGAGATGGAAAGTCAGTTTTACCCCTTATATGTAAGCGTGCATGTCATGCGAGTGAGCTCCGACCAAAAGTTCCACCAAAAACCAGAGTTCAGGAGGTTAAGTGCAAAATCCGAGCAGTTTAGGAGGTAATTTGCACCAAAAAATTTTAGGAGGTGAAGTATCAAAATGGCCATAGTTCAAGAGGTAAAAGAAATTATCTTTAAATTCGTTATTTGTAGTAGCTAATATTTGGAACATTTTTTATTAATATTCATGCGCTGAATTTTGTTTGTCTGTCTTGCCTGTCAAAGTTGACTATGTGTGATTTGAGGTTTTTGTCTTTGAGCGTGTATAAGTGCATAATTTTTCAAAATTTTTATTTATATATTGTAAAACGGTATTTGGACGCAAAAGATTTCGCAAAACCTTAAAAGTAGCGTCAATTCAAAACTTTTCATACAAAAGCCAGTGAGTAGCCTGAGTGTTTATCATCTTTGCATGTACTTGAGTGAGTTCTATTTTGAGATCTCTTTGAAATCGCTGTGTGTAGTTAGCTTTGAACATGACCTTAAGGCACAAAAAAAACCTTATTCCGGCCATATCCATATATATTAGCCACTATAAGTTTTGAATGATCCAATCATAGCCAAATATCCATTTCCTATAGCCATGAGTGTTTTTGAGTCGACTACTACAAACATTAAAAGAGTGGGGTAGGAGTTAGTTACTTTTATTGGTTATCTGTGTTTTGGAGATTTTATCAAGGATTTATGAAAAAAATTGTAATAAGTGTAAGGATCACCATCCTTCAAATAAATAAATAAAAATAAAAAAAATGGTGATTCTAGTTAGGTAGTTGCCTACGTTTTTAAAGACTTGTGTTTATTGTTTATTTTCTTGAAGCCAAATGTTTAGAGGCAAGAGTTGTGTTTGAGAAGCGTATCATGAGCTTCTATATTGTTTAAAGTGGTTCGAGCGAAAGTCGGTTTACGGTTTGCGAGTTGAGAAATAGCCTAAGATTCAAGACTACGTTATGAGTGTTTAGTGAGGTTTTATTTTGAGCGAGGTGAATCACATTGCTTCGTGATTAGAATAGTTTGGTGAGTTATTGATCATGTTAGATCATGAGTTAGCCACACAACTTATGTGTTCCATACCCGTCCAAAGAGCCTACATTACAACCCGAAAAGACCTTTTCCGATTCTTTGTTGGTTACACACTTAAATGCGATGGAGAAGTTTTTTATTTTTAGTTCTTGCTTACTGTGCTTGTATTTTGATGATTTGAGCGTAAACACGTCCCCATAAAAAATTCTTGAGTGCTTGAGCGTACACATATATATTATCCTTTGTGAGGAAGCATGATTTTGTTTACGAATCGACAATGTAATAATAGTCGAGCGTTTGAGGTTGCGTTACATTTATCTGTATTTTCAAAATTATCTATGTAGCACGACACGACTCTTTGCTTGGACTTATTTTCATTCTTGTTATTCTTTGAAATTATCGTTTGTTCGAGGACGAACAAACTAATTAAGCGTGGGGTATTTGATAAGCGTATATTTTCCTTATATTTATTAGTATTTTAGTTAGTTTTTCTTATTATCTTTGGTATAAGTTGGGTAGTTTGAGCTTAATTTCGAATTTTTATACTTCCATCTTATTTTACCGTACTTTGATCGTAATTGATGTAAATAGGAGATTAATCGTTATTTTTCACCTTACAGCTAAGTAACCGGAAGAGTTCAGCGCGTAAATAGATGAAGTTTGATATTCGAGAGTCGAGAACGAGCTTTTTGGTGAAAAAGTAGCAGAAACCCGTAAGACGCAAGGCAAGTAGCGTCGGTCGATGCGAGAATCGACGCTACGTCGACGTGACCCTGGCCCACGATGGTCAACCCTATGTCGATGCTACGTCGATGCAACTCTCTGTTGCATCAATCCATGCCTGCGTCAGTCGACGCCCCTTCCCAGTCGACGCGCGCACACCGGCAGCATCGACGCCGAAGCCCTGCATGCGTCAATCGATGCACCAATCGACGAGACTGCCCAGAAATGCATTTTTAGGGTTTCTTGTTGCCCAAGACATGGAAAAACTATAAATACCCTATGTATTTTGGATTTTTGCATACATTATCATATTCCTAGGGTTCCAAGGCCTTTTGGAGGCTGAAAACCCCAACAAGTGCCCTTCTATTTCTTTAGTTACTCTTTAAATTTCTTAGTTTTAAATTCTTAGATTCTAGATTAGAATAGATAGTTTAGATAACTTAGATTCAAGACTTTGCTTGGAACGCTGCAACTTTCTTCATTAATTAGTAAGTAATTATTTCTTTCGCTCTTTAATTTAGTTGCATATTTTTCATTAGTTTAATTAATAATTATTGCTTCCATGACAAATTGTGCTTTTGATTGCTTTGAGATTGAGATTTGATTATGTTTATGATCGTAGTCTAGATCTAATGGGTCTAGAGCCTAAATTCATTGTGAACCATCAATTGGGTCTTCCCATACGATCGTGGACACGAATCAAAGCTCTAGAACCCTAGTTTTCTTAAAATTATTTTTAGAGTCTTTTAATTAATTCATAGTTAAATTAATCTTAGGTTTTAGAAAATTAGTTCTTAGTTTAAATAATGATAGATTTAATTAATTAGGTCATATCTTAAGTAATCTTTAGATTTAATTTATTACTCTGAGTTTAACTAATCTCTAGTTCGTATAACTCTCAAACAAAACCCTCCCTGTCCGCGTGTTTAGATTAGTTTTATTTTTATTTTCTTATTCTTTAAATCAAACACAAAACGAACTCCCGAATCTAGTCTTCCTCGAGAGATCGACTCGGTTTAACTTACCAACCTACATGTGAACTCGTACTCCTGCGAGCGAGCTTTTGAATAATTGACAAATATTTATAAAGTAGGAACACAAAAGTTCGAATCACCGCATTTAACTTCCTAGAATCAATACACATCATCCATCCCGTTGTAGTCCACGTGGCCAACGACTCTCCTTTTTCATTCTCAATAATGGTTATGCCACTCTTCTTTGGCACCATATGAATGGGAGTCACCCACTCACTATCGGCAATTGCAAAAACCATGCCTTCCTCCAACAATTCCAATATCTCGACTTTCACTATCTCCTTAAGATTTGGATTTAAACGCCTTTGGAATTCTCGAGAAGGTTTGGCATCATCCTCCAAAATGATCTTATGCATGCAAGTTGAAGGGTTAACTCCCTTAATATCTCCAAGACTCCAACCAATAGCACCCTTATGAGCTTTAAGCACTTCAACAAACCCCTCTTCTTCTTCTCGATTCAAATTGGAAAAGATAATAACCGTTTGCTCTCCTCTTTTTCCAAATAGACATACTTGAGGTGAGATTGGAGAGTCTTAAGCTCGAACTTGTGCCTCCTCTCGACCTCATTGGGGACAAATTCGAGCAATTCAACGATCCCCTCAAGATAATCTTCAATCTTTTCAATGGGTTCAACTTCCAACCTACCATCAATAATCTCCACCTCCCCCTCCAGAATCTTGTCGTTGCCCTCAATGACACATATAAAATCCTTCTCACACAATCCTTTGGCACATTGAAACACAATTTAATCGCCATTACAAACAAGGGCCTCATTTCCCTCACAACAACCTTCAACACAAACTCCCAGGCCAAACTCCACCTCATTTCTCTCTTCCTCCATATAAACTTGTTCAACCAACTCTTGAATCACGTCAACATGTAAGCAGTTTGCATGATAGATTCTTGATGTAATAGATGGCAAGTTAGACATAGAAAACGTGACCGATTCACCCGCTACGGACAAATTAAGATCTTTCTTCCCAACGTCTATCAAACATTGAGTTGTAGCCATAAATGGGCGGCCTAGCAAGATAGTGTGTTCGGCGCCATCATTCTTCACCATGCCAACATCCAACACCACGAAATCTACCGGAACCACAATCCCTCCAACTTGTATAAGAACATCATTGACCATCCCTTTGGGTATCTAATTGACCGATCAGCCAATTGTAAGCAAATGCATGTCTCTTGTAAAGGAGCAAGTTCCAATTGTTCGTAAATCAAAAACAACATCAAATTAATACCCGCCCTGGAATCAAGCATGCCATTAGTGAATTTTCCATTATCAAGTGCGATATCAATATAAAACGAGTCGGGACCCGCCTTCTTAATAGCGAAAATCACACTTGCCTCCTTAGATATATAAACTCTCTCATTCATTGCGCTCTCAATATTCTTAGAGGAAAGCTCCTTAAAGAACTTAGAATAAGCGGGCATATTCCGGATGGCGTCTAACAAGGGAAGAGTGATGTTTACATTGGACAATAAATCATAGAGCTTTTGAAATTGTTCATCCTTCTTAGCATTTTGTAGCCACGATTTATAGGGCATAGGGGCCTTAGAAGTTGGTGCCTTGTAGGGGTTCATAGACTTGTGTAGGCCATCGGGAAGTTCCTTTGCCAAAGTGGGACCCATGAAAGTAGGATCGGGAGGAGTAAGAACATTCGGAATAGAAACCACCTCCTCCTCGGACGGCAAGACAACCTTATTATCAACCACCCTACCACTTCTAAGGATCGTGACCGCATGAGCTTGCGAAGGTTTGCTTGGAAATTTGCCTTTCTCATTAGCTTGTTTTACATATTCATATCACTTGCTAATTTCCCCATTTTAGCGTTTAACCCATTTGTCGTAGACTCAAGATCATTGAACCTAGCATCGAACAAAGCCAACGTAACAAAAAATGATTGCATTTGGTGCATAATGACAACGAGATTCGGATCGGAAGGCGGAGTAGGAGCATTCACCGGAATAGGCGGACGAGACGAACCCGCATGAGGATTAACACTCGCATTCATATTGTCAAAACTAAAATTTGGATGCATGTGGTTACTAAGATGATAAGGAGGATTGTGATTCGGTGGAAGAGCAAAAGATGTCTTAGAAAAACCGGGTCCTGTTTGATACCCTTGAACCCCACGCACTTCCTCCGATTGAGGCATTGGCATATAGAAAGAGGGATTTGAAGGACAAGACGTGTTATCATGACCAAATATTCCACACAACGCACACGGAAGATCCAGGATTGGGCTAGATAACTTAGAAACTTGATCCTCCATAGCCGCTATTTTCTTTTCCAACTCAAGCTCCCTAGGGGAAGAAGTTTCATTCACTTCATTAGCACTAGAATACATCGCTCGAGAAGACTTTTATTGAGAGTTTTCAGCTAGAGTGGTGAAAATCTTTTGAACCACTTGAGGAGGTTGATCCTTCATATTTCCCCACGCCGACGTGTCCACCATATATTGGAAGTGTGGGTCCAATTCCTCATATAAATTTTGGATTAATAGCTCCTTTGCCATACGATGATGTGGACAACTAGCTAGAATATCTTGGAAACGAGCCCAAGCCGAGTGAAATGGCTCATTTTTCATTTTTTAAACAAGATAGTCTTGATCCTCAAATCGAACGTCTTTTCATCAGAATAATAATGATCCATAAATATTTCCAAAAGCTCATCCCACACAATGCCTTATCTTGAAGAGAATACAAAAAATATTGGAGTTAAAGATGCTCTAAACTCATCATGTTAGACAATGAAAACTCGAGACTTGCCACAAGAATTGTCGAAGGAATTGGAGAGGATCTTCTTTAGTAAACCCATGAAATATCGGAAACCGAGCGAAATTGAGTGACCGTATATCAATAGCCTTAACCTCAGGAGGAAGGGATACGCAAGATGAAATAGTCACCCCCATAAAGGCTTTGCTAACCTCTCTCATAGCGAAGACGGGAGGAGCATTTTGTGCATTAGGGCCCACACCTCCAAACAACACAAACAGGTCGGGAGTGTCCTCTTGAATATTATTATCAGCACCTTCATAAGCCGGACCTCCACCATTACCATTAAGATTTCCATTCGGAGCACGATTAAAGTTTTAAGCATGAGACATCTATATGGGATAGGATTCGGATTTTGGCCACCAACATTCCCATTCGGACCAAAAAAACATCCATTATACATAATAAGACATTGATTGGAAACACCATAACCCCCATACGGACCATTCGTGCCCATAAAGCCGCTATACCCAACATGGTTTACACCATGTCCTCCCATGTTGGGTTGACCATGCCGTATCCACCATTGGCAACATGGTTTGCACCATGCCCTCCCACATTGCCAAAACCACTACCATTCATCCCATTCCCAACATGGTTTGCACCATGCACTCCCATTTTAGGAATGTAACCCCCATTTCTATAAGTATTGGAAATGAAAGCATTATAAGAGTTAGGAAGGGGTGCGGTACCTTGGTGTGGGCCCATGGTGTGTCCATGAATGGTAAAACCACTCCCTTGGTTTCCTAAAGCATGGTCGTGAGGACTCGTTGGATTAGAACCTAAAGGCCCGGGTTTGTCGATTGGTGTGGATGGCTCGACAAGAACAACAGGCTCGGGATTAATAGAGTTATAAGGATCATGGGTCCGTGGACATTCCCCGTTGGTATTTTGAAATAGGCCGGTGTTGGGAAGATTATATCCATGTCTTGATTAGTAGCAAAGAGACGTCCGAAACGCCTTAATCGCTCGAGATTCAAAATTTAAGGAGCCAAATCGTTCCCAGAATTTGACATCCATGCATACACTCAAGAAAAACATCAAATACAAAAGAAAGCTAAAAACTCAAAGAAACTACAAGCAAATCAAAAACCTTAACCAAGTAGAGTCGCAACGGTGCCATTTTAGAGTGTAGTATTTTGGGGTGGCATTATAAGAATATATAAGAGGTTCATGGCTTGGTATTATAAAAATTCAATTGATTGTCTGAATCAATGTGTTTTAACTTATGAAACTAAAAGAAAATGAAAGTAAAGCATGTATTTCGAATGCCTCATGCGTTTGCCATATTGAAATTACAAGCAATAATCAAAATAAGCAATAAGAAACAAAGAAACAACAAAGTACAATCAAAGAAACCTAAGCTACAACCATGCATGCATGATCATGAAATCTAAATAATGTGAATCTACAAAAATCGAAAGCACCATCGGAAATAGCAATGAAAGTTGACGTGAAAGTTAAAATCTTTATGAAAAATACTAGAAACAAGGAGTAGATCTAGGAATCAAAATTAAACCATGAATGAAAATAAAAACCAAAATAAAGCATAATAAATACTTAAAATAAAAACGATCAAGGTGTGTCACTCACCTAGATTCCATAAACCAAATCATAAGTCTAACAACAAATCTAAGATATAAGACAAAATGCATAAATCGAAGAACAAGCATGAAATCAAAGAACAAGGAAGAAATTAAGAAAAGCTTACTTGAATTAAGAAAAAGAATCACAAACTTGATGAAATTACAATCCAAATTAAATCCAATTGATGGCTTGAGTTCTCTTGAGTTAACAAACGCAAGGAAAAAGCTTGAAAGTAAAATCTAAAAGCTATAGAGGACTTATACTCCAAAATCATGCATGAGTTGGGAGAATGAGAGATATCCCTACTTGAATTCTTCTTACATCTATTTATACTAATTCTAATTAAGGGAAAATGGGTCAAATTAGCCTTAAAAGCTTGGATTTCCCATGTTTGACCAAAGTTGACCTGAAGACACCTTGCTGGGCACTTGGCTTGATGTTTGGCGTGGGTTGGCATGCGGCAGCTTGGCCTAGGGGCGGTCTTGGCATGTTCTAGCGTGGGTTAGCTTGCGGAAGCTTGGCCTAGGGGAGGTCTTGGCGTGTTCTTGTGTGGGTTGGCTTACGTCAAGGTCCTTGGCGTGCTTCTTGGCATCGCTTGTCGACCATTCCAGAAGGTTTTGGAATTTTGGAGCTCGCTCTAGGTGCATGATGGCACATCTTGGCGCAGATCTTGGCACGGATTGGTGCAGATTCTGGCACGGATTGGCGCGTCTTGGCTTAAGGGCAGACTTGTCTTGAGATGGCGCAGTGCTTAGCACGTCTTGGCACGTATTTTGGGCCTCAATGCCTTGAATCGAGTCTAATTCATTTAGCCGCCTATTTTTGCTTCTTTAGTGCTTTTAACTTCAAGACCCGTCCTTCCAATCGAAATTTATCTTCTTAGAACAACAACCAATCTCGAGTGAGACCGTTCTTTCACCTATGAAATAGGAATTTTGAACATAAAAACTGAAGAATCACACAAACATCACTAACGTCATACACATAAGGCTCAAAACAATAAAACAAGTAAACAACCTAATAATCTAATTAAACTCGACTCAATACCACTATAAACAACACTAAACCCTAAGTAAAAACACGAGAGAAATACCATAATCACATGCGAAATAATACATATCTAAGGTGTGAGATGGAGAAATTGAGTGGGAGTTTAGAGGAGGAACACGAAGAAGATAAATCGAAGAATCCACAAATTCTATACGGGTTATCTTTCCTTTATTTTTGTTAATGAATGTTATTTGTTCCATGAATTATCGAGTTTACTTCATGAACATGTCTAGCTAGTCTTTCCTTATTTTGGGGTGTGGAGAAACAATGAAGAATAGTGTTTTGATATTTCTTTCAATTAAGTATGATCCCTTTGCTAATCTCGTGTTTTGATTTCATTATTGCATAAAAGATTTACGAATGTTTGTGCATATATATGTATGATTGGTTAAAATCATTTATAACTACTAGAATTATAAATCATAATTCAAGAGATGAGGTTTCTCAATAGCTTTCAAACACAGAACTCTCTAATCAACAAGACCGAGAGTTTTGAGGTTAGCAATGAAGTCAAAAAAATCTTTTAAACCTTTTGAAGTTCAAAGTACAATCTCAAACGGAGATGTTGTTTCATACATAGAATCAAAGATTTAATCACTTCATGAGAAGAGTTGAACTATATTTATGATTGGCTTATAGTGGATTTAGGTTTGGACTCTTCTGCCTACTCGCCTAAAGCCTTTCCGAATCATAAATAATACTTTATTGATTGAAAAGAAATAACTTTGAGAATTTGTTGCGATCCCAAGACCCCGAAATATCCTCTATAACTTGATTATTCTTATTTTCATAGTTTACTATTATTATTAATAAAGAGTTATTAGTAGTTATATAAACATTCATATTTTTTTAGATAAAGTTAAATTATCTATATTACATTACTTATCATGGTACTTATGGAAATTGACCTTACTCATTTTGTATTGCATACTGTATACTTATGGATAGATATAGTATAGTAAATAAACATACAGCCACCAGCTGCACCACCCATAATCATTGGAAACTTCCACATCACACGCGCACCACGCCCATCCATGGCCGCAACCTCTCGCATGCTCCGACATATATCGCTTGAAGCTACTGCATCATGGCCACAACCTCTCGCACACTTAAGTAGCTACCACACCGTGGCCGTATCCGCTCGAAAGGTGAGCATCATCTTCATCGATTTCAGCAACATTGAGCCAATGAACCTCTGATACTGCCGAGAGCCTTTGGTGTCTCGAAAGCATAGAACCAGTGAACCTCTAAAAATGTTCATCATCTTTGAGAGCCTTCGGCATCTCCATCAAAATCAAGCCCATAGAACCTCTGAGTTGCCAAGCTATGTCGGTAGCTTTTGGCATCATGCAACACTTACATATGGAACTTCAAGTGCACTGACCCACCACTAAGCGTAGAACCTTTGAACATCCTTCGCTGGGCCTATCTACTGATCAAAACACCGAGAGAACCATCGGCATAGGCTATTCAAGATTTACGTGCCTGGTTAATTTGATACTTTTGCTCGATAGACCCTCGCATAAGCCTCAACACTTCATAAGTCATCCATAATCAGGACTCAGTGGAGTCCGTTCCAGCTCTATGTTTGCACCTCGGTGATCTCTCAAAAGTGCCTCAGTGGCCTTTGGCAACAGTTACCCAGCAAGAGTCCTCTCAGCCATAGAGTCTCTTTTGTACCAAAATTAACCTTTTACCCACCCCCACCCCACCCCCACCCCCCACATTTTCATCTTTAAAGCCTTCTTCTCTTTGTTAGAGAGAACCACCATCCTTATCTTATCTTATCTTACACATGCATTAGTTTCTTTTTCAAGTTTTGGAAGGTTTCCTTCTTCCAAAACTTGATTTGTAGATCTAGTGTTGTTTTCATCATTTTTCTTCAAGATTTAAGCTTTGTGTACCTTTATGCAATTTGAGTGAATATCTTTATTTAATTTTTAAGAAGACTCCTTATTCCTTGATTTTAATTGATTTTTACTTATTTTCTAAATCTAGGCTTTGTTTCTCATTATATACTTTAAACCTTTGAAGTTTGTGGCTCTTTTATGATTAAGATATTAAATATACTATTTAGTTCGAGTTTTTATTCTTAATTTCATGCCTTTTTGGTTTAACTTCATGTTTAAGGTTTAGTTGCATGGTTTATGTTCTTGCTTGCCATGACTTTGATTTCTTGTAACTTCTCATGTCTATAGGTTAGATCTAGTTGGGCTAGGGCCTATATGAGTTTAGGAACATTTATTGGAAAAAGTTATATGGTGTTTAATTATGTGTGTCAATTTTTATGGTTTTGAGTTGCAAAATTAATTATTTTCACAACTCTTAATTAGTTTTAAACGTTGATTGATGATCATGACATTAGGATACGTGACCTCGACTCATGCACATTAAATTATCAATAAATTATCTAATTGATTGTGGAGATGAGTCTAGTTCTCTAGAACCTTGCTTTGTTATTTTCAATTTAATTCTCGTCTTGGTTGTTAAATTAAAACTCAAGCAATATGAATACTTGTTTAGAATAAATTTAATTTCTTATTTTCCATTTAGTGTTACTAATACAGTAATCACTTTCGGATTATCCTTCCTCGAGAGACACAACTAGGGAAGAACTTGCAACACTACAATCGATATCAAACTGTTACGGGAGAGATTTCCAAACTTCTCTATTTTAAAGAGTAGTGCACAAAATAACTCGATCAATATTTTTTGGCACCATTATCGGGGAGGCTATAGGTTTTGTGGGTTTTGTGTTTTTAATTAGGGTCTTGATTGTTTTTATATTGCTCTTTGTTTGTGTTTTATTTTTCTTTTCATGTTTATTATCTTATTTCCCATAAGTACATTTAATCTCATTTGCTCGGTGTTGTGTATGCAAGTTACATCAACGACATCAACCACATATTTTGAGATCCAAGAATTAACTATTTAAAGATGGTTAACTATCGAACTCCTCTACCATATGATGATCCTTACACTTATCGAGCTCCTTGATTGACTATTCTATCTATCCTCATGATGCAGTATGATCCTAGTTTTCCATGAGCTCCCAAGCAAGGATCCACATCACTTTAAGCGTGAATACTATGTCGTCACACAAACATTTCCTCTTAAAGGCCTCTCCATTAATCAATTAAGGATGCAACCTTAAAAGGTCCAAGCACGAACTTTGCTCATGAATATAGAGCCCAAATCCTAGAAAAGGTGGGTTGAGGTCTATGCAGTTCATGGAGAAGTTTTATTTTCCTCACTCTGAACATCAGGATCAATAATGGAGCAACCAATGGGCCCTACCTCCAAATTCTTACAATCTAGGCTATAATGATCCCTATGCTCCATCCAGTCACTACCATCCAAGATATAATCCTCATGCCTTGTCCCATAATTCTTACAATCCGGTCTATAATAATTTATATGTTTCAGCCATTTCCCCTTCTTCTTACCTGAGCTATGATTCGTATGCTCCACCCATTTCTAATTCTTATTATATGAGCTCGACTCTTATGCTCTACTCACCTCGACTCCTTACAATATGAGATACGATAATTATGCCTCACCTCTTGACTATAATACTAAATGCTCCACCAACTCTGAATCAATATAATCCAAGTTACGATCCTTATTCCCTGCCTCCCAAGAACCATGATCTGGGATATACTGCTCCATATGCTTCTCATGCATCACATTCTTATGATCCAAGCTATGATTATTATCCTTCATCCATTTCGATCAATCATGGTCAACAATATGAGGTTTAAAAGTCCTACAATTTGAGATATGACCATTACAATTCACATGTCCCACTTTCTCATATCTTGATATACGATCATCTTCCCATATCCCCTTCACCCAAAAAAGTTCATGAGGCGAGGAATGTGGTAAGATGGCTTCCTTATGACAATAATGCATCTAGTGTTCCCATTGTGGAACCCTCTTTAGTTATTTATGAGGTGCCAATATTTGATTAGGTGGAGCCTCCCTCGGTTGGGTGTGACTTGAGCTTAGATGATATATTGGTAGATGTTTGTAAGGAGGTGAAAGTTGATATTGAATATTCGAATGTGTTCATTGCCCCTCTTATTATTTTTGATAATTTTATGAATGAGTGTGGGGGGGCGATGCCGATGGAGGTTTTGCTAGAGAGTGTTGATTTGAGTTTGATGGCTTTAATATAGGATGTGAGTGAGGTGGTGGGACCCATGAGCTTAGATGAGCATGTTGATGCTCCCTTTTTATTTGAGGAACTTATATTTGAGGATGAATGCAAGGGAGTGTTGCCCGTGTGGACTCCAATAGTTATTGATGATTTGAGCTTAATTTCCCTTTATGAGAATGATGGAGTTGATGGAGCCACGGAGGAGATCTTGGAGATGATTGAGATTGTCGAGCCTCTTTTACCACCACCTGTTGCTTTATTAAAACTTGAGATTAAGTTAGTAGAAGAGGTATTGTTGAAGGAGTCCAACCCCCCCTATCTTGTGCCTGGACTATGCTATATCTAATTTGAGAAGATGGCGATCGAGATAGTGAAAGAGTTTGTCATTCCGATTTTGAAAACGCATGTTCTTGCCATGTCTTTTTCCAAGAGCTTTAAGTTGAGTCGAGACCACTTTATAGGCATGATAGATATTTTCATTCTCCCAGCGGTCAATGCTCATGTCGTGCCCTCTATATTTGCCTAGATTTTCTCGATGGTTGATTATTATCTTTTTAGGCATCCTAAGTAAGGCAAAGCTCTAGTTTATTTTATCTTATTACTTTCTTTATATGTCTGCCTTAGTGATTCATACATATGTGTGTGTATTTTTTGTATATTTTTTTATCTTGTTTTATGAGCTTTAGTTAGGTTTGAGTCATGTTTGGTCTCATTCTTCTTTATTTTGTAGTTTTATAACCTTTGTCGTCTTTTTAGTGTTTTTCGTATTTTTTCTCTTATTTTAGTAGATTTTTGTGTTATTTTGTCTTTCTTTAAATTTGGACATTCGATCGAACTCAAGCGCATTCCCGATGATCACAAATGGCTCGATTCAATGAAAATACGACCCTGGCCGACGAAGCACAATGGTCGATCAATGTGTCACTGATGACCGATCGATGCTCCATTCCACCTATGTCAACCACATGCATCGATCAATCGGCCGAGGACTCTCCGCCACCATTGATTAATGCCCAATCGATGCTCCATCGACACATGCTTATTTTGTCATCGTCGACTATCAACATCGATTGACGACACCTGATAGCGAGACACTATCAATCGACGGAAGGCTATTTTTGGTCATTTTTTGGTAATATTACCATTTCCCCCCCACTTTCACCTATATAAACCTAGATGGAAAATGAGTCTTTTGACCCCTTAGGGTCTTGATGCTCGAGCTTGTACCTTATACTCTTGTTCATCATTTGCACCTTCAAGCAAAAATCCTTAGTAGATTATCTTAGCTTGTAGATATTTAGTTTAGTAGTTAGTTAGATTAGTTTGTAGTGTGAATTAGCTTATTATACTTGGTGAAACTTTCTCTCTTTTGGATCTAAAGATTTGAAGATTTCTACCTAGAGTAATTTCTAATTCTTATTCTCTTGCTTTCTCTTTGTAATTTCCATGAATTTTGAAGTTCTTTGCTTTCTTATGTATGATTTGTAGTTGGTATGTTTGAGTTAATTTTGTGTTGTTCATGAACCTTGTAATTTCTCCATTGTTGTCTTCTTCCTCTACTCTAAAGCTTTTTACCACTTTTGGCATGCTTTAGGTAGTTGGTAGTGAGAAGTAGATGGGCTTTGCCAAAATAGTCATTTTCTTGCACTTAGTTGTTATTTTAGTCTAGGTTCTTAATTAATATATGTTCAAGTATTTTATTTATTTGACTTTCTAGTTGTAGTTTGAATGTTATTTTTCGGGAAAAAAATTATTTGGCACCTGTACTTGTCGCGTTTTTATGGTTTGCCACCTAATATTTTATTTGTTGTTATTAACAACCCAAAGTATGTGGGTTTTGCTCTTTGCAACCTTCATGATATTTTTCATTCAAAAAGTGGTCGGATCGAAGCACGTAAACCTCATGCCTCATTCTAAAAAAATGAAAATATTGCCCAACATAATAATTGGAGATGAGGCATGAGGTTTACATGCTTCGATCCGGCCATTTTTTGAATGAAAAATAGTCTGAAGGTTGCAAAGAGCAAAACCCGCATACTTTGGGTTGTTAATAACAACAAAAAAAAATATTAGGTGGCAAACCATAAAAACGCGACAAAAACAGGTGGCAAAGAGATTTTTCCCTTATTTTCCCTCCATGATTTGTTTTATTTTATTTAAGATTGATTTATGAGTTCATGATTTCATTAGCTTCAACTTAAATTTTCTCCATTGATTTAATTATGTCCATGCTTGGTCTTAGTATATGTTGTTGTATTTCTTGATGCTTTTAGGGTAAAACTCATAGGTCTAGTGTCTAGACGAGTTTAAGACCATCATTTGGTATTTTTGGGTGTTTAATTTACAATTTAGGATTGACAACCCTAGCTTACAGATTAAGTGTTCGATTAAATGCCAATTAATCGTGGAGATGAGTCTCGAGCCCTAGACCCTTACTTTATTAATATTTTCAAAGTCTTTGATTTCATTTCTGGTGATTTAATTTCTCGTCTTATTTTCTAAAAACTCAAAACTAAAATTTGATCGCGTGTTTAGTGTAGCTTTTTCTTTATTTTCTCATTCATGACTCAAACACAATAATTCACTTCCGATTAGTCTTCCTCGAGAGTATCAACTTGATTCACCTCACCGTACTACAATCGATCTCAAACTCTTACGGACAATCCTTAAATATTTGTAAAAACATAGTGCGTTTAAGATCACTTCAAAATTTAGCACCATTGTCGGGGAAGGATAAAGGTCGTGACTTTTATTTTTTTATCTTCATGACTTTTGTTTGTATATCTTGTTCGTGTTTGATTTTTCTTTTTTACTCATTTTCATTCTCTTTCATAGGTGCATTTAATCTTGTTTGATGATTCTTGTGTGTGCAAGGTACATCGATGACCTCAACCGCATCGTTTGAGACCCGAGATTCAAAAAAAGTGTTTTAGGTATAAGCCATTTTATGCCAGTATTTAAGCTCCGCGACTCGCTATCCCACTTAGCCTCGAGATGTGAGTCTATGACATTGAGGATTTCCAATACGATCTACTAGCTTTGTACAATGGTCTTCCGAGTGAGGATCCATTGCCTTCTTCTGTGAATATGACTCATTTCCCTCTTAAGGGCCTCAACACGGATCAAGTGAAGATGCAACTCTTCTCATTTTCATTAAGGGATCGAGCACCTGCATGACTTAATAATGAGAAAATGATTAACATGAACTTGTCTTGATTTTTGTACAGATTTGGTTAGTGTTTTATTTAGTTTTGTTTTTAGTTTTGGTATAAGTTGGATATATTGAGCATATTTTCTTGTTTTCGTATCTCCAACTTATTTTACCATGTTTTGATCATTATTGATGCAATTGGGTGATTATTTTCTGTTTTTCCCAATACGGCTAAGTAGCCGAGGGAGCTCAGCACTGAATAAATGAAGCTTGCAAACCTTTGCAAGAACTGAGAGACAAAAACATGTGATTCGGCGAAGAAGTAGAAATTTTACCCACTTAACGGTAGGGTTAGAGGTAGCTCTTACCGCTAAGCAACCGCTAAACCCTAGCGGTTATACTACCGCTACCACAACTGCTGAAGGATGACAGAGAGCTTGCAGAATTGGTTAGCGGTGAGATTAACGGTTACCTTACTGTTAGCTCAACCATTAGGAGGCTTCAGAGATGTGTTAACGGAGGGCTTAACGGTATACGTAACGCTAGCTCGACCGTTAGGAACGAATAGAGAGTTTCAATAAGAGGTTAACGGTAGCGTTAGCGGTAGCCCTTACCGCTAAGCTACTGCTAACGGGCCCAGATCGAGAATTCTTAAGGAAACTTGTGCTCCAAGTTTTGGAAACCTATATATACCCTTCTATAATTCATCTAGGGTAGCATTTTTTACACATTCTAAGGTCCCGAGACGCAGAGATATCCCATTTCCATCGCCCGTTACATAGATACAAGACCAAGATTGAAGATCCAAGTTCACGAGTTCTACACTCCTTTCTTTTGTTCGTGATTTGTTCTTCGGCCGAGATCCACTTCTTTTCTCCGGAATAGCTGAAGATTTACTTTTTTTCTTATATCTAATAAGTACTCTAAACCTTTTTAATTGCTTTCTTAGATTAGTTCTCCATTAATTTTAGCTTTTAGATCATTTGTTCTTTATTTTTGGATCTTGAACTTTTTTTGCTTGATACTTTGGATTTCTTGGATAATATAGTTCGTAATCTTTCATCTTTCAATTCCGTTTCTCTCATTTATGCTTGATAATCTTAGTAATAGTTTGGTTCGTAAATCTTTAATTGCTCTTTAATTTCCATAACCATAGTTCATAGCTTTTAGTTAATTAAGCTTTCCAAATTCTAGTTGGCTAAATAGTTTAAGATAATTAGTTCAAGTTAATTAGTTTTAATTAATTGCTCTTGCTTTTAGATTCTTATTTTATAAAATCAAAACAAACAAAAAGCCCAATTATACTTGTTCGTGTGTGACTTTATGATTAAACAAACATACAAGATTTCGATTGTTTGTTCCTTGAGAATCGACTCGGTTTAATCTTACCAACCTACAAGCGAACTCGTACTCTTGTGAGCAAACTTTAAACACTTGACAAACATATTTATAAAAGTAGGTGCGTAATTCTCGAATCGAAATTTTGGCGTCGTTGCCGGGGAACAAAGCAAAGGTTTTGAATATGTTTGTTCGTATTACTTTTTGTTTATCCGTATATTTGTATAATTGAACTTAGGTCAGGATTTTTGCCATTCGATATGTTTGATGTGTTGTTGAGTGCGTGCAGGGTAGACGATCACTTCGACCAGAGCTTGCACCGTTCATTGACAACATTCATCAACCTAATCTAGCAAGGACCAAACCTACTTCTCTTCTTGTAAATAGTACTTCCAATGATACTGATTTAGTGTGCGACAAGATTCTAGAAGCAATGTCCAGACAAGGAAGACAACGCGAAAGGGGAAATTACGATAGCAAGCCAATTCATTTTAGGGGTCCAGTACGTCCCAGAGCTTATTGGGAAGATCGCCAGTGAAGCTTGGAGAAAAGGGACAGAGAGAGAGAGGTGATCGTAGCAATAAACGTGATACTTACTGTGAGAGATCCTTCCCTGAAAATGAACGTGTGGATGAATGGCTTAACAATCAGAACGACCGTTATAATTTTGATGAGAGGAATGTGCACGAAGAGAATTATGCAAGACCTAATGACAGATATAGAGATCCGAGAGACGCATGAGAGACTCGACAGTGCGATTTGGCATGCCCACAGGTTGGCCCTTACAGTTCTGCTATCGTCTTGGGATGGACTGCCAGAGACTTTGGATTAAAACCGCTCCACGTTAACCAGCTTCCGACATTTCATGGTCATGATCATGAAGACCCGTTGGCATTTATGCGGGAGTTTTATGTCGAAGTTAGTAGAATCCCGGCCATGGGACTTCATCGTGATGAGTTACAAATAATATGTTTCCCATGCAACCTGAATGATAAAGCTAAATCTTGGCTTCTCTCTCTAGAGACAAGATCACTGGCAGACTGGGATATGATTTATGAGAAATTTGTGAACCAATACTATTCATCCCAGATGACGAGGCAACTTAGGAGGCAAATCGCAAATTTTGATCAGCAAGATGGGGAGTTATTCCATGAGGAATGGGAGCGCTATAAAGTACTGTTGCAAGCTTGCCCACATCATAAAAACACCTCTGGTATGGCTAATCACTTTTTTTATGAAGGGTTGTCTCTAATATACAAAAGTCAAGTTGAGACAGCATTCGGAGGAGATTTTGGAAAGTTGATTGCTACAGATGCCAAGAGGGTATTAGAAAAAATGAGCAAAAAATCCAAACAAATGAATTCTTGTACCCAAAAATTAAAAGTAAATGAAGTTTTTGTAACGCCATAAGAAGAAGATAAGAGAGTCGAGGAGTTCACCAAAGAGGTGGCTGCCCTAAAGGTCGAACTAACAACATAGCTTCTTCGAAAAGAAACATTGACGTTTGTGCTCGATGTGGAGCACCGGGGCATTTGGCGAATGTGTGCACAATGACGTTCGAAAAGGAGGAAGTTAACGCCGTTCAGAACTATCAAAACCAAACACCTAATCCCAGATAGAAATATACAAAGAATTATAATCCTTACTCGAACACATACAATCCAGGGTGGCATGATCACCCGAATCTCAAGTATGGTCCTGGGAACCCGAATCATGTGCTGTCTCCTCCGCAAACTGATCCTCAATACATGCCAACTCCCCCCACTAAACAAATACCCTACAAAGGGGCAAGCACCCGCCCCGGTTAAACCAGACAATCAACAATTGGTTTGGCAGAAGAATCAAGTAGCCGATACCATTCGTAATCGAGACAGACTTGCATAATTAACTGCGAAGGTAAATGACCATTCTAGATCTCTGAAAAGTATTGAGGCAATGTTGGGTCAAAATGCGGCAACTATGGCCAAGATGTCGAACAAAAAGGGAAACTTCAGAGTTAACCAGAGTAGACCTCAGCTGTTCATGTCCTTCGAAGTGGAAAGAAGATTGATAATGGCATAGTCGAGCAAGATGAGGAAAAAGAAGAGATGGCATATATTCCGACGCCGGTTCCACCTAAAGAGGATGTACCTAAACCAGTGGACAAGATGCACAAGTCACCAAATAAATATGTTTTAGGATCCATTAAGGGGATAATTCCAAACCAAGTCCCTACTCCACCGTCAACTGATGAGTCCTTGAAGTTGCTGCCAGCACAGAAAATGACCACGATTCGTGATATAGTTCATTTTCCCAGTCACCTACGTCCAGCCAAGGAAAACAAAAAATTCATGGAGCTTTACAATTTCATGAAAATTTTGAATATTAACCTTCAACTTTCGGATGTGATCAAGACGATGCCAGCATACGTGAAGTTTTTCAAAGAGCTTGCTTCAAGATATAGTCGTTTGGTGGCAAACCAGTGCGTAGAGTTGACGAAGGAGGTTAGTGCAATTTGCAAGAAATCATTGCCTCCGAAAGAAAAAGATCTCGGGAGTTTTTGTAGCACTATTTCACTCAGAAATGGGCAAACATCACAAGGGATACTTGACCTTGGCGCCGACATTAATTTGATGTCATATTTTCTCTACAAGCAATTTGATCTTGGGACGATGAAGCCAACCACAATGCGACTCCAATTGGCGATTCGGTCAATCAGGTAACCTTTGGGTATTACTGAAGATGTTTTGGTGCAATTTGGTGAACTTGTGGTTCCAGTCGATTTTGTTAACCTCGATGTTGGTGAGATGCCAAATGAAAGAAAAGAACACACCATTTTGTTAGGCCGGCCATTTATGTCTACTTCCCATATATTGATTGATGTGCATAGAGGGAGGATAACTTTGTCAGTTTCGGGCAAATTGGTGACGTTCTCACTTAAAGATATCCATAATAATCCTTTTGCATTCATGCGAGATGAGTGTTCATTTGTTAATTTGATTGTGCCTTGCATCCATGAGCTTAAAGGAATTATCATTTTAGACGAGTCACACGTCGAGGACGACGATGAATTTTTAAGTGGGGAGGAGGTAGCTAAATTAATGGGAATTGATTTAGGAGAAATTGAAGATGAATTTGAATATTTTGATGTTGAGTTGTATGAGATGTCTGATGAACCTCAGCTCGAGCCAAAAGTGGAGTTAAAACCACTACCTAGCCATTTGAAGTACGTTTTCCTCGAGCCCAACGAAGAAAAACCCGTCATCATATTTTTAGCATTGACAGAAGATGAAGAGAAGGAGCTGGTTTTGGTGTTGAGTAAGTACAAAGAAGCTATAGGATGGAGTATCAGCGACATCAAAGGGATAAGTCCCGTTACTTGTATGCACCGAATTGAGCAAAAACCCGATGCAAGGCCGGTAAAAGACAGCCAAAGAAGATTGACTCCAACACTTTATGAGGTGGTCAAGAAGGAGATTTCAAAGCTAATAGAAGAAAGAATTATTTTTCCTATCGTCGATAGCAAATGGGTGAGTCCAGTTCATGTGGTCCCGAAAAAGGGTGGTATCACCATAATCAGAAATGAAAAAGGCGAGATAGTTCTGACGCGAATAACAACTGGGTGGCACATGTGTATAGATTATAGAAAGCTAAACGCAGCCACCAAAAAAGACCACTTCCCCTTGCCGTTCATTGGCCAACTTCTTGATAAGCTCGCTGGACACTTATTTTATTGCTTCTTGGATGGCCTTTTAGACTATTATCAAGTGGTTATTTCCCTAGAGGACCAGAGCAAGACGATGTTTACGTGTCCCTTTGGCAAGTTTGCCTTCTGGAGGATGTCGTTCGGCCTATGCAACGCCCCAACAACTTTCCAAAGATGCATGCTATCCATTTTCACCGATTTTATCGACGACTTCCTTGAGGTATTTATGGATGGTTTTTAAATTTTTGGTTCATCTTTTGATAATTTCTTGTCCAATTTATCTAGGGTGTTGGAACATTGCATTGAGAAGAGTCTTACGTTGAGTTGGGAGAAATCCCATTTTATGGTCAATAGTGGTACCGTGTTGGGTCATGTTTTTTCTAAAAGGGGTTTGAAGTTGATAAAGCTAAAATTGATGTGATTGAAACGCTTCCTCCCCCTCATGATATTAAGGGTGTTAGGAGTTTTTTTGGGCATGCGAGTTTCTATAGGCGATTTATAAAAGATTTTTCAAAAATTAATCGCCCGTTATGTAAATTATTGACCCTTGACACTCCTTTTGTGTTTGATGATGCTTGTATGGATGCGTTTAATTTATTGAAAGAAAAGTTTACATCAACACATGTTGTCGTTGCCCCTGATTGGACTCTACCTTTTGAAATTATGCGCGATGCTTCTAATGAAGCTGTGGGGGCCGTTTTGGGGCAATGTGTGGATAAATTGCTTAGGGTTATATATTATGCTAATTATATGTTGAATGATGCCCAACGTAATTATACCACTACTGAAAAAGAACTTCTAGCTGTTGTGTTTTCACTGGATAAATTTAAATCTTATTTTGTAGGAGCGAAAGTAATTTTTCATACTAATCATGCTGCATTGCGTCATTTGTTTGCTAAGAATCAAAGTAAACCGCGTCTTATTCGATGAAATTTGTTATTACAAGGATTTGATGTTGAAATTAAAGATAGGCGTAGTTGTGAAAATGTGGTAGCTGATCATTTATCTAGGATGGTAAATGAGAATGATGAGAATGAGAATATTATGATTGATGATCTATTCCCCTATGAGAATGCTTATACTCTTGAAACTTTAGTTACTCCTTGGTATGCTGACATAGTGAATTATCTTGCTGCAACATTGTGCCTAACCATTTATCCTACCAAGAACGAAAGATATTTTTACATAAGTGCAGGAGTTACCTTTGGGGTGATCCATACGTGTTCAAACGCTGCAAGGATGGGTTGAGCAGAAGATGCGTCCCTGATGATGAGATATCAAGTATCCTGCATTTTTGCCATGATCTTAGAGGGCACTTCGGATCTTAAAAGATGGAATTTAAAGTCCTTCAAGCCGCGTTCTATTAGCCTACCTTATTTGCTGATGTGTACGAGTATTGTATGATGTGCGATAAGTGCCAACGAATCGGAAATATAGGTAAGAGGGATGAGATGCCAATAGTGCCTAATCAGGTGGTAGAGATTTTTGATGTATGGGGTATAGACTTCATGGGACCGTTACCCAAGAGCGGTGATTTTGAGAATATAATGGTAGGAGTCGACTACATGTACAAGTGGGTGGAGGAGATTCCAGCGCGCAAGGAAAATGCTGAGATAGTGCTTAAATTCCTTCAAGAGAACATCTTCAGTAGATTTGGAATCCCAAAGACAATAAAAAGTGATGGTGGAAGTCACTTCTGCAACCAAGCTTTTGAAAGATTGATGTCAAAACATGGCGTTCAGCATAAAGTACCCACTCCATATCATCCACAGACCTCCAAGCAAGTTGAAACCAGTAATCGTTAGCTGAAGGTAATATTCAACAAAACAGTTGGACCAAATAGGAAGGATTGGGTGACGAAGCTTATTGATGCACTGTGGGCCTATAGAACAGCATATAAAATGGTGCTAGGTGTGAGCCCTTTCTAGCTTATTTATGGGAAGGCGTGTCATTTTCCAGTCGAGTTAAAGCATAGAGCAAGTTGGGCAATTCGTACGCTGAATATGAATTACGATGAACAGGGAAAGTATAGGAAGCTAGAGCTGATCGAACTCGAAGAAATCAGAAACGAGGCATATGAGAGCGCATAGAAGCAGAAGAGAAGGATGAAGGAACGTCACCACCATAGGATTGTTGATAAACAACTAGTGGTTGGTAAGTTAACTTTGCTCTATAATTCTAGGTTTAAGTTGGTTCTAAGTAAGCTCAAGTCGAGATGGAGTGGGCCGTTTATAATTAAAGAGATAAACAACTTTGGAGCAGTCACTATGTATGATGAGGAGAAGGATTCGACTTTTCAAGTCAACGGACACAGAGTAAAACTCTATCATGATGAGATGGTGACGAGCCAAGATCTCGAAGTGGTGGAATTAGTAGATCCACCTCCGAATGAGAATTAATCATTGAAGTTCTCATCGAGCAAGCGACATTAAAAGATGCGCTTCTTGGGAGGCAACCCAAGCGTTTGTATTATTTCCCTTTATCTTTAGTTTTTCATTTGATTTTTCTTTCTTTTGTTTGCTGTATTTTTATCGTTCGTTTTAATTAGATGTTTTGGAACATTTATGCGTGTGTTGACGTGCAAAAAATTAGGATAATTTGCCTTTTTCGGAGACGTAGCGGTCGGTTAGCGGTAGCTACTACCGTTAACCCTACCGTTAGCGTATCGCCCAGGCTTAACGACGATGATCAACCACTAAAACTACCGCTAGCTGTAAACAGAGGGGTTTTAATGGTGGATTGGAGGTGGCTGCAACCGCTAAGGTCACCGCTAGCGGGAAACAAAGAGGTTTTTATGGTTAAACTTATCGGTAGCTCAATCCATTATGGCTACTGCTAACCACAAACAAAGAGTTTTAACGGTGGACCTAGCGGTAGCACCTACCGCTAAAGGTACCGTTAGTGTGTTTTTGCAGGTCCTTACGATGCAAACCCACCGTTAGCCTGAACCGCTAGCCACCTTCAGGGACACTTAACGGTCAACCTAGCGGTAGGCCTTACCGCTAAAGCTACCGCTAACGTTGTCAAATCTGCTTATTTTGGAGATTCTCGGGCGGTGATTTTTGGGAACTTATTCTCACAAGGTAAGTTCTATTATGGTAAGTATTGTGGCAAATTTTAGGGTAATTATGGGTCTAGATCTATTTACTTTGAGAGTACTGTTTTGATTAAGTAAGCTTTGTTAATTCCTACCTTATTTAGATTAAGAGAGAATCTAGGACTCTTGTTTTCCAGACCATTAGTTCCTATATAAACCCCCCTTGAGCACTCCATTATTCATTAATCCTTCAAGCTTTTTCCACATGTCACCACCTCTCGACACCAAATTTTACTATAACCCTCGTAAACGAAGATGAAGAGAAACCGGATATCACCTGTGGGATTAGAGCATGGGTGGGTGAGAAGAGAGGAACATAAAGAGGCCTTGGAGGAGCTGCAGAATCAATTGGACGAAGCTAGAGAGACGATTTGAGATGTAACGTCTGATATTAACGACCTTCTGCTTGATGAAGCGACACTTGCTCTTAATATTGCCAGGATGAAAGATTACTTGGCAGAAGAGGATACCAAGATTGTTAAGTTAACGTCCGAAAATCACAACACTCTGTTCAACGAAGCAACACACCTCTTTAACATTGCCAAGATGGAATAACTTTTGGCGGAAGCAGATGCGGAAATCGAAGAACTTAAGGATTTACTCTATGGACCCAACCCATCCTCTAGATCTAGTAGCGTGAACCATATGATGTTTAGAATAGCTAGTTCTAGTCAGCAATTTTTATTTAGTTTGTTTTTGAGTCATTAGGATTATTATCCTATTTATCTAGGTTTTTATTTTTATTGCTATTTTTAAGTTTATTTATTTTTACTATTTAATACTCAAGAGTTTCTATGATTAATATATTAAGTTCGTATGATTTGATGTTTTTATTATTTTACGCTCGATCGTTTTAATTTTTTCGTGAGTTTTGCAGTTTTACGTACTTAGCGGTAGCTTAGTGATGGCTGCTACCGCTAAGGCTACCATTAGCAACAAATAGAGAATACTAGCGGTAGGGTTAGCGGTAACCCCGACCGCTAAGGCCACTGCTAACGGGTAAAATGCCCGCCCCAGAATGGAAACTATGAATAGCAGAAAAAGGGGCTTTTGCTCATATTTTGAAAACTGCTTGCACCCACTGATTAACAAGGATTTGTCTTGGTTTTTATTAGTATTTTAGTTTATTTTTGCTATTTTTTTTTTGGTATAAGTTGGATGAATTAAGCTTAATTCCGTATTTTTATAGTTCCGACTTATTTTACCATATTTTAATCGTGATTGATGCAAATAAGTGATTATTTATGATTTTTCACTTTACAGCTAAGTAACCGGAAGAGTTTAGCACGTAAAAGACGAAGTTCGATGTTCAAGAATAGAAGAACAAGCTTTCCGGCGAAACGAGTAGCAGAAGATAGAGAGAGACGGATTCAGACGTTCTGTCGCGTCGACTGACGCGACCGTCGACGCGAGCCATGATCCGCGTCAGTCGACGCAGCGTCGACGCACTATCGATGCAACTTGCTGAAGCGTCGATGTCGACGCACCGATGTCGACGCAACATCGATGCAACTTGTTGAAGCGTCGATGTCGACGCACCCGCCCAGTCGACGCGCACGCCCAGGCAGCACCGACGCCGAGCACCAGCGCGCGTCAATCGATGCACCGTCGATGCGACGGCCCAGAATTCGGATTTTAGGGTTTCTTGTGCGCCAAGTCATGAAATAACTATATAAACCCTTCATAATTCAGATTAAACAGACACCCACGACCCAAAACACCTATCTAGGGTTAAGAAACCTATTTTCAACACCCTACAACATATTTCAAAGATCTACGTCGAAGATTCAAGATCCGAAGTGCCAAGACGAAGACGTTCGTTCAAGCTCCGATTTCTCGACCGAGATCAACCATCCAAAGTCCGATTTCCCAGCAATCTTTCATCACCTTTAGCTACTTAATAAGTTCTCTAAACTCTAGTTATTCCTAGTTTAATTCTAGACAATTCATGTTTAGTTATTTCGTTTGAGTTTTTAGTTTCGTTTATTTATTTCGAATCGTTTGAACCGTTGAATCGCTGAAGCTTTGAACCTWAGATTTTGTTTTTAATATTAATTTAGTTGCTGCGTTTTACTTCGTTAATGCTTGGTGATGAGATTGTTCATGCTTAGTTTATTTATTGCTTATGCTTGGTTAATTAGTTTTTGATACGTTATTGCTTGAGAGATTTATATTGTTCTTGGGAATTCATATGTTAGATTTAGTTCATAGTAGTTTGATGCATGCTAGTTAATTAATTTAGAATTAATTTTAGTTGCTTTAAAATCCCTAGATTAATAATTCTTAGATAATTTAGTTTTCAAGCTTAGGTTAAATTAATTAGTTAATCATAATTAGTTGATGTTTTTAAATTTATTAGTAGTTGATGATTTTCAAAAACCAGAATTATACAAGTTCTCGTGTTAAACATTGTGATTAAATAAACATTAAAAATCCCGAACGTCAGTCCTTGAGAGACGACTCGAGTTAAGCTTGCCAACCTACACGCGATCCCGTTCTCTTGCGGGCGAGCTATTAAATTTATGACAATTATTTATAAAGTAGGCACATACAAAAGCTCGAATCAAAAATTGGCGCCATTGCCGGGGACTGAAATAGGTTTTGATAATGTTTGTTCGTGTTATTTTATGCTTTTCCGTTTATTTGTATAAAGGTTCTTTGTTTGCCACTCGATGCGTTGATGTTGTTTGTTGTTGATGCTAGGACGTCAAAGTCTTAGAAACGAACTTGCTATATATAGACAACATCGAACGAGTTGGGAGACCGAGAAGACTCTTTCATTCCCCCGACACAATTAATCGTAAAACAAATTCGGCTAACAAGTCAAACACTAACCCTACTGGAGGCCGAGGACCAGGAGGAAGAGGAGGAGGACGAACGAATGGTGGACGAGGGCAAGGAAATGACAATAATACCCCTCTACGATACCAACCATATGGAATGCCATCTACCGATGATCTAAACTTTAGAGACCCACAAGATGATAATCGTCAAGAAGATCCACAGCTTCTTGATCCTAATCACCAGCATAACGACGGAAACAACCAAAGGATCAATAACGAAGAGAATCAAGAAAGAAACCAATTCCTCAACGATCCAAACAACGGGGAGCCCCAAGGCCAAGATAATCGTCAAGCATTGATTCCAGAAAATCAAATCAACCGTCCACAGCACTTTAGGAATCGAGCGGAAGCTCAAGCATACAACGCTCATGCAAATGAGGAGTTCTTACGCAACCAAGTTGGTAATGGCGGGCCCCGGCCCCAAAACAACCAACAACACAATGAGTATGTGAATCGGGAATGAGCACCGAACCATTTCCAAAATAGACGAGGAGGACGGCAGTACAATAATGGTCAAGATGATGATTCACTGGACGATGAATATGAGGATGAAAACGAGTTTCATGAGGATGATTATTATGAGAATGGGGACAATTTTGGAGGAAGACGTGCGAATTTTGGAGGAAGACATGCCCCTTGATATCAAAACATACGAAAACAAGGTGATCTCGCATGTCCAACCATTGAACCATATAGCTCAGCGATAGTTTTAGGCGAAGCGGCTAGAAACTACAACTTGAGGACCGAAGATTTGAATAGACTACCTTCTTTCTATGGTTTGCCGAATGAAGACCCACTCGAGTTCGTTCGAGAATTTTACATAGCACTATCTGGGATTCAAGATCGAGGACTCGGTGAAGGACAGCTTAGAATGAGATACTTCCTTAGTACCCTGAAAGATAAAGCGAAATGATGGTTTAATCAATTGCAACCTAATTCCCTAACAAGTTGGGGGATGGTTTACAAGAAATTTGTGGGAAGATTTTACTCAGCCCAAATGACGACAAAGTTGAGGAGGGAAATTTCCAACTTCGAGAAATTGGACGGCGAATTGTTTCACGATCATTTTAAGGAGCTCCTAAATGCATGTCCACACCATGGTAACAATGACGAAATGGTCAACAATTAATTTTATGAAGGATTATTGCCAAATTTCCAGCAACAAGTGTAGACACGAGCAGTAGATTTCGGGGCTTAACCGCGGAGGAAGCACGAGATCTTTTCGAATCAATAAGTGATAAGTCGAGGCAAATAAGTTCAAGGACTCGAAAACTTGGAGTGAATGAGGTTTCAGTTGTGCGAGCGGAGGAGGACAAGATCGATAAACTTACCAAGCAAGTGGAGTTGTTGACGAGCATGATGATGAAGCAACAATCGCGGCAATTGCAACCTTCCCGTGAAACATGTGGAATATGTGGAGCATTTGGACATGGGGCAAATGCATGTCAAGTAATTTTCGAGGATGAAGGGGACGTCGAGGTAAACGCCATCGAAACTTGCAATCCAATAATTCGAGACAAAAGTTTACCTATACTAATGGCATTCGCGATCATCCAAATTTGAAGTATGGTTCTGGGAGTCCAAACTATGTGCCAATGCCCAAACAAACTGACCCTAAATATTTAGCACCACCACCAACAACCAAGGCGCAAACGACAAGTTCGTCCCAAGTGAACGATCAACTGTTGGTTTGGAAACAAAATCAAGTGGCCGAGACGCTCAAAAATCGAGATGGACTTGAGAAGGTGAACGTACGACTAGATGATCTTTCTAGCAAGATGAAAAATATGGAAAGTTTACCCAAGCAGGTGAATGACCTCACGAATGCGGTACGAGAAATTTCTATAAGCATGAAGTTAATGGAGAAGACGATGGGACAATTTGCGGTTTCCATTGCAAAATTGGAAAAGGCAAAGGACAAATTTCCGAGTCAAACGGAGCAAGCCTCCGCCATCAAGGTCCTACGAAGTGGAAAAATGGTTGATAATGGAGTAGAGATAGAAGACGAAGGTGAAAAAGAGATGATAAAAGAAGGTCAATCTAAGACGATGGACAAGCTACATAAGACTGCAAATCCTTACGTACCAGAAGCGTTGAAGGGGAAGCTTACGATCAAAAACATTGATGAAGAGCTTAAGAAGAAGTATGAAAGAGTTTCGTTTCCAAGTCGCCTACAACCGGCAAAGGAGAATAAGAAGTTCATGGAGCTTTATAACTTGCTGAAGAACGTCAACATCAACCTTCCTCTTTTGGATGTGATCAAAATGATGCCGGCTTATGTGAAGTTCTTCAAGGAGCTTACTACAAGACATAGGCATTCGGAGACAAATCAGTACATTCCTCTAACGAAGGAGGTGAGTGCGCTATGCAAGCAACCACTGCCTACGAAGGAGAAGGATCCTGGAAGCTTTTGTGTCAATATTACATTGGAGAATGGGAAACAAGCGCGCGGAATGCTTGATCTTGGCGCGGGAATTAACTTGATGCCGCATTCCCTTTATAAGCAATTTGATTTAGGACCATTGAAGACGACAAGGATGCGTCTCCAATTAGCGGATCGTTTAACTCGTCAACCATTGGGAATTGTTGAAGACGTTTTGGTGAAAGTAGGAGAGTTAATAATTCTGGTAGACTTCGTAGTGCTGGATGTTGGAGGGATGTCGAGTGAGGACAAGGGGCATACTATTCTTTTAGGCCGTCCGTTTTTGTCTACCTTCCATGCGGTGATTGATGTGAATAAGGGGAGGATGAGCATGTCAGTTTTGGGAGAGACGGTTACTTTTTCTTTGAAAGATATAAATAGTTGCCCTACACCATTGATGGAAGAAGAAGAATGTTCGTTCGTTGACCCAGTAGATGCATGCGTCCGAGAGCTTAAGAGCATAACGGTTTTGAACGATATGGCAGTCGAGGACGCTGATGATTTTCTAAGTGGGGAGGAGATAGCCGAGCTATTTGGTATTGATTTTCATGACATAGGAGCGGACCTTGCGATTATGGACCCCAATGAAACATTTGAGAAGGAGTTTCAAGCGAGTGACATGGTGGAGTTAGATGATCCACCGCAAGTCGAGTATTGATCGTTGAAACGCGTCGAGCATGCGACGTAAAATGTTGCGCTTCTTGGGAGGCAACCCAAGCGTTAGTTTTTCTTTAATTTTTATTTTGATTTTTTTAGTTTTTTTTTTTTATTGTGTCAATTGTCGTGGTGCGTTTATGTGTGTGTTAATGTGCAGGAAATCCGATTTTACGATTTCATCTCCGCCGATCGAGGTCGCAATCCGACCCAATTGAGCCGCAATCCGGCCGATTCAATTCCACACGATGTGCCACCGGGTACTTGCGTGCAACACAATTGACTACAATCGTTTTAATTAAAGACAATTCCAATCATGAGTTCAAGACGAAGGATTATTGCACAAACATTTTGGAAAGACTCAACTATCGATTTTTCAGGGATGTTTTCTTATCTCCCTTACTTTTATTTTCTTTATATTTATGGCAATCAGGAGTTTGCCACATTTTTAAAGGGGGGATGGTTGAGTGTGAATTATAGTTTAAATTTATGCAAATTTAAAAAATTTCGTGGGTTTGTAGTGCTAAATTTTACGTGATTGATCACTATTTCTGCGCTGTATTGTGTTTGTATGGCTTGCCTGTCAAAGTTAGCTAAGTATGATTTGAGGTTTTTGTCTTTTGAGCGTGCATAAGTGCATAAAAATTTTCAAATTATTATTATATATTTGTAAAATGGTACTTGGACGCAATTGATTTCGCGAAACCTTAAAAGCAGCGTCAATTCAAAACTTTTTCATGCAAAAAGCCTGTAAGTAGCCTGAGTGATTATCATCATTGCATGTGCTTGAATGAGTTTTGATTTGAGATCTCTTTGAAATCGCTGTGTGTAGTTGACTTTGTAAATGATGTTAAGGCACATATAAAACCCTATTCCGGACATATTCATATATTTTAGCCACTTTAAATTCCGAATGAGCCCCTCATAGACAAATAATCCATGCCTATAGCCATGAGTGTTTTTGAGTCGACCCCTACAACCCATTAAAAGCGTGGGGTAGGAGTTGGTAATTTTTATTGGTTATTAGTGTTTCGAAGTTTTTACAAGGGATTTATGAATTTTTGTAATAAAGGATCACCATCCTTCAATAAAAAGAAAAAAAGGAACGACCCCAGAAAAAAGAATTAGAGGGGATTAAAAAAAAAGAGAAAAAGAAAAACAAAACAAGAAGGATGGTGAATTATGATAGTCATTGTCTACGCGCTAATGAAGGCTTATGTTTTATTGTTTATTTTGTTATGAAGCCTAATGCTTAAAAGGCAAGGAGTTGAGTTGTAATAAGTGGTTTGAGCTTCAAGTCGGTTTTACGGTTTGCGAGTTGGGAAATAGCCTAATTTAAAGGCTACATTATGAGCGTTTAGTGAGGTTTTTCTTTTGTACGAGGTGAGGCATCTTGCTTCGTGAATAGATTAGTTGTGGGGTTATTTAGCCACATGACTTATATATTACATACCCGTCCAAAGAGCCTTACATTACAACCCGCGAAAACCTTTTCCGATTCTTAGTTTTGACAGCACACTTAATTTGCGATTGAAAAGAGATTGATTTTCTGTGCTTTTTTGATGTGCTTGTATTTGTATGATTTGAGTGTATACACGTCCCATGAAGAAAATACTTGAGTGCTTTGAGCAAACACCCCTATATATTACCCTTTTGAGAGGATGCATGATTTTGTTTTTGGAGCGACAATGTAATAAGGGTGGAGTGCTTGACGTTGCGTTACTTGTATCTATATTTTCAAAATTATGTATGTAGCATAGCACGACTCATTGCTTGAACTGATTTTCTTTCTTGTTATACTTTGAAACCATCGTTTTTTCGAGGACGAACAAACCAATAAAGCGTGGGGTAGTTGATTAGCACAGATTTGTCTTGGTTTTTATTAGTATTTTAGTTTATTTTTGCTATTTATTTTTGGTATAAGTTGGATGAATTAAGCTTAATTCCGTATTTTTATAGTTCCGACTTATTTTACCGTATTTTAATTGTGATTGATGCAAATAAGTGATTATTTGTGATTTTTCACTTTACAGCTAAGTAACCGAAAGAGTTTAGCACGTAAAAGACGAAGTTCGATGTTCAAGAATAGAAGAACAAGCTTTCCGGCGAAACGAGTAGCAGAAGATAGAGAGAGACGGAGTCAGACGTTCTGTCGCATCGACTGACGTGACCGTCGACGCACCGTCGACACGAGCCATGATCCGCGTCAGTCGACGCAGCGTCGACGCACTGTCGACGCAACTTGCTGAAGCATCGATGTCGACGCACCGATGTCGACGCAACGTCGACGCAACTTGCTGAAGCGTCGATGTCGACGCACCCAGTCGATGCACCCACCCAGTCGACGCGCACGCCTAGGCAACACTGACGCCGAGCACCAGCGCGCGTCAGTCGATGCATCATCGACGCGACGGCCCAGAATTCGAATTTTAGGGTTTCTTGTGCGCCAAGTCATGAAATAACTATATAAACCCTTCATAATTTGGATTAAACAGACACCCACGACCCCAAGCACCTATCTAGGGTTAAGAAACCTATTTTCAACACCCTACAACATATTTCAAAGATCTACGTCGAAGATTCAAGATCCGAAGCGCCAAGACGAAGACGTTCGTTCAAGCTCCGATTTCTCGACCGAGATCAACCATCCAAAGTCCGATTTCCCAGCAATCTTTCAGCACCTTTAGCTACTTAATAAGTTCTCTAAACTCTAGTTATTCCTAGTTTAATTCTAGACAATTCATGTTTAGTTATTTCGTTTGAGTTTTTAGTTTCGTTTATTTATTTCGAATCGTTTGAACCGTTGAATCGCTGAAGCTTTGAACCTTAGATTTTGTTTTTAATATTAATTTAGTTGCTGCGTTTTACTTCGTTAATGCTTGGTGATGAGATTGTTCATGCTTAGTTTATTGATTGCTTATGCTTGGTTAATTAGTTTATGATACGTTATTGCTTGAGAACTTTATATTGTTCTTGGGAATTCATATGTTAGATTTAGTTCATAGTAGTTTGATGCATGCTAGTTAATTAATTTAGAATTAATTTTAATTGCTTTAAAACCCCTAGATTAATAATTCTTAGATAATTTAGTTTTCAAGCTTAGGTTAAATTAATTAGTTAATCATAATTAGTTGATGCTTTTAAATTTATTAGTAGTTGATAATTTTCAAAAACCAAAATTATACAAGTTCTCGTGTTAAACATTGTGATTAAACAAACATTAAAAATCCCGAACGTCAGTCCTTGAGAGACGACTCGAGTTAAGCTTGTCAACCTACACGCGATCCCGTTCTCTTGCGGGCGAGCTATTAAATTTCTGACAATTATTTATAAAGTAGGCACACACAAAAACTCAAATCACCCACCACCAGAAAATGGAATTTGCATAACTCATATCAATCCAACAACTCCGACCACAAATTATAACCTGCCACACTCCCGTGAATCACAAGCCACATTCTGGTCGCAACGTTAAACCCTTCGCATCCCGACGTGTTTTGGCCGCATTCCAGTCATATTATTCTTGGAAAACCACGGAGCAAGAGGACGGCCATCTTATTGTCAATCGGGTAGGAGTGGCTAGTCCTCGAACTCAATTTGAACTTCTTGGATTGGGATTGCAGGAGTTTATTAGAAGATTTGTGGATATTAATTCAAAATCTTGATGAAGTTTTTTGCACACCAGGTGCTCGATGAAAAGACTAACGGTTGCAGTGACGGCTAACCTACCGTTAACAGTTAACGGTCTGACTAACGGTGAGGGCAACTACTAACCCCATCATTAGAAGCTTCTGTCCATCGGTTTTTCGTAGATTTGTGCCGCCAACCGAGGTTGCAATCCGACCGATTTTCTAGCCTCAATCCGCTATTTTTATTTACTCAATTTTGGAAAATGTGGTCGTGTCAGCCATCGAAGAAACACAAGAACGTGGAGAAGAGGGTGGGGCCCAAATTCAAGGTATACGACACCGAGGTCGATTTGTATAATTCTTTGACGAATCGAATGATTATCCAGCCGATGGTGATCGACATCGACCATTGGCTCGCCTTGGTCGAGAGAAACAACCTGTTCGCCAAGAGATTTGTATACTATATCCAGTCCCTTGGGTGTATTGAATGGGCTCGAGTCCAAGTCCTGGCCTATGAGCAATTGATGCTTGAATTCTACACGACTTACGAGATTTTGGTCGATTTCACACTGATGTGCCGCTTCGGAGGAAAAGAGCATCATTTCAACGCCGATGCAATTGAAGTGTATTTTGATATTAATGGGAATATGACTCTGGACGAGCACAACAACGAGTATAACAATCAAAAATTTTAGGAAGAGATCAAGCTTCCAGGTGTGGAGGCGAGGAACCAATATCCGCTCACCATAGTTCAAGACAATGCCCTCTACGCGGCATATTGCTTCCTCTCGCATTACGTGCTCGGAAAGGAAGAGCTGATGCCTTTGAACAAAGACGAGTTATATGCAATGTGGTGCATGAAGAAGGAGAAACTGGTTCATATATACCCCCTCATGATGCGCAGCGTTAGGAACGCCAGAAAAATAGGCAAGGAAAGGCCTGTTCCGATGTCTCATGGCACCTTTATCACTGGCCTTGCTACGATGTGCGGCTATACGCTGAAGAAGGACAACATCAGTCATGGTCCTCAACCATTGGTTTTCACGATGAGGATAATACAAGTTCCAAGGAAACCAAAGGAGATATCTTAGCCAGTAACGAAATTGTGGGAATATAGAGTGCACGATGAGGAAGAGGAGGACGGGAGCCAAGCAGGTACAGACGAGGATGCCCGAACTACCACTGGGACTCCTGCTGAGTCTGATGATGAGGCAGTGGCCGAGTCATCTCATTTAGGAAGGGCCGAGTTCGATGCTTATTTGACCGATTATGTTGGGTTCAAGACGAACGTCTATGATAGGCTTTCCATCATGGAAAATGGCGCTCATTCGGCGATGGAAGATGCTCGCTATGCTCATAAGGTAGGAGATAGGAACCATGAGCTATTGACGGCCTTGACGGTCAATTTCGCCCAATTCCAGATGGACATGATGGGACATTGGCCGCCTTCTCCTCTTACTGTTCTGATGGATTTCGTTCCGTACAAGGGTCCCTCCGATGATGTGCCCCCAGGCCCTTGAGTGAGATTAGATGATCGGACGTTGTTATATCTTTTATTGTTTTTTGTTTTCTTTTTCTAAAAAACCAGAAATATTATTTAGTTTGTTTTTTATTTTTTTGTTTGTTTCGTTTTCGTAGTTTTTCATCAAGACAATCGACATCACGTGATTCGAGATGAGGCGATAATTGCACAAGTCTGTTTGGAGCAGCTTGACTATTTGGTCTTCAGGGGCATTTTTCTTACTCTTTTCCTCTTTTGATTTGTTCCTTATATGTATTTATGGCAATGCGGAGATTGCCAGCTTTTTAGAGAGGGGGGATGGGAGTCGATCAGTGATTTGTATTGATAATAATTGTGCAATTTGAATTTATGTTTCTATAATAACTATTAATTGAACGTGACTGATTTCTATTCCTGCGCTTAATTGTATTTGTCTGGTTTATCCTGTCAAAGTTAATTAGGTGTGATTTGATGTTATTGTCTTTGAGCGTCTATAAGTGCATATTTTTCAAAAATTTTACTTGTATATTATAAAATGGTACTTGGATGCAAATGATTTCGCAAAATTTTAAAAGCAGCGTCAATTCAAAACTCTTCATGCAAAAGCCTGTGAGTAGCCTGAGTGTTTATTATCTTTGCATGTACTTGAGTGAGTTCTATTTTGAGATCTCTTTGAAATCGCAGTGTGTAGTTAGCTTTGAATATGACGATTAGGCACAGAAATTACCCTTATTCCGGCTATATTCAGATATATTGGCCACTATAAATTCCGAATGAGCCCCTCATAGCAAAATAATCAATTTCCTATAGCCATGATTGTTTATGAGTTAACTCCTACATCATTAATAGCGTGGGGTAAGAGTTAGTTTTTTTTGTTGGTTATTTGTGTTTTGGAATTTTGTTCAGGAATTTATGAAAAGTTTGTAATAAGTGTTAAGGATCACCATCCTTCAAGAAAATGACAATTAAAAACAAAGAAAGAATAAAGAAGATGGTGAATCTTGTTGAGTTGTTGCTTATGCTTATAAAGGCTTGTGTTTTTTTGATTTTCTTAGGATGCCTAATGTTTAAGAGGCAAGAGTTGAGTTGAAAGAAGAAGCGTATCATAAGCATCTAAATTGTTTAAGTGGTTTGTGCAGAAGTCGGTTTTGGGTTGCGAGTTTAGAATACTCTAAGTTTAAAGGCTACGTTATGAGAGTTTAGTGTGGTTTTGTTTGAATGAGGTGAAGCACATTGCTTCATGATTAGAATAGGTTGGCGAGTTATTGATCACGTTTGATCGTGAGTTAGCCACACGACTTATATATTCCATAACCGTCCAAAGATCCTACGTTACAACCCGCTAAAGGCCTTTTCCGATTCTTTGTTAGTTACACACACTTAAACGCGATGGAGAAGTTTTTGATTTTCAGTTCTTGTTTATTGTACATGTATTTTGATGATTTGAGCATATACACGTCCCCATACAAAATTCTTGAGTGCTTTTGAGCGTACACATATATATTACCCTTTGTGAGGATGCATGATTTTGTTTTTAGAGCGGCAATGTAATAAGGGTCTAGCGTTTGAGTTTGCGTTGCAGTTATCTATATTTTCAAAATTATTTATGTAGCATTGCACGGCTCTTTGCTTGAGATTATTTTCATACTTGTTACTCTTTGGAGTTATCGTCTATTCGAGGACGAACAAACCAATAAAGCGTGGGGTAGTTGATTAACATGAATTTGTCTTGGTTTTTGTACATATTTGGTTAGTGTTTTAATTAGTTTTGTTATTAGTTTTGGTATAAGTTGGATAGATTGAGCATATTTTTGTATTTTTGTATCTCCAGCTTATTTTACTGTGTTTTGATCATTATTGATGCAATTGGGTGATTATTTTCTTTTTTCCCCCATACAGCGAAGTAGCCGAGGGAGCTCAACACTGAGTAAATGAAGCTTGCAAACCGTTGCAAGAACCGAGAGAGGAAAACGAGCGATTCGGCGAAGAAGTAGCAATTTTACCCACTTAACGGTGGGGTTAGAGGTAGATCTTGTTGCTAAGCTACCACTAAACCCTAGCGGTTATACTACCGTTACCACAACCGCTAAAGGATGACAAAGAGCTTCTAGAATTGGTTAACGGTGAGATTAATGGTTGCCTTACCGTTAGCTCAACCGTTAGGAGGCTTCAGAGAGGTGTTAACGGAGGGCATAACGGTAGACGTACCACTAGCTTGACCGTTAGGAACGTACAGAGAGTTTCAGCAAGAGGTTAACAGTAGCGTTAGTTGTAGCTCATACCGCTAACGGGCCCAGACCGAGAATTTTTAAGGAAACTTGTTCTACAAGTTTTGGAAACCTATATATAACCTTCTATAATTCATCTAAGGAAGTGTTTTTTACACATTCTAAGGTCCCGAGACATAGAGAGAGCTCGTTTCCATCGCCCATTACATAGATACAAGATCATGATTGAAGATCCAAGTTCACGAGTTCTACACTTCTTTCTTTCGTTCGTGATTTGTTCTTCGGCCGAGATCCACTTCTTTTCTCTGTAATAGCTGGAGATTTACTGTTTTTCTATAGATCTAAAGTACTCTAAACCTTTTTAATTGCTCTAGATTAGTTCTCCATTAATTTTAGGTTTTAGACAATTTGTTCTTTATATTTGGATCTTGAACTTTTGATGCTTGATACTTTGGATTTCTTGGATAATATAGTTCGTAATCTTTCATATTTCAATTTCGTATCTCTAATTTATGCTTAATAATCTTAGTAATAGTTTCGTTCTTAAATCTTTAATTGCTCTTTAATTTCCAAAACCCTAGTTCATAGCTTTTAGTTAATTAAGCTTTTTAAATCCTAGTTGGTTAAATAGTTTAAGATAATTAGTTCAAGTTAATGAGTTTTAATTAATTGCTCTTTCTTTTAAATTATTAGTTTATAAAATCAAAAACAAACAAAACCCCCCAATTATAGTTGTTCGTGTGTGATATTTTGATTAAACAAACATCCAAGATTCCGATTGTTTGTTCCTTGAGAATTGACTCGGTTTAAACTTACCAACCTACAAGTGAACTCGTACTCTTGCGAGCGAATTTTAAACGTTTGACAAACATATTCATAAAAGTAGGTGGATAGATTTCAAATCAAAAAGCCCAACTCCAGACTATCTTGGAAGGCAGTTTATGATTATTTCATAGGGGAGTTCCTATTATCCTTCACCCGTGTCCCGTTCATCTTCCTCAAGTTATAATTCACGTGCTCCGTCAATTTCTAATTCTTTTTCATCAAAATATGAATCTTGTACTCACCCACCTCGACCCTGTATAATCCTATTTTTAGTTCCCATGCCCCGCCTCATAATTCTTATAATCATACTTCATAACTCCACTCGTTACTCCTTTTTGTTATTCGAGTTATGCTCTATACGCTCCACACACTTTAGCTCCTATTCTCTGTGGTACGAATCTTATGATCTACCCACCTCACTATATTCTAATACAAGCAATGATTTTTATGCTCAATCCACTTCGAATTCATATGTGTCGTGTTAAACACCTCAAGCCCTTCCTCCTAAGAATAACGATTTGGGATATAATGCTTTATATGCTACTCATGCATCATACTCTCATAATACGGGCTATGATCGTTATCCCTCATCCCCTTCACATGATTTCATTAAGTTTAATGAGTCTCCCTTGGTTGAAGGTGGTAGAAGCTTGATTGGTTCGATTATGGATGTAAGTAAGGAGCCGAAGGTTGAGGGTGAGGATATGGATGTGAGCATCACCCCCCTTATTCGAGTTGAAAAATTTATGGATGAAAGTGCGAGGGTGATGCCAATGAAGGTTCTGGTGGTGAGCGATGATTTGAGCTCATTGGCTCTTCTTGAGAATGAGTGTGAGTTGGTGGGCCCCATAGTTTTGGAAGACCATGAGTATACCCCTTTGCCATTCGATAAAGATGTATTAGTCGATGATATCAAATAGGTGTTAAGACATTGGAGATTCGAGCTTCCTTGCTCTTTCTAAGGATGATGGAGTTGTGGTGCTAGTTTTAGAGAAGGTTGAGATTACCGAGCCTCATTTTTCACCGCCAGATGCATTGTTGAAGCTTAACTTTGAGGTGGTGGATGAGGTTGTTGAGATTGTGTCTGATTCTCCTCTCTTGTGCCCGGATAAGGCTATATTCGATAGTGAGAGTGAGGAGGCGGCGATTAAAGTAGTGAAGGAGTTTGTCAGCCCCTTTTGGCAAATGGAGGGTTACTTCCAAAGTTTCAAGTTGACCAGAGACCGCTCTTCAATGGACATTTTATTCTTCCTGGTGGTCAAGCCTCATACCTTTCTTCCTCTTATTTACCAAGATCTTCTCGGTAGTTGACTACATGCATTTCTGACCACCTAAGTGAGCTAAAGCTTTCATTTCTCTCTTCCTCATACTTTCTTGTCATTCCCCCCTTTGTAGCCTACTTCTCCTTTTGTAATACACGAAGGCGTGACATGATCTTCACCTTATCTTGGATACTGGATGACATCACTCGTATGGTTTTTGATCTATACACATTAAAAAGCACTTCTTAGGAGGCGACCCAAGTTCTTGCCTTTTATTTCTCTTATTTTTCATATTTTTGGAGAATTGGTCAAGATTAGAGGTCCGTTTTGCATGCCCAAAGCCATTATTGAAGAATTAAACCTTTTGCTCGAGTAATAGCAGAATATGAAGCAAAAATGAGGCCCTTTCGACTTCCCATCGATCGACACAAGTCTTTGTCCTCTCCATCGACTGCATGTCAATCACTCAGCGATCGACGTAAAGGCCTCGTTGACTGCCTGTCGATCGACTATAGGTCAACAAATACTCTCTATTCTCATCGTCGACTGCCCATCGATCGACACCCAATTGACACGAAGTTTTTGTCCTCCCTGTCAATGGACAGTTGATCGACGCTTGATCGATAGGCCCATGGGCCGCTCCGACAAAGCATGTTTACCTTGACCCGGCCCGAACTAAAACATAAAAATAAAATACAAAATAATATGCTATTTCAAAATATTCCCAACAATTTTCTTCCTTCTTTTCGCATTGTCTTCAAATAAAAACTACAAACAGATTTGAAAAAGAAAATCAATCAAAAATCAAAATTTTCAAATCTATTTTTTCTTTGTATATTTTTATGTTTGTTATTTTTATTTTTATTTTGAGTCTTTTGGTATCTTGTGTTAATTTTTATTAAATAAAATAAAACAAAAATAAAAAATAGAAAATTTTCAATTATCACAAAAATAGTTTCCTATTGTACATTTTGATGTTTTCCTTTTATGTTAGAGTCTTATTGTGTCATTTGTGTTTGTTTTCTCCCACTCACCCTATTTGTAGTCAAATACTCTCTAGTAGCTCCATTTTTAAATGCCCTCTATAGGAGTTTGTACATTTTTTTTTTAATTTTTGGAGACGTCACAAACTTCACGTGCTTATCAATAAATGATGTAAGTTGCATTTATCAACAAGTGATTGGAGTCAATGAACTCTCATTTTTCATGTGGTAAATATCATGTTCACCTTGTACCTTACCTTTATGGGTACTAAGAAAAACTCCAAAAAGAAAAAAAAAGAAATAGTACAAAAAGATAAATCCTTGTACAAATGATATGTGTATAAGTAGTCGGGCAACACTTGTACGCATTTTTATTTTTATTTTTACTTACGATATATTGTTAAAGAGGTGCATAAATGATTGGGCTAGAAGGGGGCCGACTTAGTGGTTTGAGCGTGAATAGATCTTGGCTGAGACATGGATGGGGGATTTCCATGAAGGGCAACTCATTACTTTTAGGCGTCTGGAAGGGAGTTTAAATCTCATATCTCAACATATCGTGACATCCTTTTATTTAATTTTCCAATTAACGTAATGCATAACTCCTCAAATCATTTTATTATGTTGGTTTTTGGTTCCGTAGGGGATTAGATCTTTCTTGTCTATGCTTAGTTTTTCTTGAGGACACGCAAAAGGCTAAGTGTGGGGGATTTGATTTGTACATAATTGTGTATTTTTGTATGTTTTTGTGTCTTATTTTGTGTGCTTCAGTCGAGTTTGAGTCGTGTTTTGTCTCATTTTTCTTTATTTTACATTTTCGTAGCCTTTTTTTTGTCCTTTAGTGTTTTTCGTATTTTTTTCTCTTATTTTTATATATTTTAATATTATTTTATCTATCTTTGTTTTAGGTGTTGAGCGAGCCCAAGCGCATTCCAATGATCATAATTGGCTCAGTGTGAAGAAAACATAACCCGAGCTGACGAAGCACGATTGTCGATCGATGCGCCATTAATTGCCGATTAACGTGACTATTCCACCAGTGTTGACCGCATGCATCAATCAATCGATCGAGGATTCCCCACCACAGTGGATCGATGCTAAATCTTCCATCTATGCATGCCTATTTTGTCACCGTCAACTACCAACATCAATCAACGACACCCGACAGCAAGACATCATCAATCAATGGAAAGCCATTTTTGGCTGTTTTTGGGCGAAATTGCCATTTTGGCCCCACTTTCACCTTTAAAACTCATATACCCAGCTGGAAAATGAGGCTTTTGAACCCCTTAGAATTTTTATGCCCAAGCTTGTACCTTATCCTCTTGTTCATCATTTGCACCTTCAAGCAAAAATCCTTAGTAGCTTGCTTACCTTGTAGATATTTAGTTTAGTAGTTAGTTAGTTTAGTTTGTAGTGTAGATTAGCTTATTTTACTTGGTGAAGCTCTCTCTTATGGATTTTAAAATTTGAAGATGTCTACTTAGGTAATTTCTAGTTCTTGTTCTCTTAATTTCTCTTTGTAATTTCCATGAATGCTTGAAGTTCTTTGCTTTCTTATGTATGATTTGTAGTTGGGATATTTGAGTTAATTTTGTGTTTCTCATGAACCTTTCAATTTCTCCATTATTGTCTTATTGCTCTAGTTTCAAGCTTTTTACCTCTTTTGGCATGCTTTAGGTAGTTGGTGGTGAAAGGTAGATGAGTTTTGCCCAAATAATCATTTTCTTGCACTTAGTTGTTATTATATTCTAGGTTCTTGATTAATATGTGTTCAAGCATTGAATTTTTTTGAATTTCTAGTTGTAGTTTGAATGTTATATTCCTTTAATGCCTTGTTTTATTTTATTTAAGCTTGATTTATGATTTCATGATTTCATTGGCTTGATCTATGAATTTCTCAATTGGTTTAATTATGTTCATACTTGGTCTTAGTTTATGTTATTATATTTCTTGTTGATTGTAGGGTAAAATTCATGAGTCTAGTACCTAGATGAGTTTAGAACTATCAATTGGCATTGTTGGGTATTTAATTTACAATTTGAGATTGACAACCCTAATTTATAGATTAAGTGTTTGATTAAATTTCAATTGATTTGGAGACGAGTCTTGAGCCCTAGAACCTTTCTTTATTAGTCTTTTCAAAGTCTTCAATTTCATTTCTCATGATTTAGATTCTTGTATAGTTTCTAAAAACTCAAGACCAAAATTTTATTGCGTGTTTAGTGTTGATTTTTCTTTATTTTTCTTTCGTGATTCAAACACAAAATTTCACTTTCGATTAGTCTTCCTCAAGAGATCCAACTTGAGTCACCTCACCGCACTATGATCGACCTTGTTCTCTTGCGGGCGATCCTTAAATATTTGTAAAAATGTAGTGCATTTGAGATCACTTCACTTAGTGATTTTATCTCTCTTTTTTACTCACACTACAAGAAATCTGATATTCGATGACGGTACGTTTCGTCATTAAAAGTCTAATTTTCCATCACTGAAGAGAAACGGTGACGAAAATTGAGCTTCACAGCGGTTGTCATGGTATGACTGTCACCATAGGTGAAAGTGACAATTTTTTCAAGCGCGTCACTAAATGTTCGGTTTTGATGACGCTGATGTGAATTGTCATCATAGATGATTCTATTTGGTGACGCTGAATTCGTCACGTAAGTGATTGAAAATTTTTCATCAAAAGATCGATTTTGTCACCGTATGTTAATATTTTCAATGACGAACACTTAATTTATCATCAATACATTTGACTTTCCGTGACAAACATAACTACGGTGACAATTTTTATTGGGTTATAATGACGATCATATTGTCATAATATGTATTAAACATTTACCAAATATAATGTAATTCTTCACGATAGATTTGTTTTATAGTGACGCAATATTGACCGTCACTGAACATCTATACTTACAATGACAAACCATTGTGTCACCATTTACTATTAAAGGTGACGAAATATTTTGTCACGAAAAAACTAGCAATATATGACGAATATTATAATCATCACAAAAGATATATGTTCGATGATGATATGAGGGGTACATATAGTGATAAAATCCATTATCATTATATGAGTTTGTACGGTGACGAGCCAATCATCACAAATGATTTAGTTTAAGTGACAAGTTCAAAGTATTATGTGATGAAACAAGTTGTCATTATTTATTAAAGTGACAAATTTGAAATACTTATATGACGCTTAGAATTGTAATAATTGAGTGAGCACGATTTGATTGTTTACTTTCATGACGACATAAATTATCCTGAATATGTGCATTAATTTGTCATTATTCTTGTAAGGGAAAGTATCATAAGATGAAAATGAAAGAAAAGAAGCATTTATCATTACAATAGAAATGATAAAAATATTCCAAGATATTTCTTCCGCCATTCCGAACATATACCAAGACACCAACAACTAGCCAAAATATTACTTTGAAATACCCAGAACACAAACCAAATTAGTTCTTCAAACAGACAACTAGAATTAATATGTTTGGAACATTCAAAACAAGGACCTGGAAGTTTAAACTAAACTTCTCCGACTTGCATTCCTAACTTCATCCCACCCTTTAATAACATTGCCTTGGCGATATGGAAAGAGAAATGCTTATGTCCTAAATCTTTGGTGCTCCAGGACTTTTCGGCGAGATCGCCATTCTTGCCGAAGTCGGTGCAGTGAACGGTGAAGTTTTGACCTGCGATAAGTTTCGGGCCGGTACCGGCTCGTAGCAATTCCTTCTCCACCCCCATTGCTCTGATTGGGTGAGCTAGCATGTTGTCTGTCACTTGATCTTTCCCCCTTTTTTTGGATTGACTTGATATATTTTTTATTTTTTTATTGTTCCCGGAACAAAATCAAAGTCAGGTGCAATTTATTTAAAATGAGATAAACAAGGATAATGAGGAAAAATACCAAAAATGCAAGGCAAAATCAGATTCCTTCGAAGCCGGCTTGAATATAAGCAATGAATTTCCAAAGCGTGCTTCAAAAACATGCATTCAKGAGAYAACAACAGCATATATTTGTAACATTGTAAGAGGTATTTGCAGTTTTGAAACATAATTTTATAAAACTTGTAATTATTAGACTAAACATAATTAGTATGTGCAGGTGAATAATGATAATGATAATAATAATAATAATAATAATAACAATAATAATGAATAATTTATTAGACTCGTACTCATACTGATATCCCAGGGGAGGGTACCCCTGTTGTGGGTATCCCTGCGGCGGATATGCCTCTTTCGGATACCCTCCGGCGGGTAACCTGCGCACTACACAATCCATAAACAAGTTGGTCAATCCCAAACTCGAATAAATTCACAATTTAAAAAAAGGGAAAATAAAAATCCAACTTGCCTTGAGTAGGAGGCACACCGTGTTTTTTTTTTCTTTTTTTTAAGACAATCTCATCAATGGTACTTCTAAACTCAAGAAACATTTACACAAGTTTGGCTACTTAGAAACGGAATGTATTGCAAATTTGACCGATATATTCGATTTGAATCTCGAGCTAACTAGCAATTACCAAGTATCAACAAAAGTTAGGCCTTCCAGTTACTAAAAAGCTCGATTTTAACACACTCACTGAAATAATGTCCCAAAGGTGTGGCGTAGGAGACATTTCATCTAACACCTTAAAGGCGGGAAAAAATATGAGTATTTTGCCGGGTTGCCTAAGTGGCGTGGAGATATATAATCGCTTCTCTGAGCAAGGGCGAATTAAGAGGAGCGATCAAACGGGCTTTTGTGCACTGGGCTAAAGTGATCCCGGTCACATTCGTGGAGTCTGATGATCCTGCTCTAGATATCTCTCTCAGGCTGCTTTATTTCATCCGTAAGTTTTCTCTCTTAAAACAAGCAAAACATGAAGATGAATTCTTGTTCTTCCATTATGGACTAGGCATTCAGGAAAGATAATCCATAGCAGGGAACTGAAAGGAAACTGAAACTTACCACAATCAAACAATTAGTCTATTGTCTAACCCGCATGGATCAGTATGCATAGCAAAATTGAACATAATACAAACAATGCGATAAAGATGATAATATAAACCATTGCTTAAACCTTATAAATGCATGTCTAGATCACCAAAATTGAAAACTTTCAGATTAGAGAATGAACTTGAATGAAAATAACACAAGTTATTTCTCACAATTGCCTTTTTTTACAGTGGAAGAACATTAAATATTGACAGAAGTTGAGTTACCTATAAAACCTGCAAGAGGGTATTATTGACAAAAGACATCATATTATGCCTATCAGGACATACATCCATACCAAGATAAATGTCCCAAACCACCACCATCATCAACAACAACAAATCAATTTTACCCAGAGCCACTGTTCAGATTTTACCCAGAGCCACTGTTCAGACACTTCCCCAGATGTGTAAAAGACAGCCTTTTGCAATGACCAATCCCTGGCACCTGGGTTTGGGAAAAACAAGGTCCAACAAATTTGTCTCTTTGATTTAAATCGAACCCCTTCAAAAAAAATCACCTTAGACCAGTTACAAAATAAACAGTTACATTTATTTGCCATCCCTTATAATTGTTGTGGCATAACCAAACATTAAGGAAAAATCTCTTAAATGGGCACAAAATTATTAGGATAGGGTTTTACCTCGGCGACGGCGAGGCATTCGACGGCGTCCTCGGTGTTCGGGCCCACGCATTCTCGCCGGAGAGCGGGCCATTCCACCTCGACGCGGCAGAGACGTGGGTGGTGGACTTTGTGGAGGAGACGGCTAGGAACGCCGTGGACCTGGAGTCGGTGGAGACGCACGAGATCGGGCATCTGCTCGGGCTGGCACATAGCGACGATAGGGAGGCGGTGATGTACCCGAGCTTGAATCCGAGGGAGAAGAAGGTGGGGGCCGAGGGTCGACGACATTTGAGGGGTGCCAGTTCTGTACGGGTCGAACCCTAATTTCAGATATGTCTTCTAATGGTGGTTGGGTAATTGGAAAAGATGATGGGATGTTTTTTAGGGTTTAGATAGAGAATAAAAGGGGAAGAAATATATATATATTATTTTTCCACATTATTTCATTTATTTTTTTTATTAATAATTAATCAGAAAGAAGTATTTTTTATTTAACTGACTTCGTTATTTTTTCTTATTTATTTATTATTTTTGTAAAAGTTCTTATTTTATAATATAATTTTAATCTTTAATATTTATATACAAGTTTTAATAAAATAAGAATTTCTTTATAATATTATTATTTCTTTCTTCATAACTTTATTTCATTTTGAAGATTATTTAAAATAAAAAATATATTAAATAATTATGTTTAGCAGCGATCTTGTTTAAAATCGTCTTGCGTGTGGAGAATATTTCACCCCCATCAGTTTAAAATTTTTTGAGATAGTTTCTCTTATGAACCGCCTCATCTGATATCCAACAGGTTGTTCGCTGCACTAAAACTGCAAATTCGTATACTTACATGTACTATGCTCACTCAAAAAATGTGTTAGGTATTATAAACGCAAGACGAATATACTACAGATACATAATAGTAATTACCCTATAAATAAATTATATTTTAATGGTAAGTTATGAGATAAAAAAGAAGTAATTACTCTTATATAGTTATTTGGTGTAAGAAATAAAATCAAAACTATTAAGGTCATAACAAAAATAAATTATAAATCATATAATCATTATAATAAAATATTTTTAATTTTATGACGAAATAACTATTTATGGACATTTATATCTAGTAATTTATGACTAATTACTACAAATTTATTTGTTTAATGTGATTAATTCAAACATAAATAATTTATTACTATTAGTTTTATTATTATTATTTAAGTTTAATATATATAATTAAAATTCTTATTTCAATAAATTTGAAAAATAAAAGACTTAAGAATATTATAGATTATTAATATAAGTCATTAAAAATCATAAAGTAATTTCAATAAATTTTAAAAAATAAATATTTAGTAATTACTTAATATATTTAAGAAAATAGAAACATAACATAAACTTAATTAAGTATAATAAAATAAATCTCAAAATACTTTTATATCGAAGAAAAATATAAAAAAGTTTGATTAACTGCTAAATAATTATTTCAAAAACCAAGAAATGAAGAAATGAATGTTATAAAATAAAGAAATATACTTTAAGTATTACTCATGTAAAATACATATTTTACATATTCATTTAAATAACTTTATATTTTTTTTACGACTTATATTAATATTTTATATTAGTTTAATTATTTTTAATTTTCATATTTATTAATTAATTATAAACTTAAACAATAGTTTATAAATAATTTGCTTATTTCAAGTTTTGAGATTAAATTAAAACTATATTATAACATTTATATTTTGTTAAAAAAAATTGTCAAATAATTTTGTGACCCAACATTTCATTTTTGAATACATTTCATTTTTTTATTTAGTAGTTTTTTTTATAACATTCTTATTTTTTTTAATAATTATTTAGTAGTTAATCAAATATTTTTATATTTTTTTCTGGTTTAAAAGTATTTAAGATTTATTTTATTATAATTTATTAAATTTATGTTATGTTTTTATTTTCTTAAATATATTAAGTAATGATTAAATATTAATTATTTTAAATTTATTGAAATTACTTTATGACTTTTAAGGACTTATACTAATAGTCTATAATATTTTTAAGTCTTTTATTTTTCAAATTTATAAAATAATTATATGAATCTAAATTATAAGTTATTATATATTTTTTGGTTTTAAGCTTCGAGATTTATTTAGTAATATACTATAATATTTTATTTTATTTATATTATTTTACAATATTATTTGTTTTTTCTGATTTTTTAAATAGTTTTTATTCGGATTTATTAAATATATTTTATCAAATTTATCATGATTAAAACAATATCTAAACATGAAAGCCAAAACTTATTTAAAGTGTAAATGGAATCAATCAATGTAAGTTATGTAAGGTTAAAAAAATAACACTTATTTATGAATAATGATATTTTAGTTTATAAAATATTATATTAAGAGAACTTATGGAGTGGTCATATAATTTTAATTTATATGTTTTAATTAGTTTACGGGTATATTTATTTTAAGTTTTAATTGATATTCTTACACTTAGAAAATAAATTCTTTATTCAAGTTGTAGTTCGAATACAAATACATTATTCGAATTAAATTCTAATCAATATTCGAATTCATATATTAACGAATATGAATACTTGTTGAATATGTCAAACACTAATTAAATATCTTAATATTTAATTCGAGTCATTTGCGATCCCAATTTAATGGAAGCAATAGACACTCCCAAGAGTACAAATTCTAGTGTAGTGGTTTTAGTGTCTTCCTCTAACATTTAGGTTTGGTGTTCAAATCCCCTAATATATATATATATTGTTTTCGCATCTTTTATTTTTTTCAAATAATTTTATTTTCCCTCTATTACCCTTAAAAAAAATTCTAAATATTTCCTCTTTTATTTTCATTATTAAATATATTAAGTAATTACTCATGATTACATATTTTTATTTATATAATTTTTTATTTTACTGTATAATTTTTAACGACTTATATTATTAATCTATAATACTTTTATTTAACTTCTTTACTTAATTACTTATGATTAAGTAATTTTATTTTTTTTAAGTTTTATTAAATAACTATTATAAATTATTTATATTGTTTATATTTATTTTAACCAATTTTCTATTTTTTATATTTAATTTAAATAATTATGAAAATTTAAATAAATTTTCTAGTTTTAATTTTTGATATTTATTTAGTATTATATTATATCATTTCATATTTTTTTCTACAAAAGTCCTCCGTTAGCTTCGTGGCCTCACAACTCTTTTTATGTTTTTGGGAATATTTATTTTATTTATTTATTTGATAGTTTATTTATTATGATATTTTTATTTTTTTTGTCTTTTTTATGGAATAATTATTTACTCATATTATATTTTTTGGGAATATTTAATTTTTTGTCTTTTTCACACATTATTATATTTTTATTGAATAATAATATTATAGAATATTTGTTTATTTATTTATTCATATTTATTTAACTTACTTTATAAATTAAGGTCTTAAATTATTCTTCTATAATATTCTTAAGTTTCTTTTATTTTAAAACTGATTAAATAATTATATTATTTAAACAATAATTTATTATACAATTTTTATGATTTTAAGTTTTGAGATTTATCTGATATTATATTCTAATATTTTATAACCAAATAAAAATCAATAGTATTATAAATTAAATAAGAAATTCATACAAAAAGTTAAATTAGATAATAAGTTCTAAAATGGAATTCTAGGGAACTATTAAATAAATCTAAGAAACAAATATATATCATAAAATATTTTAAAATCACACAAAACTATATTTAGATTAGGTTATATACATCACTCAACTAATGATCTCTTTTTTTTTTAAAAATATATTCTACCATTTCTCAGATTTAGGAAACAATTAATTCAAATTTAATTTTAATTAAATCTAATCATATTAGTTTCAATTTCTCTGATTGTTTATTTTCTCATTTTAAGTCTAAAATATATAAATAACTTTATAGAATTAGTTTTTATATATTTAAATAATTTAGTTTATAATAATTAGTGATTTATATAATAATTTTCAATATTTTTATTTTTATTTTTTAAAAATAAGTATTTAGAATTTAGCTATAATCAAATTGTAGTTTTATTTAATTTCAAGATATTTGCAGACACTATTAAAAATGTATAATTCAAAATTAAAATATATAAACTTATAATTAATATAGAATATTTAATTAATAAATTTGAATATTAACTAATTATTTTTAATAAATTTGAAGATTAAATAAGTATTTTTACCAAAGTTCTCAATCATTTATGTGATCCAAAACTTCTTCTTTTATATATATATATTATTTAATAATACTTAAATTGGATTTTTAGTTTGAATTAATAGTGCGTCAAAGATATCTACAATGATTTATTAGGTAATAATAATTTGGTAAATATAAAATAATAATATTATTATTTTATATTAATTTATATAAATTACTTTAACGCCCGCATACTATTAATTTATATTCTATTTATTAATTAATACAATTAGCAAATAGTTTTTATATTAATATTTAGATTAAACTCATTGATAATTTCATTTACATACTACGAAATATTCACAAGATGTCACATTCTAAACGCGTGTCTAATTTCTATTTATTAATTAATATTATTAAATTATTTTATATTTAAAAATTTAGATTAAATTCGTTAAAAATTATTAGTTACGTATTTGAAAAATTCAAAATATGACATACTCTCAACCTTTGTTGCATTGTRTAGTTTCTTATCAATATTAATTAATTAATATAATAATAATTAAAGTAGTTTCCAGCGTAAGCTTGGGTCAATATGACGCCGCAAAAATATTAGGGCATTGGATTTAATTTTATCAGACTATTCTTTGTCTGTTGGATCGGTGGATGGTATGATCGTGGATATGAAATTCTTTTCCATTAAAGTAGTTTCCATATCAGAAACCCAACGATGGTACTCAATTCCTTCTGAGTCCAATATTTCAAATTCGGGACGAGTGGGTTCAACCATCTGTAATAAAACAAAATTGGAGATACTTGAATTACGTAATTGTAATGATTTATAATTTTTTTTTCAAGAACATGAATTAAATTATAAGATCGTAGGCCACATATCACGTTTTTCGATGCTTTGTGAAATTACTTTTATCACATGACAAGTTTATATTATTTTGTATTACTCATGAGTTTTCATTATCACGAGCATACGCATATATATATGATTAAATTATGCACCAGGAAAAAAAAAAATATATAATCACATATGATGCATTGAAAAGATTTTAATTAGTAATTAAAAGTAGCAGATAACAAACTGATATTAAAAGAAGTAAAATACTAACAAAGAATACAAGCAGTGTAGTGGTAGTAGACTAGGTGAATGAAACAAAAGTTTTTAGAGGACTCAGGTTCGACTCTGCCAAATGCAATTTCCCCTTTTATTTTTAACAAAGGCAATATCTCACAAAACCAATACACAGAATACTGCCCAAGTGCAGAAATTATATCTCCAACAGAAACTGTGGGATTAAATAAAATTGAAGGATTAAGTTATAAATTAATTAAGTTTATTATAATAATTTAATAATTTTAAGATATTAGTTGAGTTTTATGATTAGTTAGGTTTTTTTTTTAAAATATATTTATAATTTGGTGGGTGTTTTGTGATTAATAAACTTTTTGGGTGTTTTGTAATAAATTGAAAATATTTATTTTTTAATTTAAATAATTAAACATACAAAAGGGCATTGTAGACAATAACAAATTAATATTTATTTTTAATTAATAATATTATAATTAGATAGGACACGTGGCATTCATTGGAGGTGTGACTATAATTAGTTAGGTACAACGGCTGACTGCAACTAGAATCGCCCTAGAATCATACCTTATTAGCAGGCGGTGCAATACAATGTAGGTTCAAATCCCATTGGTTTTGTTTTGCGATTTACTTTTTTATTGACATTGTTCAACATATACACATTTTCTAGGGAGTAAAAAAATAATATTCAAGAGACATGAGGTTTGAACCCTCAATGTTTTAATTTTGTACCTAGCCCCAACCACTCCACCACATGATCCAGATATTATAATCTATAAACAAAGTAATATACATTCATAAATAACTTTAATATACAAACACACTAAACACTTTGTAAAAAAATACAGAATAATAATATAAGCCGTTCAAAATTATAAAGCAAGGTAAATAAATATTTAATCATGAATAATTTATATTTTAAAAATAAAAAATATAATTGAAGTATTATAAAATAAATATCAAAATATATTTAAATTAGATAAGAATATAATAAAGCGTGATTAACTTCTAAATAAATAGTTCACACACAAATAAAGGTGTTCACAAAAAGTGATGTTCACAAACAGAGATTTTGTGTAAAGAGATTAATTGAGAACTTTTGTAGACAAATATAAAATGTTATAACACAATAATAGATAAATTTCAAAACTTGATATTAGAAGAAAAAATAATAATCTATTAATTAAATTTATAAACTTATTTAATCAATTTAAAAATAAGAAACTTAAGAAATATTATCTAATAATAATATAGTCGTTAAAAACTATAAAGTAAACATAGAAAAATAAATATTTAATGATGAATAATAAGTTGAATAATAATTATATTAAGAAATATTGTGATACCAAATGTCATCACCAATTATTATCAAGTTGTTATTGAAAAAGTCTCATCCTAAGTCTTGATGTGAATGAAAAACTTATATTTGTTATCACTAAATAGGACTTTAGTGTCAAAATAATGTTGTCACTATTTCTCTTAAAACACTGACAAAATATGGTTTTGTCATGAAAAGAAGCTTATTGTGACAATGGATGTTGTCACCATTTTTCATGAAACATAGATTAGGTTCAAGCATAAATAAATGTCTCAATCAAATATATTATTATTAATATTATTATTTTAATTGTGTAAAACACATAATTTAGTTATTTATTTTAATTAATATATTTCTTTAACATTGATTTTATTATTTTTATATTATTGATTACTTCAAATATTATACAATATATAGTAATTAAAATTAATTAACATTACATTTAGAGAAATTAATGAAAAATATGATACTTTTAATAACATAAATATGTAGTGATACCAAAAATTATCTCTAATTATTATATGTTTGTTATCAGAAGAGTCTCCTAAATCTGGTGTGAATTTGTAGCAAAAATAAAATTATTATGACAAATTCATATTTGACATCACCAAAGAACTATTTCGTGTCAAAATAATGTTGTCGTCATTTTTCTAGAACTGATGACAAATTGTAGCGTTGTCATGAAAAGAAACTTGTTGTGACAACAAATATCGTCACCATTCTTCAAGGGAACATTAGTGACAAAAATGATTCCGTCACAACTAGAAACTTATAGTGACACCCAATCTCGTCACACTTTATTATATGTTTGTCATAAAATGGGTTTTTCGAACCTTTTTTTTTTTTGTCATCCCAAAATTGTGATAAAATACATTTAAACGTCATTAAATATAAGTATTCGTGACGAAATCGGTAAACAATTGTGACAACAATAAATGTTGTCATAGAAAGGTATTATTCCATGACGAAATTAAAAAACGTCACTATTGTTTAACATACTATGACGAATTTTTATGCGTGGAAAAAAAATCATCACTAAACGTCAGATTTCTTGTAGTGTCATGGTAAACCCTAAGACCTGGCATGATCATCACTTGTTCTTGGTCTCTATATGACATTGCTATGAATAAGTCATCGAGCTAAAGACGTTAAACAAGCTCTTCCTGGGAGGCAACCTTAGTTTCTACTTTGTTTTGACTATTTTGTTTTTCTTTGGTGTGTGTTTTCATTTTAGTACTTTATTATGTTATCATTTTTCGTCCCACTTATCCTTCTTATAGGTTCCTCTCGCTTTGTCAGCCTATGTAGATGTCACCGCTCGGCTCTTCCCATCAAGCATGATGTTAGGGGTGCATCTCTTTTCATACTCTTTATTTGATATCTTACTTTATGTGCAATGAGTGAAGTGCATGATTTACGTGTGGGAGTTTATACTTGTATTAATGTGTCTTATGTGTGCTTGCTTGTGATAATGAATGAGTTGTATTGTAGTTGACATTAGTTGGAACCTTGGTGAAGTGACATGACTTGAGACGTTGAGTAGATGTCTTAAACTTTCATTAAGGTGTTAGTATAATTATGGGTATTGAAGTGCAAGTTTCTTGTGAAAGTTCATTGAGACTCATTTTATCCATATATATCTTGAGAAAGTTGAATACTTTTTACTAGTCCCGTGCTTTTAGAAAGAGGTGACGATCATGCCACGCCTTCATGTATTCTAAACGAAGAAGTAAGCTATGAAGGCAGGCATAACAAGAAAGTGTGAAGATGGGAGAGACAAGAGCTCAAACTTTCTTCGGAGGCTAGAGACACGAGTAGTCAACTACCGAGAAAAGGTCGGCACATCAAGTGGATAAAGTACGGTTCTCGACAATGGGGAGGACAAAAATGTTTATTGAGCAATAGAATTCATCACCGGTCCACTCAATCACCTCACGATTTTTTTATAAAGGGCTCATGCTTGGTGACAGGAAAGAAAAGGCATGAGGAAGGACATGAGCCTTAACGATCTTCGGAGGCCAGAAACAAGAGTAATCAACCATGGAAACTAGATCACCACAAATCGAAAGCTATTCACAAGGCTTGACCACAAAAATGACAAAAACATCAATCAAATATGTAAAATGGCCTCTGGACAAGCCTAAGCTCTTAGAAATAAAATTAGTAAAGGCTCCAATTTCCAAAATGGGTCTATAAACTCCTCTACCTCCACTAACACCAACTTCTCACCCTCAAAATCAAACAAAGAATTATCTGAGTATCATAATTTTTGTAGGTACCTTGGTCTACCCCTTGTCTTATAAAAATCAAAAAACAACTTTTTTAATTTTGTTGTTGATTCGGTGGTCAATAAGCTTAACGGCTGGAAAAACCAATTTCTATTTGCTGCTGGGAAAGAGGTTCTAGTGAGATCAGTGCTTGACTCCCTCCTAGTTTATGTTCTTTCTTGTTACAAATTACCTGCAGGTCTTTGTTCCAAAATCTGCAAATTACTGCTAAGTTTTGGTGGGGCCAAAAGAAACAGGCTGGGAGGAAAAAATTTTGGAAGGCCTGGAAACAAATCACTCTACCCAAAGAGTTTAGTGGCCTAGGTTTCCATGATATCCAATTTTCCAATGATGCACTAATCACCAAACAACTATGGAGAATCATCATAAAACCTAATCTGCTGGTGAGTCAAATTCTCAAAACTAAATAATTTCCTAAGGGTGATTTTTTGAATGACCAACCAAGTCAGAGTGCGTCTTGGGCCTGGAGTAGCTGGCTCAAAGCAAGGAAATTTCTCAAAATGGGGCTCAGATTTGAAGTAGGAAACGGCAAGACCATTAAAATTTGGCAAGTCCCCTGGCTACTTGGAGCCATCAATTTCAGGCCTTCTTCACCTCTGTTGGGGCTCCTTACGCTGAGAATGTTTGTGATCTTCTATTACAAGATGGACGTAGTTGGAATGAAAGTCTCATCAGAAAAAAATTTCTAAAGAAGACTATGACCATATTCTTAAAATTAAAAATTTGCATGCTGATAAGGTTGATAAATGGTTTTGGCTCTTAGAAAATAAAGGTAACTTTATGGCAAAATCCACCTATCACCGTCTTATCTTGGGAAAAGTGGGGAAACTGGACACTCCGGGATCAAGAAACAACCTCCTCATTCAAAGTGTGTGTAGGAAAAGAACCTGTAAACTGGCCATCAAAGGCAAAATAAAACATTTTATTTCGAAGTTCTTTTCAGGAATTCTGCCTACTAATTCCAACCTAGAAAAAAGAGGAATCGCCATTGATTGTGTTTGCAAAAGCTGCGGTGAAGATGTGGAAACTCTAGAACACGTGTTTTTCAACTGCCCTAGAGAAAAATTGTCTTGGAAATCGTCACCTATTTCCTGGGAGGGACTTACTTTTGAAACTTTTTGCTTTCCCCTTTGGTGGAGTCGGATCTGCAAATTGAACGAAGAGAAATGCTCAGAATACTGTATTCAACTCACAACTTTTATCCTCTGGTGGCTATGGAAATCACGTAACCTCTGGATATTTGAGAATGTATGGAAACCTGAAAGGGATACTATCGAATCTGCAGTCACCGAGTGACAAGAATATTACTGCTGCAACAATCTTAGAAAGGCCCTCCACTGATCTTTTGTTTTTGACTTGAACTTTTTTTTTTTTGTTTTTGTCGATAGTAGGGTTATTTTTTACCAGTGCTAGTTCTTTTCCATTTTTTTGTCATGGAGTCGTGGCTATTTTGCTGATGATGATCAGGTTATAAGGCCCTTTGTACTTTTTTCCGTACTATTTATAACCTAGACCATCATCATTCTTTTTCTGCTCTATCCTAGTTTGGAAAGTCTTTAGGCTAATCACTTGTTAGTCTTCCTCGATGTCCTTGGTAAGAAATTTTTTTTTCCAAGTATATCTCGGCCCCCTTTGGTCTTCGCATATAATGTAAATTTTTGAGTTTAATACAAACTATCTATTTTTCAGAAAAAGAAAAAATCATAATACATAATAATATATTATTATGTTATTTAGCCCTAATAATTTACATAATAATTAATCGTGTGGTTCATATTTCATAGTATAAAAGATGTATTGACAATATTTATATTTAGAAAATTATAAATATTAATTGGAAAATTTATGAATTTTTTTTTAATTGGAATTGTATTGACAACTTTGTGTGTGTGTGTGTATAAGATAAATAAATTTTATATCGTTTTCAAATATAAAATTTTAAGACAAAAACTAATAATTTATATTATTTTAATCCCCCCCCCCCCCCCCAAACTATAAGATTTTTTGCACTTTACCCTCTAAATTATAAAATTCTTGTACTTTGTTCCCAGCTTCCCGTCGATGGATCTAGAAGGAATATTCCTCCGAAAATAAAATATAGGGGCAACGTCAAAAATCATTGTATATCAGGGGGTAAAATGAAACAAAAAAGTAATTTAGATGTCAATTTGTAAAAACAGCATACATCGGGGAGTATCAAAAAAGTTTTCCTAACATATAGGACTCTCTAGTCTCTACTATATTTTTTTAAGAAAATACGGAAACATAAAATAAAAGTGAAATGCATGTTAAACTCTAAATCTTGTATATTTTTTATAATTCTTAAATCCAAATATCAAATTATACATTTATAAATTACCATCAGTATTTATAAAAATAAATATCATTTTCTATTTAACACGTAATATTTAGTTAGAGACTACCTAAAGACAAGTAGATACAACACATGTTGAAGTCCCAAGCAAGATTATATAAATTCACAAAAAAAAGTATTTCTCTATTTATAAAATATACTTGGAACAATTCATAACACATTCTTATCACACGACACACATGCAACGTAACGTGTCATGGTGCACACACAAGCATTATACATCTGTGTGATTAGTGTATGTTGGTCTCAAAGATCGAGCACACAACACAACAAAAACGCCCGTAAAAGTGCCAGTGTTTGGTACCAACTCGTAACATATTGCCAGATTCGGGTTTATCCCCAAGCCCATGCCCACCAATGTATTTAATTTTGTTTGACCATTGACCACTCTTGCAGCTGTTGGCCAATTTTGGAAAATTTCAGACCCCCTTTTCACACCTAATTGCACAAAAGACACCATTTACACCATATACATATCGTTTTCAGTTTTCCCATCAGTGGCATTTTGGCCATTCATTCCACATATCCTAGTGAATTTCGTACCTACAGGTTTCAATTATAATTTGTTGAATTTATGTAAGAATTATGATTGGTGCAAGGCCAAAATTTATTGCTTTTGTTATATATGTCAAAAGTGGATAGTGTTAATTATTGTATTATGTAAATAAAATTGTTGTAGTGTTTATTATAAATGTTAAATCTTGTTACGTGAGAATGTCAGAAGTTGTTAGACCGAGATTGAACTTTTAGGTCTTAGCACAAACAGATTTAGAATTTCGTAACTGAGATCCAAAATTCAGAGTCTCATCCATACATTCATAAGAAATAGTCATAGCTGAAAATTAAAATTGTCCAAAATCCATGTGCTTGAGTAATAGGAGTTTGTGCTGTTGATTTGGTTCGACCTCACAGGAGTTTGTGTATTCCCCTTATTACACACATTGTACTTGAAAGATAAAAAACCCCATCCCATTATTTTGTAACTTGAGAATCCATAAACTAAGGACGTGTCTATAGTTGGAAATGTTAAATATATTAATAATAAACTTTAGGGTAATTTAGTTMTTTAATWWKWTMTWWRKCYYATAWWTGATWTATATATATATATATATATATATATATATATATATATATATATATATATATATATATATATAYWTTATGTTTATATTATTGTCATTCTGTTATCAATTTCATCATTCACAAAACTTTAGTCTTAATTTTTCTTTTCGTATGTTTTATATATTTTAATATGGCATCAAGAGGGTTAATTATCAGTTTTTTGGGGGGTAAGTACCATGATCGATTGGTTTCTGCCGTAATTGTTTGCTTTTTAGGTTGTTTTCTGTCAGTTTTTGCGGCAAATCCACTTTTACGGGGATTCGTTGCGCTTCTGGGTTCCGCTATTGAGTTTATTTCATTTGTTTTTTGTCGGTTTTTATTTAGGTTTATTTATCTGTTCGATTTTCTGTTTATGTTGCAATGGATGGTAAAGGATGATTTGTTATTGGATATTATTGCCCAACTTAATGGGCAGGACTATTCTTGAAGAGTTTCTCGAAAATGAAGAAAATGTTGAGTTATATTTTTGGAATCCTAGAAAAATAGATCAAATGGATGAAAAATATGAAGAAAAGACGGATTCTTGGGATGCGAACAATTAAAAATTATTACAATCGATCAGACTCCAACTGGTGAAGTATGATACGGTTGTGGAGGGTTGGGATCACTTGGAAATGTTATATGTGCAGTCAAGTTTTGCCAAGCAATATCAGTTAGAGATCGATATTCGTGCATTCAGGAAAACACTTGAAGTATCCAAGAGTTTTATTCTGCAATTACCAATTTATGGTTTCAACTATCTCGCACGGAATCTGCAGAATGAGCATATGCTTCATATATTTCTCGTAGAGAACAGCAGCGCCTGGTCCAATTCTTGATGGCTCTTAAAGATGATTTTTAAGGATTTCGAAGAATAATCCTGCATAGAAATCCTCTTTCCACAGTTGACTCGGTAGTTAATAAGTTGTTGGTTGAAGAAATTCGTCTCAAGTCCCAATTAGAGAAAGGGAATGACAGAAAGGGGTTCTTCTTAATTCACATATCTTTATTGTTCTCCTAAACAATCATTTAATAATCATAATAGGCCTCAAGTTGCATTTGATATTTGCAGATTTTGCAAAGGTTAAGATCACTGAAAAGAAAATTGGCCAAAGTTGCTTAATAGAAATCAGCAAACACGACAACTCTCTCAATGGAGACCTTCATCTCAAGCGCAACAATAGAATTTCAGGCCTCCAACACCCGAAGTAGTTATTCCCCTAGTTAATTCATTTGATATTAGACATGCCTTTTCATGGGAGGCACTTTTGGTTCTGGTCCTACAGTAGCTACTCTTGTTGAGTAATTCTAGAAGTTTCTTGCCAAGTAGCCGCATGTCATGTCCCCTTCTAAAAAATAAAGGTTGTTTTCATCTAATTCACCGGATATATCTTCATCAATATGGATTTCTGATTCTGTAGCATCTCATCATATATTTTCATTGTTAAGTTCATTTGTAAACTTATGCTCTATTTCATCCGCAAACATCGCTACTGATGGAACTGCTATGCTATTAGAAGGAATTAAAACTATATGTACACTGCAATTCTCTCTTTCACATGTCTATACATTCTTAAATTGACTATGAATCTTGTACTCCCTCCGTCCCATTATATCTGTCGCAATTAACCATTTCACAGAGATTAACAAAGATGTTGGTATTATAGTTATAGGTATTAAATGACCACAATATTCTTTTATTTAAAATAATTAAAAATGTGAATAATAAAGGTAGGGTTAAAATTAGTAAAGTGGCATTTAATTCTTATTGGGAAAGTAAAAACCGGCAATGATTCTCTCTTAAAAATATAAATATGATAGATAGAATGGGACATGAAAAAATCTAAATTACGACAGATAGAATGGGACGGAGGGAGTATCAGTAAATCAGTTGTGATACTCTAGTTTCTAAGTCTTGTTTACTCCACATCTTGTTATGTTTAGGATCCATAATCCAAAAGGGTGATTGGAATAAGTCATAGGTAGGGGAATTTACATATTGTATGAGCTTAAAGTTCAACATGTTGCTGCCTCAAGTGCTGACTTATCATCATTTTGTTTGAGTTCATCGTCTTTGGATCTTTACTTATGGCATTCGCGTCATGGAAATGTTTTTTCTTCTTGTTTAAAGTACTTGAACTCTACAAGAGTTTTAGGAAATCGCAAACTCGTGATGTTTTTTTTATTGTAGTGGCTGCAAACTGGCAAAGTTTTCGTCTTTACCGTTAATAAAAGTGCTTCTATATTCATTTTACCTTTTGACTTGGTGCATTCTAATGCGTGTAAACCATCACTTGTTGCCACTAAGTGTGTCTCAAGATATTATGTTTCATTTATTGATAATTACAGTCATTTATTTTGTTTACCTTATGAAGCGTCATTCAGATTTTCTCGCTATTTATCATATGTTTCTTGCTCTTGATAAGACTCAATATAATGTTGTTATTAAGTATTTCTGATGTAATTTTTGTGGTGATATACTTCTAATAAGTTCTTCGAATTGATTGCCTCTGATGACACTCTCCATCAAACTTTTTGTACTGGTAAACTTGAACAAAATGGGGTTGCTGAACGTAAACACGTCATGATGTAGAAACTGCAAGCTCTCTTCTCTTGTATGCATCTGTTCTGAGTGAGTTTTGAGGGGAAGCTTCTCTTACCGTTGCCTATGTGATTAACAAGATTCCATCTTTGTTACGCCGGGTTTATACCCATTTGAGATTATATGGTCATGCTACAGATTACTTTATCTTTTGAGTTTTTAGTTCTGCATGTTTTGTTCTTCAACCTCACGTTGAACGTAGTAAGATATCTTCTTGTTTGGCACTATGTGTTTTTGTTAGTTATGGGAAAGTTTTAAAGGGGTATCATTTTTATGGTCCTCTTGCACAGAGACTTTATATATCATGTCATGTTGTGTTTATTGAGCATATCCTATACTACTCCATTTCCCCTAGATATCAGGACCTTACAAGGTCAGATTTTGCTCGCATTGATCCTTTTCATGAATATCCAGACATGGATCTGTGCCTTGAGGGGATGACACCAATAGGTTTGATGATTCAGATTCTTCTCCATTGATATATATTTTATCAGCAAAACATTCTTATGTCCACTCAGTTATTAGACTATGTTTACTCTAATTGCTCGAGTACCTTTTCTGCTTTCTTGACCTATGTTCACAATTTGTCTGATACCTCTTCATATCAAAAGGGTATTGTTAATCCTCTTTGGAAACAAGTTATGGCAGAGGAACTTCGTGCTTTACATAAGATAACTACTTGGGCTCTCGTTCCTCTTCCTCCAGGAAAATGTGCAATTGGCTCCCGTTAGGTCAACAAGGTTAAAACAAAGTCTAATGGGTCAATTGACAGACATAAAAATCGTCTGGATTCTAAGGGGTTTTCTCAACAATATTATATGATTATGAAAAAACATTTGCTCCAGTTGCCAAAATATCTACCATTCGAGCCCTTATAGTTGCCCCTGTTCAATAATGGCATCTATCTCAAATGGGTGTCAGAAATACCTTCTTGAATGGTGATATTCAAGAAGAAGTTCAAATGGTTCCTCCATCGAGTGTTGCGCATAATCTATGTGACGTTTGTTGATTGAAGAAGGCTCTCTACGGCCTCAAATAAGCTCCTCGAGCTTGGTTTGAGAAGTTCTCCATTATGATCAAGTCTTTTGATTTCCGTTCTAGCCAACATGACTTTACCTTGTTCCTCAGGTGTATTTCAAAGGGTCACATTTTGGTTTCTTAGTACGTTGATCATATGATTATTACTGGGAACGATGTTTATGGGATTGCAGAGTTGAAACTGCAATTGGCGCAATTATTTGAGATAAATGATTAATATACACTTCGGTATTTCTTGGGGATTGAGATTGCCTACTCTCCAAGGGTATATCTTTTATCTCAATCCAATGCCACTATTCTTGATCAAGCTTGATTATCTGATACTCGTTTAGAAGATACACCTCTGGAACGGAATGTGAAATATACTCACTATGTTTGTCTAATCCTACTTTATATAGTACTATTGTTGGTAGTTTTGTGTATCTCACCATCAGTAAACCAGATATTACTTATGTTGTACACATTCTCAGTCAATTTGTTGTTTCCCCTACTTGGCGGCTGTTTTTTTTTATATTCTTCGTTATCGTGGTACTCAATTTTGAAGTTTGTTATTTTCTTCCACTTTATCATTGGAATTGTATGTGTAATCATATTGAGTCGGTGGCCCTACTGATCGTAAGTCCAATACAAGATTTTTTATTTTTTAAGAGATTCTCTTATCTCTTGGAAAAGTAAGAAGTATTCAGTTGTCTCCCGCTCCTCTATAGAAGCTGAATATCGTGCTATGACTTCCACTGCTGTAAAAATAGTTTGGTTGCGCTGGATACTTGGTGATATGGGTGTCTTACTGTCTGATCCCACTCATATGCATGTGATGATTTGAGTGTCATTAAGATTGCACACAACTATGTCTTCCATGAGGGCACCAAACATATTAAGACTGATTGTTATTCAAGCGACATCACTTTGAACTTGGTATGATTACATTGTCATTTGTATCTTAGGCTATGCAGATTGGTGATTTATTTACCAAATCAAATTACTAGCAAATTTTCGATGCTGCCTCTTGATGCATCATGAGTTTGAAGGGGGGTGTTATATATTAATAATAGATCTTTAAGGTAGTTTAGTTCTTAGTATTTTTTATTTTCTTATATAGACATTTTCCCTTTAGGATTATATTATTATATTATCGATTTTATAAAATGCTGATATGAATAAAAAAGAGTCGTTAATAGAACTATAATCTCTCTTTTGTCTTTTCTTATATTTTATATAACTTAATAGATAATTTCGATTGTTAAATCAACTAAAAATTATAAAGGTTCTTGATATGACATCAAATATTCAGGTTGGCATGCACGTCGAGTTATGTTTATAAGGCGACTTCTTTTATGGGATTGTCGAGCTCTTATGGTTTAAAATGGTATCTACATTTATAAACAGCTCGACATGAAGAGCTGGGCTTTATGGTTATGGTTAGGGTATGGGCCTCGGCGGGCTGGTATGAATGATATGGTATGGGCCTCGGCGAACTAAAGATATGAGATGGTTATTGGCCCGTGGTTATTATTTTAATTTAACAAAGTAAGAGAGTTCCAATGTTTATGGTAACTTAGCATATAGGAGAAATCTTAATTTTAAGCCGGTGATTAATTATGATATTGGGATATGAATAGGAGACGGAAACCCTAAATTGAGAACACGTTTTTTGTCTATATAAAGAGGACACATACCTTTTATCCTATTTTTTGAGCTCTCGTTCTATTATTACAAAGGGTACTGACTGAAGTATCGGAGAACATACTTCGAGACTATCCGACTTAAGTTTTGTTTTGTAAATCGCTCAAATTAGCAGAAGCAGTTCGAATCACCGACCTTATTTTTGGTGAGTCGAACTTTTTAATCGCATCACTTCTATTTAAGAGAAGCACAAATATTTTCCCAAAAAATTCAAATACAGAATAATGGTTGTCAACGCTGCTCTTAATATCAGTACTGTTAAATAAGCAATGGGTAGCACGGATTATGACGCCAACAAATTATAGTTTTTGAAAGAAACTGTTGTTTTAAATAATAATTTGATTTAAAGTGTTACAATATACAATATTTTCGTACAGAAGACGGGCAATTAATTGAAATGCACGAATTATAAGAAGCTTTTGTCCAATAATTACAAATCAGTAATCTTTTTAATTTTCATGAATTAAGGAGGGGGTACAAATGTCTTTTCCTTGTAGAGCATTTTATATCGAAGATTCAAATTCCGAAGAAGTCATTAAACGACAAACCAATTGATAGCACAGCGCAGTGAGTTCCTCCGACAATACCCAGGCGAGCAGATCATTCCACGTGGACGGTGGGATTCATTCTGTTGATGACTTCAGGCCGAAGAAGAGAAGCAGCTGTAACTGAAGGCTCTCATTTCCTAACCACAGTTAAAAATAACCATGGTTCAAACCCTGCCGCTTCACAAGAAAACACTAACCTTTGTTTAGTCATAGATATATTTATAGTGAATCCAGTTCAAATCTCTCTCTCTCTCTCTACGTACAAACAAGCACTACAGTAATATGAAATTAGAATTTGCCAAATGAAAGCGCCGTCGTGTTTTCACCTCCATTTTCACCACCGTTCCCATTTTAGAGTAGTTCGAGAGAACTTTTCTTTGAGACTTTTAAGAGCTCCTCTCTCTCTCTCTCTCTTCTTCTTCTTCTTCTTTCTTTTTGCCAAATTTCTCCGTTTTTTAAATTCTTTGATTTTCAAGTTCTCTCTTTTTTTCTTTTTTTTTTTTAATTAGCTGAGGTTTTGGTTACATGCGTGTGAAAAAGTCTCAGGCCAATTTTTGTCTATATTAATTTTCAGTCGACCTAAACAAATAAAATCAGCTAGTTTAGATATTCTCGAGCTCGAAGAGACCATGGTGAAAATGGAGATTAGTGAAATCAATCATACAAAATCCGATCAACCCGTAGAAAATTTAACTCCGCCCACCAAGAAAAAACGCAGTCTCCCCGGAATGCCTGGTAAAAATAACAAACTCCTTTCCCTGTAACTTTTCTTGTACATAAAGAGGTAATTAATTTCTTATAGCCTTGTATTGATTTCTCCTTGGTTACATAGATCCTGATTCCGAAGTAATCGCCTTATCGCCAAAAACGCTACTCGCCACGAACAGATTCGTGTGCGAGATCTGCAACAAAGGCTTCCAGCGTGACCAGAATCTGCAGCTCCACCGGCGCGGCCACAACTTGCCCTGGAAACTCCGGCAGAGGACCGACAAGGAAATGAGAAAGCGCGTTTACGTTTGCCCCGAGCCGACTTGCATCCACCACGATCCTTCCAGAGCCCTCGGCGATCTCACCGGAATTAAAAAACACTTCTGCCGGAAACACGGAGAGAAAAAGTATAAATGCGACCGCTGTTCAAAAAATTACGCGGTTCAGTCTGATTGGAAAGCGCACATGAAAACTTGCGGCACCAAAGAGTATCGTTGTGATTGCGGCACTGTATTTTCCAGGTGAATTTTCAATTTTTTAGTATTAATTGATTTTGGCAATTAGGGATTAGCGTTTTTCTCCCACGGCGTCGTTTTTGTACTGGATTTAACAGGAGAGATAGTTTTATCACGCATAAAGCGTTTTGCGAGGCGCTGGCGCAGGAGAGCGCCGCCCTCTCTCAGCCTCCGGCGAAGGTTATGAGTTCAGGTGGAGATTTGGAGGTTTGGATTGGCCCGCAAACGCCGGCGGCTGCTTCCAGTCCGCCGCCCCCGCCGCTTACTCCGCCTACTGGCGTGTTGTCACCGGTGCTGTCCGTACAGAGTTCAGGTGAATATCATGTTATTACTGCTGCTCTACTATGTTTTACTTAAAATGTGAATTAAACATTGTAGATAATATGCCCAAACGAGTGCAGCCTTTTTGTTTAGTTCTCTTTTTATTTATTGTTTTCTTCTGAATATTGGTTGCTTTTGCTTATTTTGTTGGAAAAAGGTTTTCATGGAATTACGCCTTTTATGTTTCTGGTAGGCATTTTTTATTTTTATTTTTATTTATGTGAATGTTTGCCTAACAGGTTTTTCTTGTGTGTTTGAGAGAGAGAGTAATTAAATACATGGACTCGATTGACATAAAAAAATGTAGGTCAAAGATCGAAGTGAGACTTAAAAGGGGTATAGATTTCGTGACAGAAAGGCGTGTATGATTGCATCTACTTTGAAGTCCTTAAATTATTTGCATTTCTTGAAATTGAAAAATTTTAATGCTTTGTTCTACTAAAAAAAGCTAGTTCCATGGTTACAATCATGTGACTTTTATATGCTATGTTCTTTTTCTGTTATCAGCTGAATTGTCGGAGAATCAAACTGCCCCCTTACCACCACCACCTAGAACCACCACCACAAATGCCGCCGCCCATTCATCCACCGCCAGCACCGTTTTTGCTAGTATATTCAATCCATCCAATTGCACCGAGCTTACCCAATCATCACACTATCATGCATCATCATACAATGACAGCCTTCTATGCCCAATGAATGGACGAGATCGTCCTGCCATCGATCCCATCTCTCTCTCATTATCCTCGTCTTTGTACAGCACATCATCTTTGTTCCCATCCACATCGCAAAACAATCCCCAACCGCACTACTTATCAAGCCCACAACCAGCCCTCTCTGCAACCGCTTTGCTCCAGAAAGCGGCTCAGATGGGCGCAACATCCTCAAACCCTTCGTTTCTTTGTGGGCTATGGTTTCCCGTTTCGTCCTCGTTGAACCCCCATCAAGATATTGTCTCGACAATGGCCCAAACAACAACTTCAACTACACCGCATGGTGTCAAGCTCGAAAAGAATTCAATGGCATCCACGCTTGGGCTCGGGCTTCCTTCGACTGGTGCTTCGGGTTTTGGGAATGAACTTGTGATGAGCTCGTCGACGTTATATGGCGATAAGCCGACAACTCTCGATTTTCTTGGGCTCGGTATGGGAGGAGGTGGTGAAGCCTCCTCCGGTGGGTTTTCGGCCTTCTTGAGCTCGATCGGTGGTGGGCTCGACATGACGGCCGCTACGTTTACTGAGGTTAGGCCCAACGGAGATGCTTGGGATGATCCATCGGAGAGGAAACCTTCTTTTTTATAGCTTCTTTTTAGTTAAGGGAATGGAAGAAATTAAGTTTTATCCACAGTAGTCTTTGTGTGGGTTTTTTTTGTTTTTGTTTTTTTAATTGGAAGCTAGATGAGTTGTGATGCAGGTTTTAAGGTGCTTCTGTACATAATTAAATAATTTATGCTTCATTATATCAATCAATGAAATGCTTGTGTGTACAGACTTGTAATTCTTTATAGATATTTTTTTGATTTAATTTTGCAGTTTCTTCTATGAAATGCTACTTTTGGTTGGCTACATTGATCTGTGGGCGATTTTTATGTGTGTAATTTTGTGATCCTGTTCTTCAGTATGCCATTTTGGATAATTATATTTTTGCTATGTTGTATTCGAGTTCGGCACTAAGAGGGTAGGTCTTCTTGAGACCAGTCTCATATTATTAGATCACTTTTTATCCAAAACCGATGATACGACCCACTTTCAATTTACCCACCCACTGACCTATCACCCCACCCGCTTTACATTATATAAAAAAGAAAGAAATATTATCTCTCACCTTTCTCCCTCAGACCAAAGTTTCAGGAATAAATCAGTCACAACAACGATAAAAGCAGAAAAAGGGAACAAATTCCAAAACAAATCATACGCTTCATGGAAGACGGTGGAGCCGGACCAGCGGAGACATACGGATTCGACTCCGGCGGCATGGTGGTGGCGCTAGCATAGCCTGAGATCTAAGACGCAGTAGACCTCGGATTGCCCCCGGGGATCGATCCTGATGGGGCAGAGCTCCAGGTATTTGCGACCGGCACAACGTCGTCTGGTTGGAGTTTCGGATATAGAGCGTAGCCGGCATGTTGGCTGGCGACGGCAAGTTTCGATTTCGATTCGTTGGAGTTGGGTAGGGTTTCGTTGGGTGATTTAGATTTAGATTTCGGATTCATGATTGGATTCATGATTAGGTGAAACATTTGCGACGTGAAATTGGCAAAGCTGGTGTAACTTGTGCGCCTTAGGATGTAACGTCGTAAAGCTCAACTCTATACAACGGGTGTGATTGTTGATCTCAAGGCTAAATCTGAGATCATATTCACTTAGTTGATTAAATGCATCCAAAAAAACACAGTTAAAGTATCATATATTTTTTGATACTTTTAGCTAATTTTGTAATACTGTTATTTGAGACTTTGATATGATACTTTAACTATATTTTGTGATGTAAATAACATAATTCAAGTATCTAAAACCTTTGATATTTTAGCTATATTTTGTGATAATTTAACAATATTTTGCAATACTTGAACCATTTATTGTACAAAAATATATATATGTGATACTTTAAGTATCTATTTTTTTTTACAAATATTAAAGTGGCATAAAAAGGTTGTTAAAAAATTATAAAATATAGTTAAAATATCACATATTTCTATAATTTAATCATCTACGAGTTTTACACTTAGTTGATTAAATGTATTACAAAAGGTTGATAATGTATCAAAAAACATAGTTAAAGTATCATATATTTTATGATACTTTTAGCTAATTTTGTGATACTTTTATTTGAGGCTTTGATGTGATAATTTAGCTATGTTTTATGATATTTTAATAAATTTTTGTGATACTTCACTATTGATTGAAAAATACCATAGATGTAAATAACATAATTCAAGTATCTTAAACTTGATACGTTAACTATATATTGTGATACTTTAACAATATTTTGCAATACTACCATTTATTGTATAATATATATATGTGATACTTCAAGTATCTATTTTTTTTTACAAATATTAAAGTGTCATAAAAGGGTTGTTAAAAAATTATAAAATATAGTTAAAATATCACATATTTCTATAATTTAATCATCTACGAGTTTTACACTTAGTTGATTAAATGTATTACAAAAGGTTGATAATGTATCAAAAAATATAGTTAAAGAATCACATATTTTCTGATACTTTTAGTTAATTTTATGATACTTTTAGTTAATTTTCTGACACTTTTAGTTAATTTTGTAATACTTTAACATTGTTTTGTGATACTTAAATAACTTGAGTTAAAAATATTACTTAACTATACTTTAATTAAAAATAGGTATAGAGAACTTAAAATACTTTAACAATCTTTTGTGATACTTTAACAATATTTTATGATACTTTAACAATATTTTGTGATGCTCAAATAAATCAAGAAATTTAGCAGCAAAATTGTCGAGGCGGGAATACACCTTTCACCATTCTCACTCAAAAAAATCTATCAAAAACACACAAAGATCAACAAACCAAAGACAAAAAAGGGACTCTCTTTTAAACTCATCGAAGAATTTAATTGAAATAAAAGATTCGTACATTGAATTTAATTACAAGCATATCTTTTAAAGAACCAGAAACACCAACACAGAGGGTATATCAAATACATCTTCAGCTTCGGGCATTAGGTGAATGATCAAAAATTAGAATCAATAGAAAATGAGTCTGTCCAATATCGAAACATGGAACGAGACACATGGAATTCACTCACTCTCAGCCCAAGCACGGAGAAGCCATCGAGAACCAACAAGTCCTGTTCAGTCAGAAATTCGGACCAATGACTAATGGCAACCCTACTAACCAGCCCCAAAGAAGATCGTGAACTCACTTTGTTGTGGCCTTAAGCTGTACTGCCACTTCCTCGATTCCTCTTTTCCGTACTAGGCCATCGATCATCTGTCCACCTCAAAATAGAAACTAAGTTAAAATAAGGTCCAAAACCAACGATTCGAAAAATAACTATAAATCAAACCGATTCAGCATTTCACTGCAAACCACATGTCGATCAAGCAAAAGAACCGTTTAATTAAAACCTTTCCCAATTACATGAAGCACAATCATCAAAAATGATCATCACATCAAATTCAATTCGAAAAAGAGTTTAAATATTTTTTATTTTATTTTTGAAGCCATCATCCCAAATTCCCAATGCATAACCAAATTAAATTCACCAATCCACCAATAAATCACTTACCAAACTGCCTATTCATTTTCAACAACAATCGGGGGCAGTGAGACTTCAAGAAAAAAGTTGTCCAATCGATAACCTTCTTTCTTTATAACATCTCCTATTACTGCAACAAAATCAGTACCATGCTTCTTTTTCACCAACATTTCCTTTTCATCGTTATATACAAACTGCAATATTCCTACACAGACACTGCAAACATTAAAATCCTCATTAGTTTCTTCAACACTTCTACTAGCTTCATTTCCTTCATGTTCTGTTAATTCATGTAGAATTTCACGCAGAATCGGTGTAACCACAGAAGGCCGAGAACAAATTTGGTCATGAAGATTAAATAGCCTGAATATACATTGTGCACAAACATGTAGCAGTAAAAAGATATTTATTATGTAGAACTTCCAGAAATAGAAGCTTACCCTAAAATTAGCAATAGAACTATGTTTAGGTCCATAGAATTGGTTTTCACACAATACGAATATAAGACTTAAAACTTCTAAACACTGTACAAGCAGTCAATTAACATTGAAAAATAGTCTCCAAACTTGATCGATGAACTTATAACTCAAAATAATCAGTGCTTCTAGAATTCGTACAAGTTCCAAAGCTCTCGCAGATAGATTGAAGAGAAACAACTAAACACGTAATTTCATTTCCACCGGAGAATGAATAAACAAAAGCAGTCGAGAGAGAATTTAATTTTGAGAAATAGAACTAATGCTGTTGGAAAGAAAATCTTTCAGGAGTGGTGGTGGTATAGTGCAGGCGGCGTCGCGGAGGAATTCCAAGTCATCTTTGTTGGCTTTGGCGGCGGGGCTAACGTGCGCCTCTTCAATCTCTTGCCTGGTCTGCTGACCTGTCATTAATGCCATCGAATGTGTACTAGAATCGGTGTGCACAACACCGTGGTGTACAAAAGATGGGGAGAATGAAGGGGTTCAAATTGATATTTGATCTCCAGATTGAGAAGAGAGATTAAGCAAGATAGGGTAGTTTGCAATTTCATCTCGAAATTGGAAAAGAGGGCGGAAAGTGGAGAAGAAATAAAGAAAAAAGGTGGGTCAAACATGAGGGAATCCAGACGGGTCGGTAGAAATGATGGATTGAGTATGAAAAAAATGGGTTAAAAATGATCTCATAGTATGAGACCGGTTTCACACAAATATTTATCGCGTTTAAAAGATACATTCCGTTTGGAATATGTATTTCAATTTCAATATATTCAAAGATACATCAAATGCAAAAGAGACGGTTAAACATTTATAAATTAATAGCATGGCATCTAAATCGCTAAATTTTATTAATTTAGCGAGATATTAAATACTCGATAAATTAATAATTTATTAATTTATATATTAATTGATGACTTACTAATTTATTGAAATATTATTTATTTTCTTAATGAATATATTATTACTTAATTATTCATGTAATTAAAATATTATTGGTTCATTTGGTTATTTGTAGGGCAATCGGAAAGGAAACGGCGGCTCATTTGGTTCAGTGTGGGTCTGGGTTTTGGTTCGGGCCGACTGGTTAGGTTCGAAAATAACATCGGCGCTGGATTCGAGAAATTTCACTACTTGGGTCTTGGCTTGGCTTGTTCTTCTAATTGGGTTTGGACACGATTTCTCATGGTAGTTTGGTTTGGCGATTCAGGTTGGCTCTATACGTTTTATGTCATGGGTTTTTCCTTTTTTCCTTCTATTGATATTATCTGCTTTTCTTGATTTGAGTTGGGTTTTTCATTCTGTTGATTTTTTTCATTCGACGATTCTGTTGGTTTAGGCCGTGGGTTTTCCATTTCTTGATTTTGAGTTGGGCTAGGTTTTCCTAACCAATTGGTAAATTTAATTAAATATTCTCGTCGTTTAGCTGAATAGTCATTGCTTTGTTATGAAGATACTCATTTAGTTTGTGTGCGCTCTATAGGGCCAATATGATTTTTGTTTCGCCAGACATTGGTAGCGCAAATTCTGGACAGACTCGGATCAATATCGCAACAGATGATTTTAGGGACATTGGAACTTTTGGGTAATGACGGGTCATCAACTTAGCAAGGAAGTCAGTTGACTTTTTCCGTAAAGTGTATTTTTTTTTTGCAAAAGTTATAATTAAATCGACATTTTTAGTGAGGAAATAAATCAAAAAAGGAAATGTCTTGGTTGATCACAGGGATTCCAAAGCCGACTGGTTTTGGATCTGCTTAACTGTTGATCAAGTAACTCAGGGATTGATGCTACCAATTTGACTGTCATAATTACAAGTTAATTTTATATTTTACTTTAGTATATATTCTAATGTACATATTTAGAGTTTAGGGCACCATTCTTAACTAACGGATTATCCGTTAGGACAAAATCTCATATCAATACATAATAGTACAAAAATCAATACATTATAGTAAGAAGTCATTATATTATAGTACCATTACATTATAATATAAAACAATATATCATATCACGGGTCAGAGATTTATGAAAAATCAATACTTTAGAGTTCAAAAACCAATATATCATAGTACAAAAAATCAATACCTAACCGATCATGACCCGTCAATCTAGCATAACACAAGTGTTTGCTTAGAGTATATATATATATATATATATATGATTAGGTTCAAATGAGAACCATATACCTATATATGAACCTATGGTCAATTATGTATTTTAGATCTAATTAAATGGATGGATCAGATTTCTTGTCTATTTCCTTATTTAATTAAAAGCATTCACATTGTATAATAAAAGCACTACTAGTTTATAACTGAAATATTAATAAAGCACTGTGATTGTATAATAAAAGCACTGCTGGTGTATAATAAAAACACTAATTCGCAGGTTCACATATAAGGACATGGTTCTCATTTGAGCCCTTTGTTTATGAAATAACATGGATTTCATTTGTACATATTTATATGTATTTTTCATATATTTATGTGTATAATTTTGTGTGCTTTAGTTGGATTTTAGTTGTATTTAGTCCTATTTTTCTTTATTTTGCATTTTCGTATCTTTTATTGCCTTTTTAGTGTTTTTCGTATTTTTCTCTTGATTTTTGTAGATTTTCATGTTATTTTTCTTTTCTTAATTTTAGGATAGTTGATCGAGCTCAAAAGCGTTACCAGGATCACAACTGACTTGATTTGACGAAAATATGATCCGGACTCACGAAACATAGCCATCGATCAACGGGCCATCGACTCCCAATCGACACGCCGCTAACACGACCATTTTTGTAGTATCAACGGAAGGCCATTTTTGGTCATCTTTCCCCCACTTTTACCTATTTAAACCATCAAACTCAGTTGCATTAAGAGACTTTTGAACCCCTTAGGGTTTGGATGCCCAAACTTTCCTTATCATCTTGTTTTCATCCTTTGCACCTTCAAGCATAAAATTCTTAGTATCTTAGCTTGTAAAACTTTAGTTTAATAGTTAGTTAGTTTAGTTTGTAGTGTGGATTAGCTTATTGTACTTGGTGAAGCTTTCTATCTTTTGGATTTCAAGATTCGGAAAACTTTTCTATTTGGGTAATTCACGTTCTCTTACATTTTCTTGTTAATCTCTTTTAATAAATGAAGTAATTTGTTCTTTTATGTATGTGTAGTAGTTTATTTGTCCAAGCTTGTGTTTTTTTTGTTGATTAACCTCTTAAATTTTCACCATTTTATCTTCTTGCTTTCTTTCAAACTTTTTACCTCTTTTGGCATGCTCTAGGTAGTTGGTAGTGATAGGTAGATGAGTTTTGCCAAGTTAGTCATTTTCTTGCACCTAGTTGTTATTGTAGTCTAGATTCATGATTAAAATGTTTCAAGCCTTGTAGTAGTAGTTTGAATGTATTTTTCCTCCATAATTTGTGTTAACTTATTTGCTATTAATTATGAGTTAATAATTTACTAGTTTTGCTTATGAATTTTTTAATTGGATTAATTAAGTTCATGCTTGTTTTAAGTTTATGTTGTTGCATTTCTTGATGATTTTAGGGTAAAAATTCATTAGTTTAGTGCCTAGATGAGTTTCGAACCATCAATTGGCATTATTGGATGTTTAATTTACAATTTGGGATTGGCAATCCTAACTTGTAGATTAAGTGTTCGGTTAGATAACAATTTTATAGAGCCCTAGACCCCCCATTTTATTAATCATTTCAAGTTTTTAATTTCATTTCTCGTCATTTAAATCATCGTCTTAACTTTTAAAAACTCAAAATCAAAATTTGACTATGTGTTTAGCGAATCGTTTTCTTTAACTTCTTATTCATGAATCAAACACAAAAATTACCTCCGATTTATCTTCCTCGTAAGATCCGACTTGAGTCACCTCACCGCACTACAATCGACCCTGTTCTCTTGCTGGCGATCCTTAAACGTTTGAAAAAATGTAGTGTGTTTGAGATCACTTCAGGCTTAATTACAATATTGGTTCAGTGACTATTGAATCCTCTCAAATTAGGACTCTAATTAAAAAGGTTGAACAGATTATTAAGGATTCAAGTGAAATTCAGTGAATGCCATATGTACACGAGGTCACTATGTGTGTGTGTGTTATCTAAGTAGTATCAAATGAGAAATCCCAACTATGTTTTTATGCAACCCTGTCAATTTTGATAAGGAGCATCATTGTCTTGTAGTGGACATGTAGACAGAAGCCAATGTCAAGGACAACGTAAACGCTCGAGTGGGTGTCCTTAACTCGACCTCGCTTCGCTCAATTCGATTGCAACCTTTGCTCATAACTTCATTGCTCTTAACCTTTCGCTCAACATCTTAATGTAAGAGATATTTACATTACTCTATTAATTCTACACACACACACACACACACACACACATATATATATATATATATATATATATATATATTTAAATAATTGAGATAATTACAAAACTACTCATGAGTTTTTTTAAATTAATTAAACACACAGGTACAATTTGTATATTAATGGTGCTTCAAGAATAGGGGGTACTGACCTCAAATATGAAATTAGCGACCTAACAGACCTCCAGAAATCTCCTGGAAACCTGATAGAACTCCAGAAGGCTCCTCACGACATGTATAACCTGCAAAACAGAACCTAAGCCGGGCGGCCCCGGCGTAGGCCCTCCGACGCTAAAGTCAGATAGTGTTCGAGAGAGATGTGCGAGAGCTCGATAGCGCGCAAGAGCTTAAAATGTAAGATAAAATCAATGTAGAGGAAAAGTGAGGCATGTGTCCTATTTGTAACTACAAAAGACAAGAGATAAGAGACGTCTTCAGAGATGTGTTTAGAGACGTATTCAGAGACGTGTTCCCAATCTAGGGTTCTCGTCTCCTATATAAGAGCTTGCTTCTTCTAGAGGAGAGCTCACCATAAAATCCATAAAACCATAATCCGTAATCCATGATCCATGATAGAGATGAGAGAGTTATTCCGTGTAAAAGAGAGAATAACATGAAGTCCATGATAAAGAGAGGAGTGGAGTTATGAAATAAGAGCATAAGAGCCTGAGAGATCATGAGATGTGAGAGCCTGAGATGAGATGTTTGATCATAAGAGATCATAAGATTTAGGTCCTTAGAGATGAGCATCAGAGCATAAGAGCGTATGATTGAGATTTGAGAGCATGAGAGGTTGTAGAAGTTATCAAACTTGTGAAATAAGGGTCTGAACCCCCTATTTATAAGATTATTGAGACTTGTTCACCAATCAATAGGATTCCTTCATAAGGTGGGATTATATCTCCCAATTATACTCAATATTCATAATAAGAAAATACTCTCATATTAGGATTCTTACTTTCCATAATTCCATAATAACCATAAAACCTTATTACCATGTTGGCGTCCTGCCGGGACCTAGAATCTTCCACCACTTTCGTTACTTTCTTACCATATATATAATCAAGACAGTTTTTTTGATGTCGTATCATCTAGTCCCCATATTCTTATTGATTGAGATACGAAATCAGGTAGAATATAAAAAAGAAAGATTTCAATTATCCCACCAAAACAGGTCGGCAAAAAAGTCATTCCATACCATAAGCCATGTAAGCCCAATAGGGCCTAAGATAGTGTTAACCAATTAGCCCAGATTTCAATACCGAGCTACCACTCAATACCATTTCATTCATAAGAGCTCGCTAGCTCACATAAGAGCTCGCCACTCTTATACGAGAGGTCGTTGCCCCCAAAAACACCTCGCTCTCCTCGCAGAAGAATTGCACCTTCTAGAAGAAGAGGTCGCTTACTATATCCACATAATACCTGCATGTTTACTGATCTGGATATCTGAATAGGCGTCGGCCCATAAAAAACCATAGAATGCGTATATATTTGATTTATGTAGCTATGGAGTAATCATCGACCTGAAATAGGTTGGTCAAAACCGCAATCATAAAAATAGCTATTTAAGCACTCCTTAGCGTTACACACTTGCACGACAACTCGGTAGGTCGGCAAGTCTGCGGGGAATGATGTCGGCATGGTGCGACATCGTACGAGACAAGGTAGAGCGACACACATTTAGAGGTTTCTAGGCATTTATGTCGAGAGATTGCCTTGTATGTGCCTCTATTTTATTTTGCAAGAAGTTAGACATTGAAAAACTGAGGAGGCACTAGTCATGAGAATGGATCACGGGTTGATCTAGGTGTCTTAACCTATGATTGGGTCGACCTAGTTCGTAAGTAAGCACGATATTATATGCGGATCGAAGGCGGGTAATTAAGGACTATGTTGAAGATGAATGATGGTTTAGGCAGACAGTTACGAGCTAGACTCGATGAGTTGCACAACGGGCTGGGCACTTGTGCACATCTAATTAGTGATGGGCGGTTATGCGAATCGGCATATGTTGGTTAGAAAGGCGAGTTTACGAAGGAAGGTGGTTGTTAAGTTTAAATGCACGAGATTTACATTGAGCGAGCTAACTTGAGTTGTTCGGCGCCATTCCTCATGGCGAGTATGCAGGTCCCGAGTGGTTATGGGTAACAACGAAGTGGGGGTAGTTTTCTCCAGTGTGTGGTTGGAGAGGGGTTACGTCCATGCTTGTACAAATAGGCGAGCAGCCTTCACAAGAGAAATAATGAGAGTGCGAGACTTAGATGCATAGTATATGAGGTTGAGGATGCGTCCCCGCAATATTGTGTGTGCGTGTGTTAAGTCTTCTGCTTGCGTGATTGTGTATATGACGAGCTGACAACTCAGGCAGAAAAGTAAACTCAACATCTTTTCTTGACATAAGAAGAGTTGGATGAAGTTCATCATCAACTGACGACTCGTGAAGAAGATTTGAATGTCGCAAACAGTTAGCTATAAACCCCGAGGGATGAAAACACTAGACTAGAGGGTCGCTTGATGAAGTTTGAAGACATGGTGCAGGAGAAGGAGAGACAGCTGAAAGAAGTAGGTCGCATAGCTCATCAGTAGGGAGTTGCTGAAGGCTGAGCTGAAGGGAAAACCGAGAGGTTGGTGAGGGAGAAATAAGTCAGTAACCATAGTAAATCAGAACTATGTAAAACCACATATGACCAAGAAAATCATTAAGTCCCCCAAGTTTAAATAATGTGAGCAAAACAATCAGATCACATGAATAAAGCTTGTCCATAGACGACTTAGAAAACTATTTAGTCTCACATGTTCAAATAATGAGAGCAGAATAATCTCAGCCAGATCGCATCAACATAATGAAAGTAAAACAAAGGAAACTAAGAAACTACTTTAGTCCCCCCAAGTTAATGCAACCAAGCAGTTCAACCAAGTTATCTATCAACAACATGTTAAAGGAAATGTCAAGTAAACCTGTTTTGCACATAGGTCGTAAGATCAATCAAACAGAATAACAAGCACAGAGTTTTCAAAGAGCATGTAAACCAAACATGCACATCATAGGAAAGAGTATGTAAATCAAACATGTCCTTCACACAAAAGACCAAATAAATCACATGAGACCCATACATGTCCTTCACACAAAAGGCCTGATCCCGCCAGACCTAGTAAAATACACAAAATCAAATAAATAGTATGTAAATCAAACATACTAAAAAACTGAGAGAAAACATATAAGTCAAACATGCTTCCTCCCGAATGTCCTAGAATATGTAAATCAAACATACTCAAGGACGTGAAAAAATATATAAATCAAACATGCTCTTCCACTACACTATCCATTACCATATCCATGGAAACCATAGCCAACCTGATGAAAGTGTTGAGGCTTAACCATATCCATAAAATCCTTAGCCGACCTAACGAAATCATCGAGGCTTAAAACATCGTCGACTAATGAAAGCATTGGGCTTTAACCATAAAAACCATATTGGATCATAGAATCTCTAGATGATCTGTTCTATGTAATGAGGTTGCATGAGATCGCCGAGATCGTAATGGTATGAGGTCGCTGAGTAGTAGTGAAGGTCGCAAACATAGAGGCGAGCTCTCAGGCTAAGGCCGCTGCTGATAATGAAACTGAGGTCGCAAGAGTGAAGCTGAGGTAGCATGCTGAGGTCGTCGCATGGACAATGTGGTGTACATGAAGGCCCTCGTAGATTATTTGATAGTTAGAAAACTAGCATCGACATTCTCGGGCATGGGCGAGGTTCCTTGTCGGGAGATTACCGACATAAGTGATCAAGTCGTGTTGATGGATGAGAGATTGGGCGAGATCGCCCTCAAGATCCGAGAGTTGTGAGATTAGGCCATTAGGGATGGCGCATGGAACCTCAACGTGAATCATGGCGTAAGAGGTATGAGGCTGGTCGAGGTCATTAAAAAGTAGGGCCGATGAGTGAAGTGTTTGCACCAGTCCGTAGACCGAGATGCGCAACGAGCTGGCTTGCTTTCGTAGGTGGGCGAAAATATCGGTGATTAGCACCATCAGCCCAACGCCTAAAGGTTCGAGATAAGTAAGGTAGATGAAGGAGATATAAAACCTTCTCTTTAAGAGATTTAAACAAGCGTACCTAATATGTAGTCATATTGATGCCATAGGAAAATCTACCCCTCCTCGAATATCCAACTGCGCGACCTCTTTTCTCTCAAGTAGCAAAATTCCACGATCACCTTTCTGTTGAGGTTTGGACGCGTAACCTGATATATTAGACGCGTTGAGTTGACCATATTTGAGTTAGATGTCGGACAACTCATAAATTAACCCTGCACAACAAAAGTTAATACGAACTAATAGGTAGGCCTGCACTCAATCAGTTAGTATAAAATAATAAAAATAATCAATAAGTAGGATGCGAGCATCACAATCCTTACTTAATTCAGGCCCAAATAATCCTCCATGAACCTGTACATCAAAACTCATATAATTTCTCTAGTCTATGAGACGAGCTACAGGCAGGCCAATTTTTGAAACCATTGTTATGAAAAGTTTAATTCGTCCCCCTGACAAATTGTATTATCATGGGCATTTATCTAAAAGTTATAATTGAATAGAAGACTTATCTTAAATATTGGCGATCCTGTTGCATTTGGTTGACACGCGACCTTATCACCGTAGACTTCGGGCAGCAAAATGAATCAACCCTCCAACATCAATAAAAAATAAAGCCAATTAGAATTCAAATAAGTCCCTCCAGTCAAGAATTAAACCCCATAGGATCAAATAAACCACACGCATACCCCCATTAAGCCATATAGAATCAAATAAACCATACGCATATTCCCCTTAAACCATATCAAATCAAATAAATCATACTAGAATTCGCCTTGTATGATTAATTCCCCATAATCTTAAACCATATTGAATCAAATAAAGCCAAGTAGAATTTTCCTTGTATGATTAAACCCCCATCATCCATTCTTACAAACACGTGAAATAATCATAAGACCAATTTATCCAACTTCATTCATGATTAATACCCCCATCGACCTTTATGAATTGCCACATAAGAGTTTTCAATTATGATAAGTAAGACACACCATCATTTTTTAAAAGCCGTAGAGAATTAGAACTTATATGTGAGGGTTTCATGATCGATTAAATTGTGTATTCTCACGTGTTTTGCTCAATGACTCTATGTCCCTCGTATTCCCACAAACGGCACCACTTGATGCGACCAAAAAGATTGGTGCTTCAAGAATAGGGGGTACTGGCTCAAATATGAAATCAGCGACCTGACAGACCTCCAAAAATCTCCTGGCGACCTGATAGAACTTCAAAAGGCTCCTGACGACCTGTATAACCTGCAAAATAGAACTCAAGCCGGGCGGCCCTGGCTTAAGCCCTCCGATGATAAAGTCAGATAGTGTTCGAGAGAGATGTGCGAGAGCTCGATATCGAGCAAGAGCTTAAAATATAAGATAAAATCAATGTAGAGTAAAAAGTGTGGCATGTGTCCTCTTTGTATCGACAAAAGACAAGAGATAAGAGACGTCTTCAGAGACGTATTCCCAATCTATGATTCTCGTCTCCTATATAAGCCCTCGCTTCCCCTAAAGGAGATCTCCTAGAGGAGAGCTCGCCATAAATTCATAAATCCATAATCCGTTATTCATGATCCATTATAGAGATGAGAGAGTTATTCCGTGTAAAAGAGAGAATAACATGAAGTCCATGATAGAGAGAGGAGTGGAGTTATGAAATAAGAGCATAAGGGTCTGAGAGATCATGAGATGTGAGAGCCTGAGATGAGATGTGTGATCATAAGATATCATGAGAGATCATAAGCTTTAAGGCCTCAGAGATGAGCATCAGAGCATAAGAGCGTATGATTGAGATTTGAGATCATGAGAGGTTGTAGAAGTTATCAAACTTGTGAAATAAGGTCTTGAACCCCTTATTTATAAGATTATTGAGACTTGTCCACCAATCAATAGGATTCCTTCATAAGGTGGGATTATCTCCTATTATACTCAATATCCATAATAAGGAAATACTCTCACTACAAAAAAAAACAAAACCGTAGGTACCGACGGACCATTTCCGTCGGTAACGGCGTTACCGACGGAAATGGTTCGTCGGTAAACCCTCGTCCGTAAAAAATTACTAACGGATATTTTTTTTTCGTCGCTAAAATACCGACGGCTACCAAAGGACACCAATTTCGTAGGTAAGATTTAATATACCAACGGATCTTAATAAATTAAAGAAATTTTAAAAAAAAACTACCGACGGATTTTAGTCCGTTGGTAAATTAAATTGAAAAAAAAAATGTTTGGGTGCCAGCCCGCCCCCAAGCCCAAGCCCAACACCCATTAATCACAAATAAATTCTCTCATATGTCGTTGGGGTATTCAAACACGCGACCTCTCGCGCTCCAAGCCTGCCCATGACCGACTAGGTTAACTCGATTTCTCGTAAGTATTTGACATTATAATATATATACGTACTTATGTTATATATATAATAAATAATATAATTATAATATGTCAACATATATAATATATTTAAATATAATAAATAAATATTGGGTTACCGACGAAAATGAAATTAAAAAACTATAAAAAAATAAATAAATTAAATAAGTATTAAAAAAAATAAATTTACCGACGGCCATTTCCGTTGGTAATCCGTCGGTAAATAAGAAAAAATTTAAAAAATAAAAAAATAAAAATTTACCGACGGATAAATCTACCGACGGGCGTCGTCCGTCGGCACGCCATCGGTAATTTGGTCGTCGGGAAAGCCGTCGGTAACGCCGAACTTTTATAGACGGACGTTACCCGTCGGTAAATTCCGTCGGTATTCTCGTATTTTTTTGTAGTGTTCCATATTAGGATTCTTACTTTCCATAATTCATAATAACCATAAAATCTTAATACCACGTTGACGTCCTGTCGGGACCTAGAATCTTCCACCACTTTCGTTACTTTCTTACCATATATAATGAAGGCGATTTTTGATATCGTATCAACTCTATTAATTCTACACACACACATCTTTTTGTTTAAATAATTGAGATAATTTCAAAACTACTCATGAGTTTTTTTAAATTAATTACACACAGGTACAATTTGTATATTAATGGGGTATTTGTAATTTTGAATAATAACTGAACTATTTTATAATTAGGTAACTTGAAGTGGTTATGTTATGATATTAAATCTTACTGAAAAATGCAACCTTTTTTCTTTTTTCTTTTTCCCTCCAGAAACAATGTTGGTATCATGTTTTTCAACAAATCATCTTTGTACAAATTAAATATAGTGTGTGTGTGTCCATTTTATTTTTTCTGTTATCATGAATATTCTTGAAATTCATCCAATTTTTATTTTTTCTAATTGTTTGTTGCCAGGCCATTTTCACTTGACTAACCTACTCATTGACAAGATGAAGGATACAACAAAATCTACAGGCGTCGAGGGTAGAATTGTAGATTTATCTTATGTAGCAGACCTCCATACTTAAAAAAGTAATAAGGGGTCACCTGTCTATCACTGACTTTAACTTTTGTCACTTACGTAAAAGAATTAAATGATGTTCGATTAGAGTTTCATACTACATGCATGGCAATTGAAATAGATTTTAAGCTATTATGTATTATGATTGCTAGGTAGACGAGTTCTTATGGTATGTTCTAATTAGGTTCGATATTCAATCTGTTTTGAGCACTGTGTTTTCATATTTCTAATGGTACTTTGATGGATTTAATTCCCGAATCTTGATCATTTATGTGATAGTAAATGAATCTTCTTGTTCGGTTGGAACGGACTGTGGTGCCAAACTTCTTTCACGCCTTGCGAAATGTTTTGAGGTGATTTAGTTTTTAACGCGTTTCACGCTAATTTATGAATAATATGTATCTAAAGTCTATTATGTTAATCATTATTAACTAAATAAATTTTGGAATTCATGTTCAATTTTGAGGAAGAGTTTATGAAAGAAGACAATCTCTCCTTGTGAAATCTGACTCTTCTATTTTCCTATTTATATATGAGTATTTATATGTGATACGGCAATAAAAATCCATACATAATATATGTGGGTATTTATGGTAAGCGATATCATTTATTGGAAGGAGCATTTCTTCTGATAGGTGGGCGAGTTGGTTTGTAGAGTAGCGACCTGAAGTATGAGGATGGGTTCTCGTATTGGGTCGCATCCTCTTATGTTTTTGTTAGTTGCGCGTTGATCTGATAGCTCGGTTATGGGCTTTATAAATATTAGACCCAAATGGGCTCATATGGGGTCCCGGCGGACTGTATGGAAAGATTAACAGGTCCAGGCCTATTCTGATAATTTAAGCGAGAGATCCACTATCTATGAGAACTTAGCATACAAGAGAAATCCTAATTCTAAGTCGGTCACGGTATTTATGGAATTGTGAGGGGAGAAGGAAACCCTGGCTTGGGGGACACTTCTCTTGTCTCTATAAAAGGGGTGCATACCTCTCTTTATTTTGAGGTGGTTTTATGACGGATTGATCTTTCGAATTATCTCTCGCACCATCTGACTTAAGTATCGGAGGACCTTCGCCGGGGTCCGTCCCCCGCCTTGGCTGAAGGTGTTATTTTGCAGGATCGGCTAGGTTGCCAGGAGGATTTTTGGAGGCTATCAGATCGCTGATATCAGATTTGAGGTTAGTGCCCCCTATTCTTGGTAACCAATCTTTTGGTTTTATCAAGTGGCGCCGTCTGTGGGAAAGAGGGACATCGAGTCCTTGAGCGAAAGACGTGAGAAACTTCACAAACGCGCATGAAAGATAAAATCCAACCCCGAACCTTGGATTTTGGTCCTGGATCGAGCAAATCAAAGAAGAAGAACAAGATGGCGGAAACCAATAAGGGAGAACCGACAAAAGACGGGCAAACACCGTCCCAGGAGAAACCAGCGGTTCAGAATTTGGGTGGCACACCACCACCCTCGCCAAGACTACACAAAGGAAAGGAGCCGGAAGGAGATGCGGAGGCAAAGACACTGAAGGTTGTGGCACAGAAAGTGGTCCATATAGGGACGAAAGAATGGAAAGATTTACCCAACGATAAACCCTGTCAAATCAAAAAAGGGTTTCTTAGAAGGGCTTATGGATTTTGTGCCTTTGGAAAAACAGGAAGAACTAAATAGGTACCTGGCAGGCGAGCTGGTTACTCCAAAGGAGAAAGATAATGGAACGGAGGACGGGGAGGAAGAAAAATCGGTAAAGAAAAAGAAGAAGCAAAGCGGAAGGTCTCTGTCTCGGAGATCTTCTCACGGGAAGAAAGGTCGGAGTAAACGAAAACAGGTAGATTCTTCAAGCTCTACCTCGTCCACGAAGTCTTATACCCGTAAGTATAAGCACAAGAAGCTGAAGAGGGTGAAGATAAGGCAAAACCATTATAAGTATCGAGGTCGGCGGTGTTAGAAGAGTTTTAGTAGTGTTGAAATATATCAACGGGTTCTTGGCTTGGATCTTTGGTAAGGTATGTAACATTTGGATATAGTGGATAATACACGATCAAACGTGATCAATAACACACAAAATTCTAATCTCTAAAACCCGAAACTTATAATCGCTTCACCCTTCCCAAATTATCAAACTTTCATTCGAAACCCTTTCGTATTCTCACATGCTTTTCCGACTTTTATTCACAACACTTAGAAGTTTTTTGAATTTTCTTCTTATACTTAGCCTTTTTGAATTAGGCTTTTCATTTGCACACACGCTTTATCACTTTTCGTGATTTGTGTTGGAGTATTATTCCTTTTTCTTTTGGTATAAGCAACTCAAAACCCGAAACCCGCAATCGATTTCCCTCACATTTCTTGTCAACTAGCAACACACTCTTTCACCTCACTACTCATGAAGATACAAGAGTTAAAATCGAGCTCGACTAACAAGAAACGGGATAAAGGTTCAAGGGGGCTCATTTGAGATTTTTAAGTAGCGTATATATTTGGATATGGCCGGAATAAAGGTGATATATGTGTCTCGAAGTCATTTTCAAATTCAATCATGTACGAGCAAAGTTAAACCTCCTCAATGCAATTTCCATAAAAATGCAAGCAAGCCGATAAATCACACAAGGCTACTCACTAGTTTGCACCGAATTTGGGAGCAAAATCAAAAGAGCTTTTAGAGCTTTGCAATCTTTTCACGAGAAAATGTTGATTATATATATATATAGGCGGGTTTGAACGAAGCACAAAAATTCAACCCCTCACACAAGAGGCTATAAACATGCAAAAACCCAACAAGTAAACTATTCAAACTTCCAAGCACGTGGAGTTGTTCAACAATGTAATAAAGACACAAACGACACAAAAATCGACTCAACCATATAAATGCGCAAATAGTAAGTGTCACTTTGCCAAGAATGCGTCACTTCGCCAAGGTTCGAGTTAAGAACCACAAATCATGCTTCACAAAAACCGGGACCCTAACCACCTACCCACCCCACACTTAAACCATGCATTACCCTCATTTTAATGAAATCCAAGTAAAAGGAGGGGGAATAGAAACTTCCTTAACCGAGCGAGTTTTGGTCAAGCTCAGTAGGTTCCACCTACGCATCTAAGCAATCCAAGAAAAAATCGAGCATGGCTAGTATCTCCCGGCTTCATGAACGCTACTCACTTATCTAATCGCCCAAGGTTGAAGTCGGAAAACAGCACACTATACATGAAAGTTACAAGAAATTAAAAACTCAAGAAAATATGTACACGAATCTCAATAATTTTTTTTTTAATTTTTCAGATGTTTTTGGATTTTTTTAAGAAGAAAGAAAGAAAATAAAAGAAATAAACGAGAAGAACTTGGGTTGCCACCTAAGAAGCGCTTGTTTTACTTCATTAGCTCGACGTACTCCCTTTTTGTCAAGGTGGGAAGATAATGGGAGGGTCCACCAAAATAATATCCTCCTTGTCGGGAGGATCCACTCTTTGGAACGTCCTTGGCGCATTGCATAGCTCAAATAAGATCCTCCAAAAAACAAACGTTCCAAATGGGCAAATGAAACTCATCTCGGCTAGGTCTTTGGGTGGAATGGTGATTTTAAAGTGACCCGATGACTCATCAAAGAAACAATAGGAATAATGGTCGGCTAGATTGTTCAACCTTTGATCGACAAATGGAGGAGGGAAATGATCTCTCTTGGGGGACACGCTTAACTCCTTAAAATCGATCAACGTCCTCCAACCCGTTGAAGCCCTCGTGGCCAACAACCATCCTTCTTCATCCTCAAGAACTAACAAGCCGCTCGTCTTGGGCACCAAGTCAATGGGCTTCACCCACTCGCTTTTGGATATCACGAACATCAAGCCCTCCACTAACAATCTCCACATCCCGGCTCTCACCATATCTTCAAGACTCAAATTCAAAGAACTAACTCTCTCAACCACTCCGGGTCTCCACTCAATAGCATCCTTAAGATTTTTAAACCCTTCAACCATCCTCTCCTCCCCTTCTTCCCGATGCGAGTTTGCAATGATAATAATCGACTTGCTCTCCTCATCCTCCTCAAGATATTTGTCTATTTCTCCAAGCTTATCATCAATAACCCCCACTCCCCCTCTAAAAAGTTGTTGTTTCCCTCAACGACCCAAAAACAATCTTCGTCAAACAAGTCTTGGACACGTTGGAGCACAACGGAATCGTCATTACAAATAAGGGGCTCATCAACTTCACAACAATCCTTAATATCAACGTCCGGGACAACCACCTCCTCATTGGTCTTTTCCTCCATAAAAACTTGTTCGACCAACTCTTGGGCCACGTCCATGTGTAAGCGAACCTCGAAAGATAAGCTTGATGGATAGGGTATAGGGGCATCGGGAATATTCTTTGCAAAATTGGGGAGGGTAGAATCGAGAAGAGTAAGAATACTCATAATAGAGACCACCTCCACCTCGAACGGCGGGAAAAGATCATTATCAACCACCGCACACTTATCAAGGATCGTGACCGCAAGGGGATACGAAGGTTGGATTGGCAATACTTCGTCCTCATTAACTTCAATTAGCACGGCCATATCACTCTCTATTTGCGCAAATGTCGTGTGTATTTTGTCGGCCGTAGCATCAAGAGCATCGAATCGAGCATTAAACGAAGCCTCCACATCGGACAAAGTTTGCAATATAGCCTAGAGGGTTGGATCGGAGGGTGGAATAGGAGTCTCGACCAGAAAATCGAGGATGGGGAGTGCATTTTGGGCATTGGGTCTCACACCGCCAAAATACTCATATGGGTCGGGATTATGAGAACTATTGGTGGTACTAATCGGAGCATGATCAAAATTTTAAGCATGAGGACTTCCATACGGCCCAGGATTCGGGCTCGGCGTATTCGGATAATATTATGGAGTATCATAGCCATACAAGCCGGAAGTCGGGGCGTGCAAGTTCGGATAGGAATTTGGAGCTCCATAACCACCCAAAGAACCATTCACGCCCGAGTAACTATCAAACCCGACATGGTTTGCACCATGCCCTTCCATGCCGGGTTGCCCATAGTCGAAATCACCATTGGCAACGTGGTTTGCACCATGCCCTCCCATGTTGCCAAGGCCATTATACATCAATCCAATCCCGACATGATTTGCACCATGCCTTCCTATGTCGGGAATATATCCACCAAAGCTAGAAGTACTTAACATACTTAACAAAAACGTCAAATAACAAATCAAGCTAAAAACACAATGAAACTACAAACAAATCGAAAGTCTTAACCAAGCCGAGTCGCAATGGCGCCATTTTGTTAGAAGAGTTTTTGTGGTGTTGAAATATATCAACGGGTTCTTGGCTTGGTATTATTGGAGATCGATTCAATTGAAGGATTCAATGTGTTTCAAGCTTTGAAAAATAAATGGAAAATGAAAATAATGCAATTAACCTATCTAATCTAAACTAGAAATTGAAATTGCATGTTGGTCGGATGCCACGGTCATAGGCCTTCAATGAAAATGCAAAGCTATATTGAAAATAAGCAAGAAAATGCAATATTTCACCAAGTACAAGCATGCAAGCACAAGGTACAACTATGCATAAAATCTTAAATAATGTAAATTAGCAAAAATCGAAAGCATGGATATAAAGAGCAATGAAAATTGATGTCAAAGTTTAAAACTTTACGGAAAATAACAAGCAACGAAGTGTAGATCTAAGATTAACCTAAAATTATGTATGAAAATAAAAACCAAAATAAAGCATGTGCAAAACTCAAAATCAAGATGATCTAAGGCTCGATGTATGATCTAGATGTATCACTCATCTAGATTCCATAGCCAATTCTTAAGATCTAACAAGAAGTCAAGTAGCTAAGACCAAAAGCATAATATGAAGAACAATCATGGAAATGAAGAATAAAGCATGGAAATAAAGCATAAAACATGAAATTGAAAGGAAACTTACTTGAATTAAGAAATGAAACAAAGCTTGAATGTAAATGTATCAAAAGTAACAATCCAAGGGAGTACTTGGATTCGTCTTAGGCTTACAAACCCAAGGAGGTGCTTGAAATTAAATCTAATCTAGGAAAAGAAATTACATCAAAACTTGAAATTAAATCTAAAACCTAAGAAAGAGAAAATCATCCTAAAGCTTGAGAGAAATTTGATCCCAAACCCAAGTTAGGGTTGGGAAGGGAGTTGTCTTTTTTACAAAATGAGAGTGAGATTCTATTTATAATGGGTTTAATTGGGTTTAAATGGGCCAAATTAGCCAAAAAGGCTTGAGATTCCCGGTTTTGACCAAAATTGATCCGTGTTGACCTTCCTAGCCACTTCTATAGCCTTTTGACACCTTTTGGCTCGATTTGGCTCAAGGAAATGGTGATCTGGGCGTGCATGGCTCGGACACTGGGTAACCCAGTGTCGGCAGGCGCACCCAGTGTCTGCAGGCACTGGGCGTAGGGCGTGGCTGTTGGCGAGGCATGGCGCTGGGCGGCGAGTGCTTGGAACGGGCTTGGCGAGCGGATGGCGTGAGGTGGCGAGCGCTGGTGATGCTTGGCGAGGGGCTACGCGAGTGCTGGCGAGCGGATGGCATGCAGGCTTGGGCTTGGGCAAAGGAAGGCGACGTAGGATGGCAGCTGGCGAGCAAGCATGGGAGCTATGCGCGGGTGCTGACAGGCGCTGCTCGGACACTGGGTTACCCAGTGTCGACAGCGCTACCTAGTGTCGCAGTTCTGGCGCGGACTTTGGTGAGGTTAGGCGAGGTTGGGCGACGGGCGGCGAGGCTAGGCCACTATTCCAAAATGTTATCCATTTTTGGAGCCTCTTCTTGGCATCGATTTGGGCCCGTCTTGGCTTGAACTTTGGTCTCCAATGACTTGGCCTATAAATTAGGAATTTTTAAACATAAAAACCCAAGAATTTCACCAAACCTCAAGGTAATTGAACCAATTAACCCATTAAAATATAAAATTAGCAAGAAACATGAAAAAAAATAAACAATAAAAATGACCTAAAAATCTAACGAAAAACGACTCAAAAATAATAAAATCAATATAAAAATCTATCTAGAAACACAAAGAAAAACACAACAATTACATACAAAATAGGCGGCATAATAAACGCACCTCGAGTACGGATGGGTAGTCTCTAGATAAATCGCGTAAGAGTCGGAGTGGGTACCATGAGGGAATTGTGAGAATGAGGTTGGACCAGGGACTAAGGCGTTTAGAGAAATACAAGAAGCCCTACTAAAATTACAAAAACGGATGAAAGGAGAGAAGTTCGAGGAAGATGAGGGCATCCCCTTTCAGAGGATATGCTGGGAGCTGTGATGCCTAAAGGATATAAGGCGTTGGAGTTTCAGTGTCAAGGAATGACGGACCCAATAGCACATTTGCAACTTTTTGAGAATGAAAGGATGTTACATGGATATAAATATGCTGTAGCATGTCGGGCCATTGTGTCTACTTTGAGGGGAATAGCGCAGAGCTGGTTCTACCAATTGTCGCGAGAAAAAATTAACAGTTTTGAGACGCTGCGAGCTGCTTAAGTAATTTTCAAGTGTAAGGCAGAGTGCGAGGACGACACAATCGCTCTTTCCTATGGTAAAATGACCTGATGAAACCTTGAAGCAGTATGTTAACAGATTTACCAGTACCACACTAGGGGTGCCCGCCGCAACAGACGAGATGAAGGCAGGAGCTTTACACCAAGGATTGAGGAGAGAGGACTTACGCAAGTCGTTGGTGAAGAAGGAGGCGCGAACATACGATGAGGTCCTGGTGAGATGCCATAAATACACACATGTGGAGGAGGCAGAAGAGGAGCATCGTGGGCGATTTAGCAGGGAGGTCGCCGATACAAGAGGCAGTATTTCAAGGAGGGAAATCAGAAGAGAACCAAGGAGGATAGTGCGCGGGCTCTTAACCCCGAGCCCTGTGGTGAGGGAAAAATCAGAAATAGATATGCGAAACTGGAGGAACGAGGATTTTACACCAATGGCCTATCCGCGGGCTAAGGTGTTTACTATCATGCAATGCCTGGTACCTAATGATAAAAAATGGCCAGCAAATCGCCCGCCGATCCCTACTCATCCCAAATCAGATTTCTTTTGTTTCCTTCACAATAATTATGGTCACTCCACGGAGAGGTGCATGAATCTTTAAGAAGAAATTAAAAGACTCATAAGAGCAGGGCATTTAAAAGAAGTTATTTATAGAGATAGAGAGCCGAGGGAGCCAAGGTAGATATTGCCTCCACCACCACCAAGGGACCCACCTCAGGACCAGGTCGCAAGACAGCCACAACAATGAAATCAGGGAAATAATGGTCTGAGAAGAAATAAGGGGAGAATAAATATGATTTCGGGTGGACCAACAGATGGTGATACCAATAGTGCGCGGAATATGCATGTTAAGAAAGCCCACCCGGGAACATGGGAGGTCGGTAGTGTGAGTCGACGCCCGTAGATAGTTGGACAAGTCATCTCTTTTGGTCCCAATGAGTGACGCGGGTTGCAAGAGGATCACAATGATGCATTGGTAATTGAAGCTGAGGTGGCGGGGTACGAGGTTGGCAGAATATTTGTGGATAATGGGAGCTCGGTCAATATAATATATACAGATTGTCTGGAGCAAATGAAGTTGGAGACCAAGGTGCGACATGTGAATACGCCCATATAAGCGTTTAATGGGGAACAAGTGATTACTGAAGGAGAGTTGACGCTGGCAGTGGTATTGGGGAAGGATGAATTGAAGGTGAGGAGAAATTCGAAGTTTTTGATAGTCCAGGGAAGGTCGGCATATAAAGCAATATTAGGCCGACTTGCCCTCAACGCATTCCAGACTGTGACATCGATTTATCACATGAGTATCAAGTATCCGGTGGGAGATAGAGTGGGAGAAGTTATTTCTGAACAACAGGTCGCAAGGTTGTGTTACCAAATGACGGTCAGGAAAGGGTTGATTGAGAACAAGCGTGGAAGGGAAGATGATTTGACAGAAGCGGTACTTAGTGCGAAGAAGGTGAAAGAATAAGAGAACTCTGTTCGACCACATGAGGAGTTGATGGAGATTTCGTTAGAGGAAGGTCGCCCGGAGTACACTACGCGGATTGGGACCTTAATGACAGAGACATTGAGAGAAGAGTTGGTAAAACTGTTGAAAGAATTTCGGGACGTCTTTGCTTTTGGGGATGGGGAATTGACAGGAGTATCTCCGGAGGTAACACAACATCATTTGAATGCGGACCCAGAGGCGAGGTCGGTTAAGCAGAAGAGGAGGCATTTTGGGCCTGAATTGGACAAAGTAATTGAAGAGGAGGTGCAAAAATTGCTAAAGGATGGCCACATTCGGGAAATCCAATTTCTTTAGTACTTATATAATGTTGTGATGTTGCCAAAGTTGGGACAAAAGTGGAGAATGTGCGTGGATTTTCGCGATCTGAATAAAGCCTGTCCAAAGGATCATTATCCTTTGCCGCGAATTGATCAGTTGGTGGATTCAACCTCAGGATGCGAGCTGTTGAGTATGATGGATGCTTAACAGGGGTATCACCAAATATCTCTGGAAAAGGAGGATCAGCCCAAGGTGAGTTTTGTTAATTCCACGGGGACGTATTGTTTTGTATCCATGCCCTTCGGCCTGAATAATGCAGGGGCGACCTATTAAAGACTGGTGGATCGAATGTTCAAGGACCTGTTAGGGTCCACTATGGAAGTTTACGTCGATGATATGTTGGTCAAGAGCAAGAAAGCAGAACCCCATGTGGAGGATTTGAGAAAAACATTCCTTATACTAAGGCGGTACGGGATGAAGCTTAACCCGAAAAAGTGCGCGTTTGGTGTGCGATTTGGGAAACTTTTGGGTTGTATGGTTACAGAGAGGGGTATTGAGGTTAACCCGGAGAAGGTGCGGGATGTTTTGGAGATGCCACATCCTCGGATGGTACGCGATGTAAAGGTGCTTACAAGTCGCATTGCAGGTCTTAACCGTTTCATTTCCAGGTCGGCAGAAAGGGGTGTCCCCTTTTTCAGGGCACTTCGGAAATGGTCCAAGTTCGAATGGACGAAAGAGGCAGCAGATGTGTTTGAAGAGTTGAAAAAGTACTGGCTGAAACCATTGCTGACTAAGCCGATGCCTGGAGAGGACCTGATCTTATATATATCGGTCGGGGAGGTCGCAGTAAGCTCGGTAATAATCAGAGAGGAAGTAGGTACACAGAAACATATCTATTATATCAGTAGAATGCTACGATGGGCTGAGCTAAATTATTCCGAGCTGGAGAAAGAAGGTTTTGCGCTGATTTATACAGCAAGGAAATTGCAGCCATACTTTTTGAGCCATAGGGTGAAAGTACGTACCAATTTAGCTCTCAAGCGGATCCTGAGTAATCCAAATGTATCTGGAAGGTTGGTGAAGTGGGCTGTGGAGTTAAGCGAGTACGATGTGGTGTATGAACCTAGGGTAGCCATCAAGGCGCAAGTGTTAGCATATTTTTTGCAGGAAATGGTGTGTCCATATGAGGCAAGTGACAAGGTAAAACCATGGGAATTGCATACTGATGGATCAACTATGGTGTCAGAAGCAGGGCTGGGGGTCGTGTTAACCAGCCCAGAAGGAGAAAATTTGGAGTCCGCAATTAAGCTGAGATACAAAGCATCTAAAAATGAGGCTGAGTATGAGGCTGTGTTACAAGGTGTGAAAATGGCGAGCGATCTGGGAGCAAAATAGGTATGGGCGTACATGGATTCCCAGTTTATAGCTCATCAGTACGACGGTTCCTTTGAGGCTAAGGAGGAACGCATGGCGATATAATTAAATAAATTACGAGAAGAGGTAACGCGCTCTGAGGAGTTTAGACTAGAGCACTTGCCGCGAGCTGAAAACACTCGGGCTGATCAGCTTGCTTGAATTGCAGGAGCGTTGGGGACTTGTGATACTCGGAGAATAACGCGGATGGAACTTAGTCACAGTAGTGTAGAGAAAGGAAAGGAGGTAATGGAGCTCGAATTTAAGGATGATTGGCGCACTCCTATCTGGGACACTCTCATTACAGCGAAAGAGGGAGCAGAGCGGTTGACAACGAAGGAAGATAAAACAGCGGCTCATTTTGGCATTATAAATGAGGAGTTATATAAGAGGTCGAGATTTGGGCCTTTTTTTAAATGCTTGGCTAAGGAACAAGGATCAGAGGTGCTGAAAGAGATACATGAGGGGTATTGTGGTGATCATGCGAAGGGAAAAGCGTTGGTTGACTTGTCCAGGAATGAAAGGTATGGCCAGCAACATGGTGAGAACGTGTAAAAACTATCAGATGCATGCTCCGGTTATCTATATACCAGCCAAGGAGATGATGGGTATGAGATCGATGTGCCCGTTTTCACAATGGGGGATTGATATTGTGGAACCTTTTCCAAAGGCTCTGGGCAATAAAGAATATCTGGTGGTGGTAGTCGATTATTTCACAAAGTGGGTGGAGGCTGAAGCGGTTACGGGTATAAGCGAGCAGGATATGATGGATTTTATCTTTAACAATCTTTTTTCAGGTTTAGAGTACCACGAGTGTTGGTGTCTGACAATGGAACCTATTTTAATGGGCAGAAATTCGAGATTGGTGCAAGGAGATGGAGATGAAGCAACGATTTGCTTCTGTGGTGCATCCCCAAACTAACGGGCAAGTTGAGGTTACTAACTGTATCATTGTGCAGGGTCTTAAGTTAAGATTGGAAAAGGCAGGTGGGCTTGGGAAGAAGAGCTCACGTCGGTCTTGTGGGCTTATTGAGCAACTCCCCAAACTTCTACGGGGGAGTCGTCGTTCAGTCTGGTCTATGGGATGGAAAATGTTATTCCAGCAGAGATAGTAGGTGGATCGCAGCGCTTAGCAGCATTTAATGTGGAGGAAAACAAAAGGTTAGCTCGGGGAGCAATTGAAACAATTGATGAAATACGAGATAAGGCTGCGGCCCGGGTCGAACATTACAAACAAAGGATACGGGCTACTTTTAACAAACGGGTCAAGCATCGTTGTTTTCAGGTTGGTGATTTGGTATGGAGGTGGGCTGATGTATTGCGTATGACTAGGAATCTGGAGCCAAATTGGGTTGGGCCATTTAAAGTGGTAAAAGTATTGCGAGTAGGAGCATATATACTTGAAGATGCAAAAGGAAAAGTTCTACCTAGGAGCTGGAATGTATGTCACTTAAAGAAATATTACGCCTAGATGACGGGCTGAGGATGTTTTACCCTTTAGGGCGGTTATGGTGCTTTACCCTTCGGGGCGGGCTGGTTGTATTTTTACCCTTTGGGGCGGTGATGGTGTTTTACCCTTCGGGGCGGACTGGTTGTATTTTTAACCTTTGGGGCGGTGATGGCATTTTACCCTTTGGGGTGGCCTAGTTGTATTTTTACCCTCTTGGCGGGTAATTTACATTTTACCCTTCGGGGCGGGCTAGTTGTATTTTTACCCTTCGGGGCGGCTATGATATTTTACCCTGCGAGGCGGTTATGATGTACCCTTTGGGGCGGATATCTTTTTCAGTATATATAAGAAAATCTGGCGAACACTTTCATGGTTATTAAATATGGTTAAAGGGTGTGATTGTGTTGTTTTATATAGAGAACAAAGATATGTTTGACTTACATATCTTTGTCGAGCTGTTGTGTTCTTATGGATGGTTATATTTTTGCGAGCCAATGTTTTTAGTATTTGTCTGGGAGCTTGTTTTTGTTCCATGGGGTTATTTGTGATTTTTGGTTTGTTATTGCTCTTGGACCTCACGGTCTTAGGGGGATGGGAAGTATGATTGCGACCTGTATTACACTTATGGGTATTATATACATGGTTTATGTTTTGGTTTTTACATGGTTTAAATTGCAGAATTGTGCATGGTTTGAGAATGGAAGAGATATTCATACGATAAGTAAAAATGGATTTGTTCATACAAGAGTAAATATTGTTAATTGAGTGAGCGAGATACAGGTTTATGAATATTAAAGGAAGCAGCAAGCTATCAGGTCGTACTCGGCCCAGCAGCAGGAACAATGTCTTCAAGTGGCGTGTCCAGCTCGGAGGAAAGTTTGGCGGACAAAACAGCTCGACTTTGACATGATAACCACCACTCAACATCGATCGGCTGGTTCATGTCGCCCTTGAAGGTGCTAAAAGGGGGTAACATGTCGATGATGGCTGGCACATTGGGATTGTATGTGACATTTAAGGCCACGACTGGTCCTTGATTATTCCGGCGGCCTTGAAAACCCACTCTTGGGCGCCACCAGCCATCTTGACAAAGTATATGGAAGAATTTTTGTAAGCTTTCAGAAGCTCTTCTCGGTAGGCGCCCATGAACCTTTTGCCCACTGCGCTCGTAAGGAAGGTCTTCCGACCTTCAGCTATGCCTTGCTCATGCACCGCCTGGTTTTGCTCCTCGAGCTTCTGATTTTGTGCTTTGAGATCTTCAAACTGACGAGCTGCGTCTTTGACCTCGGTCCCCAAGCGAGTTGTCTCATCCTTTAGGCTTTTCACTTGACTCTTAGGATAAGAATCTCTTCCTCACAGGCTTTTAACAGATGAAGAGCGCCGTCCAGTTCTCCCTGCGTCAAGGATAGCTGTCTGGTTTGTTGTTCGGTCTGGGTGGTCAGCTCGTCGCATGTTTTTTGGAGCTCGATCTCCGCAGATCGAGCCATCGGTTCCTCGGATAGCTTGGAAACCAGGGGACTCAGCTGCACCACAACATTTTGTAAGGGTTTGCAGATATTATCTTGATAAGGAGAAGGACTTTTAGAAATTACCTGTTTGATTATTCGCTCGTCGAGGAAGGCCTGGACCTCTTTGGCATTATCACACTGGGCTAGTACTTTGCCCAGGTCTTGAGAGCTAGAAGAGGTCACAGCGTACGTTTTGCGGAGGCGAAGACGTTTTTGGACTGGAGAGCTGGGGTTCTTTGCCGTGGGCTTAAGGGGTCGCTTCCCCTTAGAGGATCTTTGCACCAACGGCACCTCCTTCAGGTCATCTTCTATATCCTGATCAGCCTCTTTTCCAAAGGTTTGATCTAGCACTTCATCCACGATTGAGGACTGAGGAGGGAGGGGCAGAGGTAACAGTGGGCTGTGGGTTGGTTATCTTTGTGACTTCCTCAGAGCTCGGCGAGGCGCATCTGTTGACAAATGCAACTGCAATAGTAAAGTGGTGTTATTACTCAGTCATAACAATGGATGATGATGTAAAGTTATAAAATAATGGATACCTACCGAACTCTGATTCGGTCAGGGCAAGATCCGGGTCGACTGGGCGAGAGTCGATGCCTACATATCGAAAAACTTTGGACCGGCTGGTGAGTAGCACCACGTCGAACGGGCGCTTACTCCATTCCGCGAACTGCTCAGAATATCTTTTGTACAAGATGGGTAAATGTTTGGGACTAGGAAGTTTGGCTTGTTTTGGGGTGTCGTATTGCATCTCGGTTGGAAAGGGCCAGTCCTCCGTGTTGAGAATGAAGAAGAAATTCTTCCTCCATTCAGGAACTTTATTGGAGGGGTTTATTAAAAAGCGGGATTTGCCCGTGCGGGCAGAAACATAAAAGGAATCTTGTTGGTGTTTTATTTGAAAGCAGAAATGGAAAAAGCTTAGGTCAGGCTGTGTATCATAATATTTACATAGTATAATGTACCCCGCCATGAACTTCATAGAGTTAGGGGTCAATTGTAATGGGGAGATTTTGTACAGGAGGGAGGTCTCAATGTAAAACTGGTGTGGTGGGAATCTAAATCCCGCCCTAGGTAGCTCGTCGAAGAGGGTAATGTGGTTTAGGGAAGGTTTCATAGGGTCTAAGTGAAGGATGTTGGGCAAAACCATTTTTGCAGTCTCTGGAAGGTTAAGGGTTTGTTGGAATTCTTCAAGTTTTTCCGGGTCAGGTAGTAACCAGTAATTGTCCTTAATTTCCTTGGTTGTTAGGGACGAGGAAGGTAGGTCGGCAGCATTTATAGAACGAGCTACAGTCATTGGGATTTCTAGAAAGTGCTCGCAAGGTGGTTAGTTCGTATGCTTAACTACGGGAATGCCCTTTGGTATATTTACAAGGGCCAAGTGGGCAGGAGAAGGGTTGTCGAATATGTTTTTAGAGAGGCTTGGGCATCGGTGTGAGCCCTAGTCTGGGCTTCTAACTCCGACCAGCTGACGTCGCCTTCTGGCTTGTCGCGGAGGTCGGAGGGGTGAGAAGGGGGCTGTTTTCGTCTTCTCTTAAAAATGTAAGGATTTTCGGTGGGGTTTGAATCGGGGGAAAGGCCTAAATTTTGGAAATTGGGGTTGGAGGATGCTAATTTCATCATCAGTCAGAAAATACAGGGGGAAGGAAAAAAAGCGAAAAAGACAACAACTCAACAGATGCGACACATGTATGATAGTAAATTTGAAATTATTTATTGAAAGAGGGGAGAATTTAGGAGACTTACACATTTTCAGAGTCGTGGAGGTCGGTGATGAGCGGACTGCTGTTGGAAATTTTCTGTAAATCAGAGAACATGCGAGCTTTGTTGCTGAGAGAAAATGGCATTTTTTGCTTGAGTTTCTGTAAAGTGACGAGTGAGGGGAGAGGAAGGGGTTTTTGTGTTGGGCAGAGAGAAAGCTGATGGGACAGATTGGAGCGGGAGTTGGTAGAGTTTTTACGAATGTTTTGGGCCCACAACGTTTATTATACTACGAGAATATTGGGGGGCGACGCGTGTCCGATACTTTATCAGGCTGCATTTAATGAATCTTTAAAGAGACGTGACGGGTGGAGAAAAGCGTGTTTGACTTTATGGAACTGCATATGATTGTTTTCTTGGCTTATTGTGCTCGATTACAACTTCAGGTTGTAGGAAAAAGGTCCTATGGTTTCAGGTCGTCATATATAAAGTCTGGGGACTCATTGGTTGCTTCTTCCGAGGGGAGCATTCTTCTTAAAAGGACGAGCAAGCTCAGCGAGCTGATATTTTGGAGGTCGCGGGTCTTATGTGGTAATTTCTCATAGGATGATTGGTATTATAGCTCTATATATCGAGCTGGGCGATTCTAGAAAAATGGTTTGGTAAGTCGGTAGGGTGATTTATTTTTGTTTTATGTTTTATTGTGATTTTTGGTGGTTGCGTTCTTTTAATTTTCTGTTTACATGTCCTACCTGATTTTGTACCTCAATCAGTTAGAACATGGGGGACTACCTGATACGACACTAAAAATCCATACATAATATATGTGGGTATTTATGGTAAGCGATCTCATTTCTTGGAAGGAGCATTTCTTCTGGTAGGTGGGCGAGCTGGTTTGTAGAGTAGCGACCTGGAGTATGAGGATGAGGATGAGTTCTCATATAGGGTCGCGACCTCTTATGTTTTTGTTAGTTGCGCGTTGATCTGATAGCTCGGTTATGGGCTTTATAAATATTAGGCCCAAATGGGCTCATATGGGGTCCCGTCGGACTGTATGGAAAGAATAACAGGCCCAAGCCTATTCTGATAATTTAAGCGAGAGATCCACTATCTATGGGAACTTAGCATACAGGAGAAATCATAATTCTAAGTCGGTCACAGTATTTATGGAATTGTGGTGGGAGAAGAAAACCCTGTTTTGGGGGACACTTCTCTTGTCTCTATAAAAGGGGTGCATACCTCTCCTTATTTTGAAGTGGTTTTATGACGGATTGATCTTTCAAATTATCTCTCGCACCATCTGACTTAAGCATCGGAGGACCTTCGTCGGGGTCGCCCCCTGCCTTGGCTGAAGGTGTTGTTTTGCAGGATCGACTAGGTTGCCAGGAGGACTTTTGGAGGCTTATCAAGTCACTGTGACGGTTCAAGAAGTTGTTTTAGGTCGCTGATCTCGGATTTGAGGTTAGTGCCCCCTATTCTTGGCAACCAATCTTTTTGATTTTATCAATATGTTTATGGATTTAATTATATCTAGCTTTCTCTTCTAACTGATAATTGGTCGATGTACAACCTAATGTTCCCATGTAGCCATTATCTCAACATAAGTTTTTTTCTTTTTTTTTTAACTGCGACAATATGGTATTTAAGCTTTTTCTTTTTTAAAGGCAAATACTTGTTTCAGGTCAGATTAACGGGTCATGACTGACCCGATACTATAATGTATTAGTTTTTGTACTGTGCTGTATTGAGTTTTTACTGTAAAGTATTAGTTTTTCATAAATCTCTGACCCGTGTTATGATGTATTGGTTTTGTACTGTAATATTTTTGTACTATGATGTATTGGTTTTTGCACTATAATGTATTGATATGAGATTTTGACCTAACGGATGATTCGTTAATCCGACCTAACAAGAATGTTGCCCTTTTTTAAATTATTTCCCGGTGAGTTGATATATAATTTCCTAATAATGCTTGGCATATGGTTAACAAAATTTGATGTTTCTATAGTGTTGACAGTTTTACAATGCAATTGATCTTTTGTACGAATTTTTTTTTTTCATTTTTTATACTATTCCTCTACGCTGCGACCTCTCTCATTTTTCTTCAACTCCTTTATTTTTATTTTCTAAAAATTTCTTCTTACGGGCTATGGGATGAAATTGCGAGGCGATGATCTTGCTGGGATGAGAAACTTCATTTTAAGTGATCAGAGTAGGGTTAAAGAACTGAAGGCCTCTTCAAAAAATGAGCAATCAAATATAATCAGCAAAAGAGTATATCTCATTCTAGATTTTCAAGATTGAATTATTTTCATTTTCTTTCAATCTCCACTGACTGTATTGTATCATTTTCTGCAGATGGAGTTTATRCTTGAAACAATAAGTGATATTAAGAACATTAAAAAGAGATCTAAGGAAGATGTCAACACCAAGATAAAGAAGTGGCTACATAAAGTTTTATTTATTCTTTCATCTTTATCTAATTATTAAATATTACCTGGTTGAGGATCAAGAACAATTGTTACTTTTACTTAGTAATATTAATTTATATTATGATATATCTATTTTCTTTGTTTGGGCAACATTCTTATTAGGTCGAACTAACGAATCATCCGTTAGGCCAAGATTTCATATCAATATATCATAGTACAAAAATCAATACATCATAGTACGAGTTAGAGATTTATGAAAATATAATACTTCGAGTACAAAAACCAATACATCATAGTATAAAAATCAATACGTTATAGTATCGAGTCAGATGGTCTAACGTATCATAACCCGTTAATCTGGCCTAACACAAGTGTTTGCCTTTTTTTTTTCACATGATAAGTTTATTCAAATGGTAGTTTCAATCATAATTTTTCTGGGCAAACAATTGTGTTAGGCCAGATTAACGGGTCATGACTCGTTAGATCATCTGACCCGTTACTATAATGTATTGGTTTTCGTACTGTGATATATTGGTTTTTGTACTGTAAAGTATTAGTTTTTCATAAATTACTGAATCATGCTATGATGTATTGGTTATTATATTGTAATGTATTTGCACTATGATGTATTGGTTTTTTATTATAATGTATTGATTTTTGCACTATAATGTATTGATATGAAATTTTGGTCTACCGGATGATCCGTTAGTCCGGCCTAACAAGAGTGTTGCCCATTTTCTTAAATTTATTATTTTTTACATTAATTAGTAGTGGTATTATTTTAGGATCTTTACATATTTTAAGAAAGATGGTGGTCCCCTTTTATTATGAATTACTTATTTATTTTATGGGTTGGTATTGTCTTTCAAAATTGTATTTTCATTGCAGTTGAGAGGTTGGGAATTTAGAATCTAGCCAATTTACTTGGGAAATATTAGATTTTTGATCTTTGTTCTTTCACGATTTAGGGCTCTTTTTTTTTTTTTTTTTTTTTTTTTTTTTTTTTTTGCAAATTTGTATATTTTATTTTTATTTCTTAATTATTATTATTCATGTTCTGCTTGCTTGAGTTAAACCTTTTTTTTCTTTGGCAAACACTTGTATTAGGCCAAATTGATGGATCATGACTCGTTAGGCCATTTGATTCGATACTATAATGTATTGGTTTTTGTACTACAATGTATTGATTTTTGTGATCGAAAGTATTGATTTTTCATAAATCTCTTACCCGTGTTATGATGTATTGGTTTTTTAATATAATGTATTAGTTATTGTACTATAATGTATTGGTATGAAATTTTAGTTTAACGGATGATCCGTTAGTCTGTCCTAACAAGAGTGTTGCCTTTTTTTTAATCATTATGGGTCTCTTGCTTTTCTTAGGCACTGGAATCATTCTGTGAGAAGTTTGAACTCGATTGTAAGTTATGTGTAACTACACCTGATAAGAGTCTCTACCTTAAGATTTGTATTTCTTCCTTTTTATTATTTTACTTTTCTCCTTGCTTGTTTGCTTGTATTTTATTGAGTACAATTGTTGTTGTGTTGAGTTAATTGTATATTAGTACAAACTTATGATTGTGATGCTAGAATATCAAGGAGAGAACGTGTAATAAGAGAAGTTGTGCGACAACAAAAGACTGTTTCGCGCAACATTAGTATTTCACGGTCCACGTACATAGGTAAAGTGTTAAGACGATGCTCTATGGAAGATTCCAATAGGGGATATATTCCAATGAGTCATGGTATCAAGTTATCAAAGAAGGATGGTCCTCCCACTAATAAGGAACTTGAGCGCATGAAAAGGATCTCATACGCTTCAGCAATAGGACCTATCATGTATACTATGATTTGCACAAGGCCAGATATGGCCTATGCACTTAGCATGACCGGCAGATTTCAGTAGAATGTTGGGGAAGAACACTGGAAAGTAGCCAAGAGTATTATTAAGTATCTTAGAAGAACTAAAGATATTTCTTATTCTATGGTGGACAAAAGGAACTGGCAGTTACTGCGTACACTGTTGCTAGTTTTCAAACTATAAGTCATAATCTGATATGCCTTCATTTTCAATTATAGGGTAGTAAGTTGGAAAAGTTCCAAGCAAACTACTGCTGCTGATTCGGTAAATCGAAGTTGAGTACATTACTACATAAGAGGCAGCTAAAGAAGTTGTCTCAATAAACAAATTCTTAAGGAATTACGGGTAGTTCTTAGCATCAATACCGTTGTATTGTGATAACACTAGTGCAAAATATATATTCTAGAATAGACAATCTAGAACGCCTCAGAAAAAGACGTTCTAGAATATAAGCCAGTGGCATTTTCGTAATAAAAGTGTCATATACCAGAATGCCTTTTTTAACGGAGTTTTGGTATATCAATATACCAGAACGCCTTTCAAAAAGGCGTTCTGGTATATTGATATACCTGGTGGCATTTTCGTAATAAAAGTCATATACTAATATATACCTATGCTTCTTCTAAAAATCCAAAAAATCGGAGCCCTCATTTCATTTCCCTTCACCAAACTCAACAGCCCTACCCTGTAAAGCCATACAAATCTGGTCAATCGACTTCAGCCATCAACAACGAAATCACTTATCCCAAGCAAGCTCAGCTTGCTTCCCGTAATTCTTCAAAACCCTCAAGATTTTCTATTTTTTTCGGGTCTTCATCGCCGTTGCCCGGCAACCGGAAAATCGAAGCCTCACCCTCTGGTGGACTCAACCTACCCGTCTTCACATCCAATCTCATAAAACCCTTCCCCAATCCTTTCAATCGAAGACATTCTGAAAAAAGGGGTCCCGATCCCATTTTGCATAAAAACAGCTTCTCGCTGGCCGTTGACTGTCCGACCAAATTGGAGGTACTCCGGCCTCCCCCACATCAAGTTGATGCCAACCCAGGTGTCAATTTCAAGAATCCCGTTCCAATTGTGGCCAATTTGACCATTTCCGCTGTCGATCCCCTTTCTCTTGTACAAGGCATTTCCGACCAAATTAACGCAAGTCACTCCAAGTCAATTGCCCAGACCACTTATGCTGATGTTAAGAACGTTGTTCCTTCCCCGAACTTGGTCGCTGGGTATAACCCAAATTTCTCCCGTTTTTCGCTCGAAGAGAGAGAAATTTCGGTTGTCGCCGCCGCTGCAAGGATGGCCGGAAAACGTCCTTCCCTGGCTCCAACCCCGGTGTTTCCCACGCTCTCCAAAAACCAAGCCCAACCTCCTGTCAGTGCTCAACAGTCTCCGGAAGCGGTTTCGGCAGGCGATTCAGGCTCGTCTCCTGCCCTTGGCATCGTTGACAGGACCCTCGGGATCTCGGAGGCCATTTTCACTTTACCGGAACGTGAGAAGGCCTCGGTTGATTTCACCAACGCCATCGTTGGGAAATTATCTTTCGAAAAACCAAAGAATCAGGTAATTCGCTCAAACCTCTCAAAAACGAGCTTCATCGGCTGTAAACTAATCCAAATTAATGCCAGACATGTTGTGATTTGCTGTCGAGATGAACGAATGTGTGTGGAGTTATGGTTGCTGTTTCGACTCAAAATATGACCAACGTCAAGAACAACGCCTGGAACCTTGAACACCTTCTTGACCTGCACACAGGAACACGTTAGAAAGGACCACCGGTGGTTTTCCGGTGGAAACCTCTCCGATGCTTAAGTCAGTAAAGCGTATGAGGTTTCTCTTAGCAAGCAAAGAGGGAATGCACAAAGAATGACATACCTTCTCTCATCCTTGGGGCTGAGATATTTGTAGTTTTTCCCAGTGGGGACCCCTTCCGGGATCTCAGAAACAAAGGCCGCGAATCAGGGGCCGTCTAGACAATAAACTCTGACAAGTGGTCCCACTTGTCCCCCTGCCAGGGGTCAGGCAACCAGGTCTTCCCTAATCCCGGTATTCTTTCTACTGGCAAACCTACCTTTATATCTTCAAGATTTACTTCACAGGAGGTCTTCTATCAGCTTAGTACAACTCCTGGGCTGGGATGACCCTCGCTCTGACCAGGTCAACTTCACCTAGCGTAAGCCATCCTGGAGTCCATTTTTTGGCTATCTAAATCAAGGTCTACCCCAATCCGGGTCTATCCTACTCATGCCTCATCAACTCCTCCCCCCGAAATAGTTGGGGTAGAGCTGTAATACTCCAGGGCCTTTCGGGAATAAATGAGGCCCCGCTCATCCTCTATTGTTTCTCGTACTGGTATGAGTCCCAAGAAATCCGCCTGACAACCAGGCCTAATTATTGGCACTAGTGGTGTCGGCCCACATTACCTAAACGGTTGCCATACCCGAACGTCTTTCCAAGTACTGTACCTGGTAAGTCAGCGGCACGTGTCCTACCCTAGGACGGTTAGCGTTCTAGCTCACTACCTAGGGTATTGTTCCTCTGTTCGCATTAAATGTGAGGATCCCATTAAATCCCGCTTTTTCCTTGATATTTGTGTTTTGAATTTATCCCTTTTTATTATATTATTATTGTCTTCTCTCTCTCCCACGTTTCACATTTCATTTCCTGCAAAACACCTTCGAGCTCTCACTTTTTTAGAATTCTGGCATCTCAGATTTCCAGCTTTTTCCGGCTTCCCTCACAAATCAGGTACCTTCTCAATCCCTCTCTCTTTAAATTTCTGACCATGTCGTCATCATCTACCTCCTCCGACAATCCTCTCGCTCCGTCCTCTTTTCTGGGAATTTAACCCCCTCCTCTTCGCCTTCTACGGCGGCTGTCTCTTCCTCTTCCGGGGGTTTAGAGTATCCCCCGGCGAACCCTGAACACCCTAAAGTCACTTCTATTCTTAGCGATATGAGTGTTGAAGAGATACGCCATAAATATAAATTCCCAGAAAAGTACGATCCCTATGCTCCTCCGGCCTGTATTCTAGCCTGTCAGGCACCGGCCGGTAGATTAACCTTTTATGCCGACCAATTTCAGGCGGGTTAGCGCCTCCCCGTAAATCCTTTAATGTTAGAAATCGCTAGTATGTACAAAGTCCGCATCTTTCAATTTACTCCAAATTCTTTTAGGATTATGGTGTGTTATAACCTGGCCATGCGTTATGCTAATTTAGATCCTTCAGCCCATACCTTCTACCAGCTCTACCAAGCGAAGAGCTCCCCCTGGGTGTTTTTATCTTACGGCCAGAGCTGGTGTTCATTTTTTGCGCGGGCTCCCTTCCTCCAACAAGGCTTGGAGAAAGAAATTATTCTTCATTTATTGCAATGGGGACTGGGGGTTTGACCCCAAGCCCATTGATGAGCTACCACCTTCTCGCCACCTAGCCGTCACTGACAGGTCTCCGCGCCTTCAAAAGATCATCTCTACCCTTAATGGGAATCCCATCCATGTGACTCAACTCCTCCTTCCCTTTGTCCTGGACTTCTTTAATGAGAGGGAGGAAACAAGCATTCTAACCAAAGAGATCGGTACAATTCTTTTCACCCCAACCTGACTTGCTGTGCTTTATCTAAATTTTAACCCTTTTTTCTTCTCTTATCAGAAAGAATGATGCGCCAAATGTTCGAGGCGGCAGCCAAGAAGGGAACTGAAGCTACCTTAGAACCTCAAGCTAGAGACGCAAAAATCCCTTCTTCTCCTCAAATCCAGAGCTCCCCATCTGCTCAAGCTCCTGCTCGCTCTTTGCCCTCACGGCGCTCCACCTCCGGATCGAGAGAGGATGATGCTCTTCTAGCTAAGAGGCCTCATTCCAACCAGAGCAGGGGCCCTGTTTCCACCGTAACGCCAGCCGTGCCCATCACCCATAGTGCGGGTCCCCCCAAGAGGACCTCCGTCCTAAACTACTCCGGTGATGTGGCAGTTCGGCACGTGAGTGGGCAGTGCGCGCCTGAGGATATGCGGATCCTCGAGAAGATGAGCGACCGCAAACTGCTGGAGTCATGGTGCCAAGATGAGGCGCGGGTAAATCCCCCATTACCTCTTCTTTATTTTTCCTTTTTTTTTCTTCTCCCTCATGTCTTTATTCTAACTTCTCCTTTGTATCCAGGCTGAGGCCAAGAGGGCCCTTTTGGCCATTAGGGAGACCCGGTCTATGACTCAACCCGATCTCCTCAAGGAGAACAAGACTCTGCAGGAGAGGGCACAACGTTATCGAGCTCTGGCCAAGGAGAGGATAGCTGAGATGAAGATGGTGAGGGAAGAAGTAGCTGAAATGAAGAAGGCTCAGGACAAGATGTTGGAGACAGCTCGTTCCGAGGTGAGAGACGAGGCTCTTGCAGAGGCGAGGAGTTTGGCGGATGAGACTTTGGCCAAGGCTAAGGAAGAGTGGAGAACTGAATTCTTGAACTCTGAAGAAGGCATGCGGCTGGTTCAAGCCAGCCGGGAGGTGGCACATAAAGCCTTCCTGGGCTCTAAAGAGATATACTCTCTGCTCTTTCTCGAGGCGGTCGTCTATTATCACTTTGGTCTAGACGAGCAAGCCAAGTGGACCCAGGCTAACACAGGGGCCTCTTTTGACCGAGCCCTACCTCTGAGGAACCCTCCTGAGCCTACCTCCTTTGCTTATGTTCCCGAGCAAAATCGCCTTCATACTATCGGGTCTGCAGAGTTTGCTGAGCATGTCTTCTATGTTCTTCATTCTTCCGATCCTGGGTAGTCTCAGCCAGACCTGACTCTTGCTGTAGTTGCTCCAACTTCTTCTCCTTCCCCAACCTTTGCAGGTCTGGGTGAGTTGCCAGGTGGGACTTCTCCCGGCCCCCTTTCTGAAGATGCTGTGGAGCAGCTGGCAGTCGAGTTGGATGCGGAGATACATGCCAAGACTTAAGCTGTTTTGTTCTATTTTTATATGCAGACCTGTATTATTGCCTGTGTGGCTGGTCTGCCTTTCATTATTTCTGCATTTGTACTTCGAATAATTTTGGCAATAATAAATGCTCTTTTGTCTTGTAATGACTCTTGGGTTTTTAGGGTTTCCTGATTTTCCGGAAACCCTAGTACTTTTTGATTCTTTGGCACATGACATTATTCCTTTATATACGTGAATGTATGGTTCATTTTCTCTCAATTCTCTGAAATGTCTTCTTCTCCCCTTCTCGAAGAACTTGACATTGTGAAATGGAAAAATATTTCTTTGGTTGTTGAAAATTTCAAGCTTTCCGATAAGCTGGCCCTGCTAAGAGAGAAAATCGGCTACTTTTGCCGCCTTTTAGAGAGGAAGAGGCAGAAGAAACGCCACTACAAAAGGGAGTGGGTTGAGCTCCGTCAAGTCAATTGCCAGCTACAGGAAGAGAAAGCTGATCTGTTGGAGTCAGTGGCCTGTTTGACCGTCACTGCCGGCGAGGCGCCGTCTCTTTCTGATCGCGCTGACAAGTACCACCAGCGTTTGCATGAGGCCGAGCGTGAGCTTTGGTGTGTTCGCTGAGCTTTGGCCTCGGATCGAAGGGCTCCTCGCGGATGAACACCTATATTTATCTTTTTTGTCTTCTATGTTCTGTAAACAAACTTGTCGACCTTCATCGAAGGTGTGCGCAACCTGTGTTTTGTATTTTCCTAAAACTTGATGAATGAGATATCTACATTAATTAGAATTTTCCTCGAAAAATCATGAAAAGTAATGCTCTTTAATGGCAACCAATCCTGGTGCCTTGCCTATTTGTATGCAATTTCTCATTCGCCAGAATATTATGATAGATATAAGGGCTTAAAAAATTTTAATCGATTCATCCTTGTTCAAACATATCAACTGTGTTTCTCCAAGCACTAGCCAATCCCAGTTTGTTGGATTTACCTTTCAAGGCCTCTGCCCTTAGTCAGGTCCTACCTTGGGGCTGGCCAGCCAAAGCGAGCGAGTTACGAGCTTTGGGCTGACAATCAGGTCAGGCAGTAAATGCGAGTTTGCATACTTAGCCAGCTCTAGCGCACCTGTTTAGACAAGTAGGGAAATGGGGCATCCGCCCTTAGCCAATCCTGACTTGTACTGACAATCAGGTCAGGCAAAATCAAGGGCATCCGCCTTTAGCCAATCCTGGCTTAAACTGATAATCAGGCCAGGATATTGAGGGCATCCGCCCTTAACCAATCCTGACTTCTACTGGACAATCAGGTCAGGAAAATCAAGGGCATCCGCCTTTAGCCAATCCTGGATTCTACTGATAATCAGGTCAAGAAACTGAGGGCATCCGCCCTTAGCCAATCCTGGCTTCTACTGACAATCAGGTCAGGAAATTGAGGGCATCCACCCTTAGCCAATCCTGGCTTCTACTGACAATCAGGTCAGGAAGTTGAGGGCATCCGCCCTTAGCCAATCCTGGCTTAATTATGAACATGTATTTAAATTCGCGAACGAGAATAAACCTGCAATTTTATTCAATAAGGCAAATGATTATTAAGAAATTACAATTTATGCATAGAAATTTCGTAAATTAGCAATATTCCAAACATGGGGGATCTCGGTCCCATCAAGATCTTCCAATTTATAAGATCCTCCTGATAAGATTTGGGTGAGCCGAAGCGGTCCTTGCCACGCGGCATCAAGTTTTCCTTTCGTCTTTCCCAAATCAGCTCTTCTCAAGACCAGGTCTCCCACCTGGAACTGCCTCTTTACCACAGACTTGTCGTATGTCACTTTTATTCTTCCTTTGATATGCGCCATTCTGACAGCAGCTCGATCCCTTTTCTTCTCGATCAAGTCCAGAGCATCCTGGATTAAGAGCTCATTCTGTTCTTCAACAAAATTCTGAACTCGGTGAGTCTCCATGCTAATATCGGCAGGCACCACTGCATCCATACCATAAACGAGGCTGAAAGGCGTCTCCCCTGTGGTTTCTTTGGGATTAGTTCTATATGCCCATAGGATTGAATTCAGCTCATTCACCCATCTGCCTCCAACTTTCTCCAGACGTGTCTTGATCCCATGCACCAAAATGCGATTAGTGACCTCGACTTGACCGTTAGCCTGGGGATGGTAGACAGACGTGAAGTGCTGATCAATTTCCATTTTTGCACACCAAGCTCTAATTCCAGTACCCATGAACTGGGTGCCATTATCTGAAACCAGGATTCTTGGGACGCCAAACCTGCACACGACATTTTTCCACATGAATTTCATAACCGCATCTTCTGTAATTTCTGCCAAGGCCTCGGCTTCAACCCATTTGCTAAAATAATCAATTGCTACTATCAGAAATTTCTTTTGGGCAGGAGCCATAGGAAAGGGGCCGACCAGATCAACTCCCCACTTGGAAAACGGACAAGGAGAGCTCATCGTCATGAGCTCTTCCGCGGGCCTATGTATCAACGAAGAGTTCTTCTGGCATTTTTCGCATGTATGCACAAAATCTTCTGCCTCCTGTCGTAGCTGTGGCCAGAAGTACCCCGCTCTCAAGACCTTGCTTGATAAAGCCCTGGCTCCCATATGGTTGCCACAACATCCCTCGTGGATTTCCCTAAGGACCAAGGCTCCTTCTCCTCGACTCAGGCATATTAATAGAGGTTGTCCGTACCCACATCGGAACAGCTCTCCTTTAACCAAAAAAAATCTAGCAGCCCTGGTCCGTACCTTTACCGATTCCTTCCTGTCTTCTGGCAAGACTCCTTTCTCTAGATATGCCTTTATGGAGGAGCGTCAGACATCTTCTTCCAGCACTAAGCACACCTGCTCTGTCCCAAACTCTGCATCCACCTTTAGCAAGGTAATCACCCTTTCGCGACAATCCGTAGTTGAGCTAGCTATCTTTGCTAAATAGTCAACTCTTCCGTTCTCTTCCCTAGGAATCTGGAGGACCATCAAGCCCTTCACATCCCTGGCGAGTTCTATGAACTTAGCCAAATATTTTTGCATGCTCTCCTCTCTCATCTCAAATTCTCCAGTTATCTACTTGCAGACGAGCTGGGAATCCACCTTAGCGCACACCTGTTCTGCACCCGGGTCTTTTGCCATTTGGATTCCTCTTTAAAGGGCCTCATACTCAGCAGCGTTATTGGAAAATGGGTGGTTTAAATGTACGGCGTACTCAGTGGACACACCTGCTGGGTCTATCAAGACGATTCCAGCTCCACAGCCTTGGTTACTGACAGAGCCGTCCGTGAAGATCGTCCATTCCTGCTTGTCCTCAGAAGAGCTGGTCATTTCTTGCATGAAATCTGCCAGTGCCTGAGCCTTAATGGTTGTTCTGGCCTCAAATACGATATCAAATTCGCTAAGCTCGATAATCCACTTGACCAACCTTCCTGACGCCTCCAGTTTGTCCATTATGGCCTTTAGTGGAAGATTGGTTCACACCACTATGCTGTGAGAGAGGAAGTAAGGACGTAGCTTGCGAGCCATGCCAACTAGGGCTAACATTGCTCGTTCTATTTCCACATATCTCACCTCTGCGTCAAGCAAGACCTTACTCCAGTAATAAACCGGTCGCTGCACTTTGCCCTCTTCCCTAAGCAAAACAGAGCTGACTGCCTGTTGCCCCACTGATAGATATAGGATTAAGGGCTCCCCCTGGACAGGCTTTGTAAGCAAAGTCATGCGGGCCAGGTGCTCTTTTAATAATCTAAAGGCTTCCTCACACTCATCACTCCACTGAAACCTTGCCTTCTTGCGCAAGGCCTGGAAAAATGGTAAGCTCTTCTATGATGATCGTGAGATGAACCGACTCAAGGAGTTGATCCGTCCCGCTAAGCATTGCATTTCTCTAATATTTCTGGGCACTTGCATATCAATAATGGCCCTTATCTTCTCGGGATTAGCCTCGATACCCTTTTCTGTGACCATGTAGCCCAGGAATTTTCCAGCTCTGACCCCAAACATACATTTCTTAGGGTTAAGCTTCATCCTATACTTTCTCAGAGTATCAAAGGTCTCCCTCAGGTCATCCACATGCGACGTTGCTTTCATGCTCTTGACTAGCATATCGTCCACATAAACCTCCATATTTCGGCCGAGCTGGCTCTTGAACATTTTATCTACCAACCGCTGATATGTAGCACCCGCGTTTTTAAGCCCAAAAGGCATAACCACATAGCAATACGTCCCTTTCGGGGTTATAATGCTGACACGCTTCCAATCCTCTTTCGCTAACCTGATCTGGTGATACCCTTGCGAGGCATCCATCATGCTCAGGAGCTCACAGCCAGAGGTGGAATCGACGAGCTGGTCAATCCCTGGCAGGGGGTAGTGGTCTTTCGGACAGGCGCGGTTGAGATCACAAAAATCTATACACATCCGCCAATCATCTGTCTTTGGGACCAGAAATGCGTTGGAAAGCCATTCCGGAAATTGTATTTCCTGGATATGTCCAGCCTTTAAGAGCTTATCTACCTCTGCCTCTATGATGGCCTCCTTTTTTGGCCCAAAATTGCGCTTCTTCTGCTTGACCAGTTTCATGTCCGGACTGATGTTAAGGCGATGCTCCGTCACCTCAGGGTCGATCCCCACCAAATCTTGGGGAGAACAGGCAAACACATCGGCGCTTTCTCATAGCAGTGCTACCAGGTCTGTCAAAACTTCAGGATTTAGAATTGTTCCTACACGGAGGACTCAACTCTCATCCCCTGGGACCACCTAGACCAACATCAGTCCTTCCTCCCTACCACCCAGATCTGGCACCGATCGCTCCACCCGTGCTCTCTGACATTATCTCTCTTCTTCACTTCGTCTAATGCTCTCCACATACATCTGCCTTGACGCATATTGATCACCTCTCGCTTCACCTACCCCATCCTGAGCAGGGAATTTTGTAACACCCATGCATCAATTTCATATTTTCATATTTTTATTTATCATTTTGCATTAGAAATATGATCCTAGTCCCAAACTCATCGCCAGTAAACGAATTTTCTATTTTAATTTTAAAGAATCTAAGAATTCTATTTAAAACGAATATATAGTTCGTTTTCAATTAAAAATTTTATTAAAAAATTTAAAGAAACAATTATAATTATTTAGTGATTTATTTATTTATTTACTTAAATTATAATTCTCAACTTTTAAGAAACTATTATAATTACTAAAAATTTATTCATTAATTTAAATTACTAATGAGTCGACTATGAAATTATTCGACTAATCTATTGGGTTGTTTTTAATTATTTTCGGATTTTCCGGACTTCAAGCTAAGCCCATCATGGCCCAAGCCCAAGAAC